>CM035166.1:44042104-44493464 GCA_020205615.1 Panax quinquefolius
GATCTCTCCATTATCTATTAGGTCCTGGATCTTATGTTTCAAGTCCCAACAATCCTGAGTATCATGTCCAGGTGCCCCGACATGATAATCACATTTCCTAGCAGCATTGAAACCCCGTCCTATAGGGCTGGCTGGTGGAAGAAGATGCGTAATTTTCTTCTGTGTTGTCAGAAGATTAAGAATGTTCTCGAGGGTATCCCCTAAAGGTGTAAACACTCGATAGCGCTTCTCCACCTTTTGGTACTAGAGGGTTTGCAGACTGTGCTGGAAAGGGAGTGTAGTTTCTCCTTTGAATGGGCATACTTTGATTGCCTTTTTGGCCCTGTAGTATCAGGGAAACATCTTCCTCTTTCTTTTTATGGACCCTCCGGGGGTTGTTCCCATAATTTCCAGATTGGATGTGATCAGCAACAACTTTGA
Source organism: Panax quinquefolius (assembly GCA_020205615.1). Taxonomy (NCBI): domain Eukaryota; kingdom Viridiplantae; phylum Streptophyta; class Magnoliopsida; order Apiales; family Araliaceae; genus Panax; species Panax quinquefolius. Next base: position 44,042,525 of record CM035166.1, read on the forward strand.
GTGCGGCTAGGTCTTGAATCTTTCCTGACTTCAACCCCATTTCAGCCATCTCCCTGTGTTTAACCATTTCATAGAAGGGAGCTTTAACGGTTTGCCGATGCCGGCTAAAACTCTCTCATAGAATGGAGCTTCTTGTATGTCTATAAATGTCATGACCATTTCGATTCTCGCCATGGCGAGACTAACTTCAAGGCGACCAGCGTCTCCACCTTTGGGGCATACTCTCTGAAAGACTCATTAGACTATTTTTTGATCTTGGTAATTTGATACCAATCGAGAGCCATCTCGAGTTTGAAAATCAGATTGAGTGAGGAAGGCGTATGTGCAAGCTCTTCCCAGCTGTGAATTTTGGAGTTGTCTAATCTTGTGTACCATGAACAGGCTTCTCCAGTTAGACTCTTTTGGAACAATTGCATTCTGAGTTTTTCATCCTCTGCATAAGATCCCAGTTCTCCAATAAAGACTTTTAAATGTGTATAAGGATCCCCTAACCCGTCATATTTTTCAAAGTCAGGAGTTTTAAATTTTTCTGGATAGTGAACACCAGGAAAAATACATAGATCAGCATATGAAATACTCCTGTGTGTTCCAATTCCTTTGATAGCGCGAAGGGTCTCTTCCATTTCGAGGACTTTCTTTTTGATGTCACCATTATCTGGATCTCTAGTGGAATGGGCAGTATCCTGCATTTTGTTGGTCGTATCCAATTGTGGCTCTGGTATGGTAATGACCAGAATTCCTCCTTGTGTGGAGGGCTCAGTATGTACGGGTATTTTACGACCATGTGCAGTGGTGGTGTAATTCTTTTAATAGAAACGACCAAATCAGAATCTGTTTGCTTAATCCGTCGAACTCTTTTTAGAAACTAGATTAAGTTTGACCTGGTTTGGATGATAACATGATCGATTTGTAGGCTGTTGCCTTTTTGGACTTTTTTTAGGGTAGTAGGTCGATTGATTCCTCGCGAAAGACCTGGTGGCATAGTTTAGTCCTTAGGGAAGGTGTATAATGACATCTGCTATGTGATGTGTTCATTTTAGGAATTTTATCCTGCAAAACGTGTGTCAGCTGTTCGTAGCATGTATGTGGACATATTGCTTCATATTTCTCATTACACGGAGATAGATATGGAATGAAATTACAAGTAATTATGTTTACAAGTAATTGAATTGAGGGTATGAAGAGACTTTCCTTCGTTTTGGGTTTATTAGAGGCTGACCTATCTTAGGTTACTCTCGCGGCTTTTTGGCATGAATGTTCCCAAATCATCGCAATCTACTAAACAGGAAGTTAATCCATTTCTTTCATGCGGAGCGAATTTGTGGGTGCTTTTCCGAGCCTCGGGAGAATTAGTCTTCTCACGAGTCCAGTAATCAAACACCGACGGGATAGCCTCCTGGTGGAGGGACCACACAACATACATTCACATACATCGCGTCTCACCGTATGAAATGATGAAATGTGCGAAGCACTAATATCATAAGCAGTTTATAGTACGAAGCACTTACATCACACTTGAGATATGATGCTGAAGCACTAAGCTAAAACAAGACATGCATTGAACACATTCATCCAATGCAAATGCAATATCCACACACAAGCGAGAATGAGTTTGAAAAAGATTGTAGTGGCGACTTAAGTCCTCTTCTTTGGAGGTCCCCAGCAGAGTCGCCACATACTTTATCGCGTCGGGATTTTGGATGTCCTTTAGTTACTTGTTCTTAGGTGTTATCATTTTAGGTGAGATTATTTTGAAAAAAACAAATGAAAAGGTCCGGCATGTATAATGTCGACGATGGGACTATTAAGAGTCGCCATTGGTTTTTAAATGGTTGTACTAACACAACCGAGAAAAGGTTTTCACATTGACCCGATGATGTGACAACGATATACTGAATGGTAAACCGAGATTCATTTAGGGTCTGGGGACTTGGTTATGCGGGGGGAAGGTGTTAGGAACCTCCCGACATCCGTGTTACCATGGTGACCGCCTCTTTTCAAGAAACTATTATCTGAGTGTGTGTGTGTGTGTATGTGTGGGTCAATGTGCTGTTATATGAAAGTTGTGCGAGGCCTCTTTCGAACCTATATATATCTGTGATTTGAATTTATGTAAAAATTCAGTTTTTAGCAAGATATGGCAATGATGTTTTATAAAAGAGGTTTTTCAAACCCTGCTGCTCAATAGGAATTAAGACCTTTTACACTCCCATATTTATTAAGTGATCGGCTTGATTGATTTTATTTGACGAATGCGAAGCATCCGTACAAAAATAACATATAAAAAAATAATGCCGACTTCCTCGTGGGTATGGAAACCATCTGAGAAAATACAGACATCGCAGAATAATTTACAAGCTGCTTACAGCTAAAAATGTCCATCACGGGAACCGAATCTAGATCCAATGAGATGAATCTGTGATCACATGATTCCTAGGCGCACAGAATATTGCAATTTGTATAAAAGCAATAAGGAGGTATATATATAAAAGCGGTAAATATATATATATACAGACAGGATCACCAACCACAAAGCACCTCCATGGGGATCAAAATATAAATAAAGTCATAGATACGGCCAACCGCCACGAAGAAAAACTCCGGTGGGACAAAATGTAAATAAAGTCATAAATGCGATTAATCGCCAATAAGTAAACTCCAGATGTGATGTAAAAAAAAGGCAGTCAAAAACTATCAAGCGCCACGAAGGGAACTCTGAGCAGACAAAACAAATATATATATATATATATATATATATATATATATATATATATAATATATATATAGGATGTAAATAAACGCATGGGATGTAAAATCATCGAACATAGTTAGACCAAAGTTCATATATGTAAGTATATATATATAAAAGCGAGTAAAAGCACGGGCATCAAGTTCAGGCTCATCGAACAAAGTCAAAGTCCGGTTGATATATATATATATATATATATATATATATATATATATATATATATATATATATATAAAAGCGAATAAATGCTCCGGATCGAAGTTCAGGCTCATTGAACAAAGTCTCGACAGACAATTAATATATATAAGTATATATATATTAAAGTAGTAAACGCATTTGCATAGAAGTTTAGGCTCATGAAGAAAGTCGAATAATTAATATTTATAATTAATATTTATATATATATATATATATATATATATATATATATATTAAAGTAGTAAACACTGCGAATCAAGTTCAGGCTCAATCGAGGCATAACTTCGATAATGTTAGTCAATATATATATAAATATATATATCTGGTGGAAGGAAACCACTGGATAGAAAGTCCCAGGGCAAAAGCAAGCAACACGACTCTCGGCGTGTAGAAGGGTGTGTGCAAAGATGAAGAGAAAGACTCTAAAGTGTGTGAGAAGGCTTACGGTGATGATAAAAAGGGCTTCTATATCTTTAGAGTGGGTAAACACCGAGCTTTGTGGGTACAAAAGAGGCTATATATGAGCTCATGGTGTTTGAAAGTGAGAAAATACCTTTGTATGGCAAGTGCAGAGCAAATTGTGGAGGGTTTCCGTCTTTTTTTTCTTAGAAATCAAGACCCCAAGCCTCTTATTTATAGGCAAAGGTCATGAGTGTACTACCTGAGGTGAGCAGTGTGAGTGTGCAGGCGGGTCCTGGTCGGCCCAGTTACAGTCGGGTCGGAGTCGTCTCTCTGGCACGTGCACTCGAGCCTTTGTAATGTCCACTCGGATTTTGAGAAGTGCAATCTGGGCATCCGTTTTGAGGTATTCATGACCTATTTTGGACCGCCGTTGTCGAGAGTTTTACGATGGCATGGGATTAGAGTTTGTACGAAGTCTTTGAAGATGGGACGATGCCCTCCGGTCTTCAAGCTTCAGCTTTCATCCGTTACCCCGCACAATAGTCACTCGGGATTGGTTAGCCTTGTGGGACATTGTTGTGTAGAGATGAGACGTGGCATCGTGTTGGACGAGGTGGCGATGTTGCCCCTCACCGGTGTTAATGCCGGATTGGGCGATAGCGAGCGTTGCTTTCGGACTTCACTTGAGATTGAGATCGATTTGCATTTGTTGAAGGTCCTCATTGTCATCTTTGAGGTGTGCCTGTCTTCCCGATGTTATTGCTGGGTTGGCACAGTGTATCTTGTTGTGAGTGTCGAGATTGAAGCTGATGGCATTTGAAACAAGCATTTTGGGGGTTATCTTCGAAACTGCATTCCTTGGGGTTATCACCAAGGTTGGTGGCTATTCCCATGGTTGGGGATCGAGATTGGATACCTCGGGGTTATCTCAAGAGATTAATCGGTCTTCTCGGTGTGTGTTCCGGTATTGTATCTCTGCAGTCTCGGGGTTAAATCCGAGGTTGAAACCGTTACTCCCAGATTGCGATCCGGGGTTAATGCTGAACTTCCGGTGTGGATTTAGATTGTCTTTCAGGGTTCTCTCTTAAAAGACGAATCTGTCCTCCTGTAATGTTAGTAACAGTAGTACAAAAAAATTCCCAGATTGCGATCCAGGGTTAATCTTTGAACTTACGGTAGTTTAGTTTTGTGGATTTGGATTGTCTTTCGTGGTTCTCTCTTAAAGATTTAATCATCCTCCTGTAATGTTAATAATGATAGTACGTGAAAATTTCGAGTGTCTACAATTGTACTGAGATTTTAAAAAGTGTGTAACATATTTTATACATCATTTAATATTTAATTGTGGTGAACAATAATAGGGTGAGGCGAACTCGACTTTGGAAGCATCAAAAATGCGCTCCATTATACGAGGAGGACATAAATCATCTCGTGTTCCTTTGGGGACTTGAAATTTTTGCTACTATGTTTTAGATGGCATTGTATTAATTTGTGTATGAATATTGTCGTATTATATACGTTACAATATTTGTATTGAAACTCACAGTATATGTGTCGTCGTAATTTGCACGACAGTTGTATAAATGGAGTTTTTAGTGTATTTTCTGGCGACTCAAGAAGGGTGATGTATTCCTATTTTGGGGGCATCATAGTCCATATAAGAGCTTAGGGATACGATCCCTGCCTGAGATGTGAGGCTAGAACTATGAGGGGTGAGACGGGTAAATCCTTCGCTAGTATGACCTACCTAAACTTAATTGTTATTTAATTGGTCGGTCAGAATATATGGATAATATGTGGCATGTCAATTAACCCTTGTTTTGAAACTGTATTCTAGAATGATATCTAAAATACAGGATATGAACAATGGATGAACCATGAAATAGAGGAAGTAGCCTGGGAGCTAGAATTTTAAATGCTTATCTCTTCGGAATTCCAAGTACGTTCATAAATTTCGAGGGCGAAATTTCATAAGGAGGGGAGATTGTAAGAACGCAAATTTTATGAAATGAAAGTATTCAATTTTTTATTTATTTAGTGTAGACACTCGAAATTTTCTGTACTATTGTTACTAACATTGCAGGAGGACAGATTCGTCTTTTAAGAGAGAACCCTGAAAGAGAATCCATACCGGATACTACCGGAAGCTCAGCATCAACCCCGGAGCCTACTCCGGGAGTAACAGTTCCAACCTCGAATGTAACCCCGAGGCATGCAGATCCAATACCGGAACACACACCGGAGAAGACTGATTAATCTCGGAGATAACCCCAAGGTATCCAGTCTCAGTCCCAACCATGGGATAAGCCACCAACCTTGGTGATAACCCCAAGGAATGCAATTTCGACGATAACCACAGAAATGCTTATTTCAAATGCAACCAGCTTCAATCTCAGCGCTCACAACGAGATACACTGTACCAACCCGGCGATAACATCGAGAAGACAGGCACACCTCAAAGATGACAATGAGGACCTTCAATAATTGTAGCAGTCCAATCTCAGCGAATGTGACGCCCCCAAAATAGGTATACATCACCCATTCTGAGTTGTCAATACATGGTACAGAAACAACTACAACTTTATTATTACAACAGTAAAACTATGAGTTTAAATACAAATATTATCTTCTAGACAATATTTATACTCAAATAAATCCTCATCACATTTATTGATACATTATTTTACAAAAATGGTGAGGACTACTAAACAATCCTTTCTAAAACCTTCATTCCATACCCAGAGCTCGTACTCGCTATATTCTCGCCTCATGAGAAGAATGGAACAAAAAGGAAAAGGGTGAGCTCAACTAGCTCAGTAAAGAATATTATGACTAAGATAATATACAACAAATTATCGTTAGTCTTCAACAGGGAAAAATTTAATAGAATACAATAGAAAACAAATTTTAAATCAATATTCGCAATGAAATAATAATTCATTAGAAGAGTTAAGTAGAGAATGCAAACTACTATCTTCTATGTATGAATTTAAAAGTTCATCGTCTATCTTTTATCCCGTAATAACAATCAATATACATCCGAATCAAATATTCATCTTTGCACTACTGAGCCAAAGATATTTATCGATTGGTCATGTTCATTTAAACACTGCTCATCTTTGCACTACTGGTGCCAAAGATATTAATCGATCGGTCATGTTCATCTCAACACTGTTCATCTTTGCACTACTGAGCCAAAGATATTCTTCAGAAATCATTCATCTTTTTGCACTACTGGGCCAAAGATATTCAATAATATCATCATTTTAAGAGGCGAGGATGATGAAAAATATTTTTAAAGAACGAATCCGGTGAAACAAAATGACAAGGATTAAGGATTAAGGATTCGTACTTTGTTTTATCCATGTCCAACAATACCCCAAAAATAATCACAAGTGGTGTAAAATTCAAGAATGATCAAAACATGGATACAATCAAAGCTAGTATCCGAATAGATATTTTGGACGAAAAGAAGAAATTTTATTTTTCTATTGAATAGTGTCAGATATCGTGAATAGTCCGATATCGTGAATAGTAACTCGACACCAAAAGATAGAAATTCTACAAAAAACATCTTCACGCTTCATGAATAGTACTCGTGAATAGTAACTTCGTGAATAGTAACTCATGAATAGTAACTCGTGAATAGTAACTCATGAATAGTAACCCGACATGAAAAGTTCCAAATTTGATAAAACTTCAGATCAACATTTCAAAGATAATGATATTGAAGAAATAATATCATTCTGAAAAAATAATATCCCTTACCTCAAAGAATCAAGATTGCTTGGAAGGAAAGGTCAAGTGATCTTTGAATGAAACTTATCTTGAGCAAGAACTCTCAAAGTATCTAAATACTCACAAAATACGCCAATAATAATATAGAGAGAAGAGAGAAAACTTTGTTTCGGTGTGATTTTCAATTCTAACTTAGCCCTCTATTTATAGGAAAATGTTAGCCGTGAAGCGGACTTGACTGCTACCGATGGCTTTTACTCGCTACTATTGCCACCCACCACATTTGAAATAAAATTCAGCACATTTCTTCACCAACCACAAGTGGGGCCCACTCAATTCTAGAATTTTCCACCAAAATCAATTATAACCCTAATTTCGAATCAGACACCTCTTAAAATTCATAACAAATCATTCGTGCATTTTTAACGGTTCAAAATTTGTGGACATATACTCAACTTATGTATGTATAACATACCCAAAAATTACCACAATCAACAATTCGGATTAAAAATTATAACCCCATAATATATCTCAAAACCCACGATTTAATTTTTAATACCTCAATCGATAAAATACCGATAAAACACCTCAACATTAATTCCTTCATTTATACCAACATAAATAAATCCATCATTTATATCCACATCAAATAAATATTTTCTTATCATATGAATCAATAATTAATTATTCACAAATAATATTCTGAGAATCACATTTATGACAACTTGCCGAATAGTTCAGGAAAGAGGGGCTTTCAGATAAGGATTTCTCCTTCTTGGCGGCGCAATTAGGTGACCAAACCTCTCCTTGTGAGAACTTTCTAGACATTGCCAATAATGCTATCTAATAATATTATTCAAATAATATGAATTATTGATCTGATAATGGAGATAATGCGGTGATAATTATTGAACAACAATAATATAAAATATCAACGCAGCAATTATTGAATCAATAAAATAAAATATTGAATAATTAACTCTTGTGAAAATTATTGAGTAGTGCCTTCTTACGTAAGGATCAATAATTCAACAATCATGCAATACTGGTAATGCTCTTTGTGCAACCACGCCGTACATCGTATTTTAACCAGGGTATTCCAACGATCTTAATGGTAACAACTTCTGCCGTTATTTTTAACCAACTTATATTTGTCATTTTCTTCATCCAATCGCTTTCCAGTTATGGAGCCCACACATGGGCTACTTGTCGTAAATGCGAATATTCTTGAAGCCGATTGAATATTCCACGACCAAACGAATATTCCCAGACAAAAATGAATATTTTATAACCACTTGCTTATTTTGAAATATTTGCGTATTTAACCCTTAACTATCCACATTAATCAAATCAACCCTTACTATTTCAAAATAATAAATAAAGGAAATTCCTTTTATTTAAAAAATTTGGGGTCTTACAACCTCCCTCCTTATGAAATTTCGTCCTCGAAATTGGCGACGATACACAGTGTTTGAAAAGGTGAGGATACCTCGCTTTCATTTCCGCTTTCCAATTCCTGGTCATTTCCTCTATAGCATGATTCCTCCACAAAACTTTAACTTGTGGTATGACCTTTCTTGGCGTGGGACATGCTCCTTCCTATCCAAGATCTTGATAGGTACCTCCTCACACGTTAAGTCTTCGATACTATCTCGTCCGGTTCTAACTCAATAACGTGGTTCGAGTCTTTCACATATTTACGAAGTACAGATATGTGAAACACATTATGAACACGAGACATACTCGGTGGTAACGCAAGTCTATAGGCTACATTTCCTACTCGGTCAAGAATTTGAAATGGACCAATAAATCATGGATTGAGCTTTCCTCTCTTCCCAAATCTTGTAACTCCCTTCCATGGAGAAACTCGGAATAATACATGATCCCCTACATTAAATTCCACGTCCTTTCGATGAAGATCCGCATAACTCTTTTGTCGATCTTGAGCCGTTTGTATACGTTGTCGAATTATTTGGATCTTTTCGGTGAGTCATATACGCATTTAACTTTCGGGTCCCAACAATGTTGCTTCACCCACCTCATCCCAACATATTGGAGAACGACATTTTCGTCCATATAATGCTTGAATGGAGCCACACCTATACTTGCTCGATAAGCTGTTGTTGTAGGAGAATTCCACCAATGGTAAATACTTATCCCAAGCGCCCTTGAAGTCTCAGGACATGAGTCTTAATAGATCTTCAAGAGTTTGAATAGTCCTCTCTCGATTGTTTGTCCGTTTGGGGATGGTATGTCGAACTAAATCGCAAATCCGTGCCCATAGCTTTTTTGCAAGCTAACCCAAAATCTTGAAGTGAATCTTGGGTCACGATCCGAGACTATGGATACGGGCATGCCATGCAACCTCACGATCTCATTTACGTACATACTAGCTAGGCGTTCAAGGGAATAAGTCTCCGTATCGGCAAGAAATGAAAGCGGAGACTTGGTTAATCTATCAATAATAACCCAAATAGCATTGATGCCTTGAGAAACCGTAGGAAGACCCGCAGAATTGAAATCCATGGTAATGTGTTCCCACTTCCATTAGGAATCTCAAGTGGTTGCAACGGACCCTTAGGTACTAGATGCTCGCCTTTACACGTTGGCAAGTTAAACACATCGAGATAAACTTTGCAATCTCTCTCTTCATATTATTCCACCAAAATGTATGTGAAGATCACGATACATTTTAGTACTTCGAGGATGGATTGCAAATGGTGTGTGTGTGTGCCTCAATCATAATCTTGTACTTCAAATTAGAGTCGTTAGGAACACAAAGTCTAGAGTGGACTCGAAGTATTCCTTCTTCATCAATTCTCGCTTCAGGAATAGCTCCTTCTTGTACTTTCTTCTTCATACACATCGACTCGGATTCGGTGGCTTGAGCAACCTTAACTTTTTCTATTAAAGTTGGCTCTGTCGTATACTTGACATCATCGCACTCGCGTTCCGCATATGATCTTCTACTCAATGCGTCACCTACTACGTTCGCTTTACCGGGATGGTATTGAATAGTGTGGTCGTAGTCTTTCAATAGCTCGAGCCAACGTCATTGCAGATGTTGAGTTCTTTTGAGTGAAGAAATATTTAAGGCTTTCATGATCTAAATATATCTCCACTTTCTCCCCATATAGATAGTGCCTCCATATCTTTAAGCAGCGACGGGCCGCTAACTCTAGATCATGAGTAGGATAATTCCTCTCATACTCTTTAAGTTGTCATGAGGCATAGGCTATGACTTTCCCACGTTGCATGAGAACACATCCTAACCATTTGCACGAAGCATCATTGTAGATAACAAATCCATCAAGAACCCGGATGGTATTGTTAGAAACAGTCTTAGAAATAAGTCTCCTCTTAAGCTCTTGGAAACTTTTCTCGCATTCTTCGCCTTCTAAACGAATTTCGTATCCTTTCGAGTTAATTTGAGTTAATGGAGTAGCGATTCGAGAAAACCCTTCAACGAATCTCCGATAATAACCAACTAAGCCCAAAAAGCTACGTACTTGATCCACTTTGATTTGCTCTAACTTTGTATTGCTTCAATCTTCGCCAGGATCAACAGATACTCCATGTTTTGACACCACATGCCCAAGAAAGGCTACTTCCTCAAGCGAACTCGCATTTCTTCAATTTGGCATATAGTTGGTTTCGCGAAGCCTTTAGAGTACCGACTTCAAATGGTGCTCATGATCTTCACGACTTTTGGAATATATAAGGATGTCATCAATAAAGACAACAACGAATCGATCCAAATATTCCTTGAATACTCGGTTCATCATATCCATGAAAGCCATAGGAGCATTAGTTAGTCGTAAAGACATGACTAAGAATTCATAATGCCCATACCCGAGTTACGAAGGTCTTTGGAATATCCTCGATTTTAATCTTCAAATTTGATGATATCGGAAGCGAAGATCGATTTTTGAAAAGAATTGTGCCCCTTGAATTGGTCAAACAAGTCATCAATACGAGGTAGAGGATACCTATTCTTGATGGTGACATGGTTCAATTCTCGATAGTCAATACAAAGTCGCATACTCCCGTCTTTCTTCTTTACAAATAAAAGCAGGAGCACCCCAAGGAGATGTACTAGGACTAATGAAACCAATGTCCAACAATTCTGTAGTTGGACCTTTAACTCTGAAGTTCAATAGGAGCCATTCGATATGGGGTTTTAGAAATGGGCTTTGTACGGGTTCAAGATCAATAAAGAATTCAACTTCACATTACGGGGTAGGCCATCGGGAAGTTCTTCGGAAATACGTCGGAAAGTCAATAACAACGGGAATATTATTCAAATTTGGCGTGTCTTTATTCAAATCCATAACATGGGCTAAGAAAGCTTGACATCCGTTTTTCAATAAGCGAATAGCTTTATGATTAGATATGATAGTGATTGATTTTAATGGTTTAGTTGCTTGAATTCGCACAACGGGTTGGTTAGGAATATGAAAACTAACAACCTTACGAAAACAATCAATTTTGGCATGATGAGTAGTTAACCAATCAATCCCTAAAATCACATCAAAAGCAAGTATCTTTAAAGAGATAAGGTCAGCAGGTAAGGTGATGGTGCCAACTTGAATCAAACAAGATTTATAAAGCGATGGATGTGATGAAAGTTTCTCTAACGGAGTTTCCACAGATAGGTCAAAGTCTAATTTCTCCCGAGTCAAGTTTAAGCGTTGAGCACATGCGGGAGAGATAAATGAATGGGTAGCACCGTTATCAAGTAAGGTATAAACTTCGCAAGAATTTATAAATAGCTTACCCGTGATCACCTTGTTTGGGTTCCTCGCATTATGACGATCCACAACAAACGCTCTTCCAAATCGTTGACTTTGACTTTTACGGGACGATCTTTTTGAGTCACCGTCCCCATTGAACTAGGTTTCGCTACCGCATAATCTCGAGCGATATGTCCTTCCTTTCCACAACTATAGCATACCTTGAAGCTGTCAGGGGCGGTTTGACCGATATGTCCCTCTTTTCGCATTTGTAGCATATAATGGGTGGTCGTTCTCCTCCCTTAGAACCGATTCTTTGCTTAAGACTTTGTCGTCTTCACATAGTCGTTATTAAATCTCCTCTTTAAAATCTCCTCCCGACTCGCTTCTTACATTTTTTCATGACCATGATTACCACCAGAGTGGTTACCATTTTGTAAAATCTCTTTCTTTCTCTCATGAGTTATCATTATTCATTGTTGATCGCTATCTACGAGTACGATCCACGGTTATGGTCCCTCACCGACCGTACTCGTTATCTCGCTCTAATAATTGAGCCTCATTTACAACATCCGAATAAAAGAAAGTTTATGAGAAATGATAATCTTGGCGTATCTGGGGTTTCAAACCTCTAAGAAACATCCGCGTCATCGTTCCTCATTCTCCACCAAATGAGGTGCAAACACGGATAACTCGCAAACTTTGCCTCGTCATTGAGACACCACCGTCATGTTGTTTTGCTCTAATCGATGAACTCCACTTCCTTCATATGACGAACACTTTCGGAAAGTATTTGTCATTAAATAGTCTCTCAAACGTCTCCCAAGACATCTTTGAAAAGGTTTGGATGGGTACGCTTCACTGAGACTCCACCGATAGTCTGCTTCGCCACGGAACATAAAGGTGGCGAATGGAACCTTCTGTTCCTCCGTGCATCCCAAGACATCGAATATCTTGGTAATTTGTTTGACCCATGTTTCCGCCATGATCGGATCTCGCTTTCCCTTAAATTCGGTGGTCCCAACTCTTTGAAGCGCTTGTTTGTGACAACCCGTGAATTGCTATCATTTCCTCTCAGTATTTTGAACACGAGTCTCCTAAATGCGATTTTGCATGAACTACAAAAAGCTTCTAAACATCCCCTCGTTCATCATCGCCTTTCTCGGTGGTGTTGTTCACGGGAGGAACATTGCCACTGTTGCACGCTCTCCTCGTTGGTAAGTCTGAGACATCTCCACGGTCTCATTTACTCCATTGTTAATATTCTCAATTCGACATTCTCAAATCTTGTCATAAAACAAGGGTTAATTAAGGAAATCAATATATCACATAATATCCCTATATACTAACCAACTAACAAATAAGCTTAGGTAGGACACACTAGCGAAGGATTTACTCGTCTCTCCCTCCTAGTTTCTATTCCCCGATCTCCACCGGAGATCATATCCCTAAGCTCGATACCAAGTGTGGCGCCCCCAAAATAGGTATACATCACCCATTACGAGTTGTCAATACATGGTGCAGAAACAACTACAACTTTATTATTACAACAAGAAAGCTGTGAGTTTAAATACAAATATTATCTTCTAGACAATATTTATACTCAAATAAATCCTCATCACATTTATTGATACATTATTTTACAAAATGGTGAGGACTACTAAACAATCCTTTCTAAAACCTTCATTCCATACCCCGAGCTGCGTACTCGCTATATTCTCGCCTCACGAGAAGAATGGAACAAAAAGGAAAAGGGTGAGCTCAACTAGCCTCGGTAAAGAATATTATGACTAAGATAATATACAACAAATTATCGTTAGTCTTCAACAGGAAAAATTTAATAGAATACAATAGACAACAAATTTTAAATCAATATTCGCAATGGAAATAATAATTCATTAGAAGAGTTAAGTAGAGAATGCAAACTACTATCTTCTATGTATGAATTTAAAAGTTCATCGTCTCATCTTTTATCCCTCAGAACAACAATCAATATACATCGGAATCAAATATTCATCTTTGCACTCTGAGCCAAAGATATTTATCATTGGTCATGTTCATTTAAACACTGTTCATCTTTGCACTCTGCCAAAGATATTAATCGATCGGTCATGTTCATCTCAACACTGTTCATCTTTTGCACCACTGGGCCAAAGATATTCTTCAGAAATCATTCATCTTTGCACTACACAGCCAAAGATATTCAATAATATCATCATTTAAGACCGAGGATGATGAAAAATATTTTTAAAGAACGAATCCATTGAAACAAAAATGACAAGGATTAAGGATTAAGGATTCGTACTTTGTTTTATCCATGTCCAACAATACCCCAAAAATAATCACAAGTGGTGTAAAATTCAAGAATGATCAAAACATGGATACAATCAAAGCTAGTATCCGAGAATAGATATTTTGGACGAAAAGAAGAAATTTTATGTTTTTAATTGAATAGTCCGATACGTGAATAGTCTTCAGTATACGTGAATAAGTGTAAATATCGTGAATAGTAACTCAGACACCAAAAGATAGAAATTCCATAAAAAAAACATCTTCACGCTTCATGAATAGTACTCGTGAATAGTAACTCGTGAATAGTAACTCATGAATAGTAACTCGTGAATAGTAACTCATGAATAGTAACCTTAGCATGAAAAGTTCCAAATTTGATAAAAACTTGGATCAACATTTCAAAGATAATGATATTGAAGAAATAATATCATTACGAAAAAAATAATATCCCTTACCTCAAAGAATCAAGATGCCGGAAGGAAAGGCTGGAAGTGATCTTTGAATGAAACTTGTCTTGAACAAAGAACTCTCAAAGTATCTAAATACTCACAAAATACGCTCAATAATATAGAGAGAAAGAGAGAAAACTTTGTTTCTGGTGTGATTTTCAATTCTAACTTAGCCCTCTATTTATAGGAAAATGTTAGCCCGCCGAAGCAGACTTGACCTGCTATCTGATGGCTTTACCTGCTACTATTACCACCCACCACATTTAAAATAAAATTCAGCACATTTCTTCACCAACCACAAGTGGGGCCCACTCAATTCTAGAATTTTCCACCAAAATCAATTATAACCCTAATTTCCGAATCAGACACCTCTTAAAATTCATAACAAATCATTCGTGCATTTTTAACGGTTCAAAATTTGTGGACATATACTCAACTTATGTATGTATAACATACCCAAAAATTACCACAATCAGCGGTCGGATTAAAAATTATAACCCCGCAATATATCTCAAAACCCCGATTTAATTTTTAATACCTCAACGATAAAATACTGATAAAACACCTCAACATTAATTCCTTCATTTATAACCACATAAATAAATCCATCATTTATATCCACATCAAATAAATATTTTCTTATCATATGAATCAATAATTAATTATTCACAAATAATATTACAGAATCACATTTATGACAACCAGTAGTTCCAGAAAGAGGGGCTTTCGATAAGGATTTCTCTTCTTGGCGGCGCAATTAGGTGACCAAACCTCTCCTTGATGTAACTTTCTAGACATTGCCAATAATGCTATCTAATAATATTATTCAAATAATATGAATTATTGATCCGATAATGGAGATAATAATGCGGTGATAATTATTGAACAACAATAATATAAAATATCAACGCAAAGAATTATTGAATCAATAAAATAAAAAAATATTGAGAATTAACTCTTGTGAAAATTATTGAGTAGTGCCTTCTTACGTAAGGATCAATAATTCAACAATATTGTGTAAATCTGGTGTGCTCTTGTGCAACCACGCGTAGACATCGTATTTTAACCAATGGTATTCCAACAATGATCTTAACGGTAATAACTTCTGTAGTTATTTTTAACCAACTTATATTTGTCGTTTTCTTCATCCAATCGCTTTCCAGTTATGGGCCCACACATGGTCGCTACATGGCCGTCATGCGAATATTCCTCGAAGCGATCACGAATATTCCACGACCAAACGAATATTCCCAGACAAAAATGAATATTTTATAACCACTTGCTTATTTTGAAATATTTGCGTATTTAACCCTTAACTATCCACATTAATCAAATCAACCCTTACTATTTCAAAATAATAAATAAAGGAAATTCCTTTTATTTAAAAAATTTTGAGGTCTTTACAATAAGTCTCGAGTAACGTCTGTCAGACGTGTATCAATCCAATGATAACACCGGTGAGGGGCAACATCATCATCCAGCCAACGCGATGCCACGCCACGTCATCTCAACATCTCTACGCAATGATGTCCCACAAGACTAATCAATCCCGAGTGACTATTGTGCGGGGTAACGGATGAAAGTTGAAGCTTGAAGAACGGAGGGCATCGTCCCATCTTCAATGACTTCGTACAAGCTCTAATCCCATGCCATCGTGCAACTCTCGACAACGGTGGTCCGAAATAGGTCATGTATACCTCAAACGGAATCCCGGATTGTACTTCTGAAAGTTCTAGTGGACATTACAGAGCCCGAGTGCACGTACTTCGAGACGACCAGACCCTAAAAACCCAGGCCCACCCGGGTTGTCTCTGGTACACCTGCGGCTAAATTGCCTATAAATAGAGGGTTTGGGCTGCCCATTTTGCAAGAGAAAAAGGCGAGGAAGCCCTGCCCAATTTGCTCTGCACTCACCCCATGCAATGTACTTTCCCCCTTTAAACACCTGTGAGCTCATATATAGCCCCTTTTGTACCTACAAAAGTCAGTGTTTACCAACTCTAAAGATATAGAAGTCTTCTTTGGCAGTCAGCTGTAAGCCTTCTCACACACTTTAGAGTCTTTCTCTTCATCTCTGCACACACCCTTCTACACGTTGAGAGTCGTGTTGTTTGCTTTTGCCCGAACGTGGTTTCATTTCAGTCTGTGTATATATATATATTATATATATTATATATATTTACATATATATTGACTAACATTATCGAGTTATGCCTCGATTGAGCCTGAACTTGATGCGGAGGCGTTTATTTGCTTTTATATATATATATATATATATATATATATATACATTTATATATATACTAGCTGTATGTCAAACTTTGTTCGATGAGCCTGACTTGATGCGGAGCATTTATTTGCTTTAATATATATAAATGTATATATATATATATATATATATATATATATATATATATATATATATATATATATATATATATATTAGCGTGTGTGTAGAACTTTGTTCGATGAGCCTGAACTTGATGCAGTGCGTTTCTTGCTTTTATATATATATATATATATATACCTCTATATATATTAACGTGTGTGTGGACTATGTTCGATGAGCACTAATTTTATATCCGGTGCGTTTATTTGCTTATATATATATATATATACATATATTTATATACATGAATGTATGGTTGAAATATATATATATATATATATATATATATATATATATATATATATATTTCGTCTCCACCCGGAGTTTACTTCGTGGTGGTTGATCGCTTTTACAGCTTTCTTTACGTTTCGTCTTGCCTGGAGTTATTTCGGGGCAGTTGATTGCTTTGTATAGCTTTATTTACATTTTGTCCCGCCTGGAGTTCCCTTCATGGCGGTTGACCTTATTTACAACTTTATTTATGTTTTGTCATGTTTGGAGTTTCCTCCGTGGCGGTTGATAACTTTTACAGCTTTATTTACATTTCTGATCCCCCATGGAGGTGCTTCGTGGTTGGTGATCATGTCTGTATATATATATTTGCAGCTTTTATATATATACCTACTTACTGCTTTCATACAAATTGCAGTATCTTGTGCGCCTAGGAATCATGTGATCACAGATTCAGCATATTGGATCTAGATTCGGTTCCCGTGATTGACATTTTCAGTTGTAAGCATCTTGTAAATTATTCTACGATGTTTGAATTTCCTCAGATGGTTTCCATACCCACGAGGAAGTCGGCATTATTTTGTACATTATTTTCATACGGATGCCTCGCATCTATAAAATAAAATCAATCAAGCCGAACACTTAATAAAATGGGAGTGTAAAATGTCTCAATTACTATTGAGTATCAGGGTTTGAAAAAATCTTTTTATAAAACATCATTGCTATATCTTGCTAAAAACTGAATTTTTACATAAATTTAAACCCTGTGTATATAGGTTCGAACGAGGCCTCAGACTACTTCCAAATAATAGCACATTGACCCACACACACACACACATTAGGATAATAGTTTCTTGAAAAGAGGCGGCCACCGTGGTAACACGGATGTCTGGGGTGCCTAACAACTTCCCCCGCGATAACCAAGTCCCCGGACCCTAATTAATCTCGGTTTCACAGGCCCGTTTAGCGATGTCACATCTTCGGGTCAATGTGCAAACCTTTTTCTCGGTTGTGTTGGTACAACCATTTAAAAACCAACCAACGACTCTTAACGATCCATCGTCGACATTATACATATGGGACCTTTTTCACTTGTTTTTTCAAACAAATCTCACCTAAAATGAGAACACGAAAAGAACAAGTAACGGAAAGGGACACCCAAAAATCCCGACGTCGACAGGTGGCGACTCTGCTGGGGACTCCAGTAAGAGGACTTAAGCCGCTATTTTAATTTTTTCAAAACTATTATCTGCTTATATGTGGATGTTGCATTTACATTTGATGAATGTGTACGAATGCATTTCCTTATTGCACTTAGTGCTTCGCACCATAACTGCTTGTGATATTAGTGCTTCGAACTATAAACTGCTTGTGATATTAGTGCTTCGCACATGTCATCATTTCATACGGTGAGACGCGATGTATGTGAATGTATGTTGTGTGGTCCCTCCACCAGGAGGCTATCCCGTTGGTGTTTGATTACTGGACTCGTGAGAAGCCTGATTCTCCGAGGCTCAGGAAAGGCACCACCCAAATTCGCTCCAGTTGAAAGACCGGATTAACTTCCTGTCAAGTAGATTGCGATTATTTGGGAACATTCATGCCAAAAAGCCACGAGAGTAACCTAAGATAGGCCAGCCTCTGATAAACCTAAAATGGAGGAAAGTCTCTTCATGCTTTCATTTCAAATTACTTGTAAACACAATTTCTTATAATTTCATTCTATATCTATCTCCATGTAATGAGAAATATGAAGAAATGTATACACATACATATTAACATGTTACAAACAGCTGACATCCGTTTTATAGGATAAAATTCCTAAAATGGACACATCACTAGTATATGCTTTCCTCACTCAATACAACTTTCAAACTCAAATGGCTCCTGATCGGTATCAAATTACCAAGATCAAGAAATAGTCTAACGAGTCTTTCAGAAAGTATGCTCAAAGGTGGAGACTCCTAGCTGCCCAAGTTAGTCCTTCCAGGACAGAATCAGATATGGTCATGACTTTCATAGATATACAAGAAGCGCCTTTCTATGAATGTGTTTTAGCCGGCATCGGTAAACCATTTTCTAAAATAGTCAAACATGGGGAGATGGCTGAGATGGGATTGAAGTCCAGAAAGATTGAAGACCTAGCTACACTCAAAGCTGTTGCTGATCTCATCCAGTCCGGAAATTATGGGAACAACCCCCGGAGGGTCCATATAAAGAAAGAGGAAGATGTTTCCCTGATATTACAGGGGCAAAAAGGCAATCAAAACATGCCTATTCAAAGGAGAAACTACACTCCCTTTCAAGCATAGTCTGTAAACCCTCTAATACCAAAAGGTGGAGAAGTCAAATGCCCTCGAGTTTTTACACCCTTAGGGGATACCCTCGAGAACATTCTTAATCTTCTGACAACACAGAAGAAAATTACGCATCTTCTTCCACCAGCCAGCCCTAATGGACGGGGTTTCAATGCTGCTCGGAAATGTGCTTATCATGCTGGGGCACTTGGATATGATACTCAGGATTGTTAGGCCTTGAAACACAAGATCCAGGACCTGATAGACAATGAAGAGATCGTTGTCACCAAACCAGATCAGCCTCACGTTCAAGACAACCCTCTTCCTTAACACAAAGAAGAAGAAGTTAACATGATCAATTGGAGCAACGTACAGAGTTCCAATTTCAGCTGTGAATCCTCCCAGACCCTCAAAGACGGTGATGACAAATGGGATTATGCCAAGTTCTAGTTCACAATGGAACGAAAGATGAAAGCTATATGCAAACAAATTGAACAATTGGCAGAATTGGTGACTTATCAGCATCAAGTTACATGTCAATTAATCAGCCAGGAGCATGCAAGTCTCCTACCTCTTGTCATGAATATTCCCTCATCACTTTCAGAAAATGAAATGCTGGAAGACAAAGTGACAAAGAGAGCAAATGCCAAAGCCCATTGGGATTTCACCAACAAAAGGGAATTCACCTATCTGGGCCAACCTATGGAGAAATTCTTCATATGTTAATCAATGAAGGAAGGATCAGTTCCCTTCTACCTCCAATCAACCCCCGTTCAGGGCGGTACAACTCTAATGGAGTATGTCAATATCACTCCCGATCTCATGATCACAAAGACAAGAATCTTTGGGCACTCCGCCACCTTATCCAAAATCTAATCGACAGTGGTGTCCTACGCCTGGCAGACGACGATACTGTGTTACGTACAAGTGAGAATGCAGGCCCTACTAAGTGGAAAAGTGTGGTAGCAGTCATATCCACTGAAACTGATGGGATTAATACATTACTCACAACGCCAATAATTCAACTAAAGGGAATCAATAATCCTTTGAAAGTGGCCGCTCCCGAGCCGATCAACTTGCCGTGCAGAGTACAATATCCTATTGTTAGCTTGCGCACAGTTCCGTGGAATTATGGAGAAGGTGAAGGTGCCACCTCACATATAACTGCTATAGTGTCGAAGGAAAATCCACTGTATCTTCCCCATCGGGTGATGAAGCCCACCACCAAATTAAAGGGGAAAATACCCATGGAGAAGATTGAAAAATTCCTCCGCACTATGGGTCATAACGAAGCCACGGTGGATTTAAGCTTGAAATAAGCTCCACAACAAATATCAATTTTGGACTTGGTCTTAACTTCCGAGAATCACCGGAAGGTCTTGTTGAAGGTTTTAGAAGAAGCCTATCTACCGACATCTGTTGATACAAAAAAATTTCAATATATGGTTGATCACATTTTCAACAACAGTGTTATATCCTTCACTGATGATGACATCTGCTTAGAAGGACCGGTCATTGCAAGTCGTTGCACATTGTGGTCTTGTCCTCGGGATATATGGTAGTGGAGTCTTAATAGATGGAGGTTCTCTCTCGAATATATCGTCCATCGCTACCTTGGTGAAGATGAATATCAATCTCAACAGAATTTGTAGTAGCCATACTATCATCAAAGCTTTTGATGGAGCCCGTCGGAATTCGGTCGGAGTAATTGAGGTGCCAATCGAAATTGGTCCTCATACATTCTGCGTATCCTTCCATGTGCTCAAGATAGATTCAGGATACAACCTGCTTTTGGGACGACCATGGATTCACATGGCAGAGGCGGTCCCCTCCACTCTTCACCAACAGTTGAAATACATTATCAACAATAGCCTGGTCACGGTTAATGTTGAGCCAGAGATTCCTCAGCACGGAGACATGCCATTCATCAATGCTAATGCAGATGTGGAACCGGTCAGTTTTCATGCTTTGGAAATAAGCAATACCCAATACCATGCTATTGGAATGCCATTGCCCGAACCCAAGATTTCTGCCAAGGTAATGTCGGCTACTCAAGAAATGATGTCATTGGGTCATAAACCTGGACAAGGGTTGGGTAAAGATTGCCAGGGTATCAAGTACCTAATTCGATTAAACAACAAGCACTGGAAGCTATTTGGGCTAGGCTATTACGCGATTCTAGTCATAGGAATCCTCATAAGCATCAGCAGATTCCTTCAGCTTCAACTATGCGGCGTTCATCTTCGCCTTCAAACTCTGAATCCGCACAACCTCTTATAAAGGTGCCAGCCAAAGTAATGGCTATGTTATTTCCCAAGCCGCTACCGGTAAAGGAGAAAGAAGTCTTTGTTCCAAATCCCGCAGTGGAAGGGGAGGAACGAAGAATCAAGCAAGTCGTCATCCGAATGATGTCAGGCATACGTATCATCGTTCATGACGAACATACAAATAGAAATACCCCAGAGGATGATTGCCCAGACATAATGGCCATCATTCGGGATAGGGAGGATGATGACAATCCCTCCATCACTGCGGTCCACCCGGATTTTGCTCTTGCCAATTGGAACAACATTCCTTGCATTGGTTGTCAAGGGTAAAGCGGGAAAAAACTCTTTCTGCCCTGTAGATATAATAACTATTTACTTTTTTGTACAATATTAGTAGTTTATTTTGCCAGTATATGCTAACACTGTGTATGATCAACACATTTCATATATACTAAGTGAAAGCCTATTTTATTTCAGGACTCCGAATTTAGATGTGCCTGTACTTGCTGATACAGTGCCTCTTCTCCACAAGGATTGTACATTTGATGTAGAGATGAATTCAGCCTTGGTGGACATACAAGATGACATTGAGGTGCCTCCAGAAATTCAAGAATGGGTCAAAGACAAACCCAAACCCAACCTTGATCAAACCACTTCTTTCAATCTCAGAACCTTAGAAAGCCCTAAGTTAATCTAGATTGGTTTAGACCTTACCCCAAACCAACGGAATGACATGGTTACGTTATTAACCCAATTCCAGGATGTGTATGCATGGTCTCATGAAGACATGGTGGGTTTGTCCACTGACATTATCCTTCATCGCCTTCCCATTAAAGAGGGATTTAAGCCAGTCAAGCAAAAGCTCAAGCGATTGAAACCTGAGTGGAGTTTAAAGGTGAAAGAAGAAATTGTGAAACTATTTCAAGCTGGCATCATCATGGTGTCTACATATCACAGTGGATATCAACATCGTGCCGTACCTAAACACGGAGGGAAGGTGCGAGTTTGTGTGGATTCTAGAGACTTGAACAAAGCTTGATTAAAGGACAACTTTCCGTGCCATTTATCCACATTCTCATTGACAATCTTTTAATAATCGACATGTACTCCTTTCTTTGATTGCTTTGCTGCGGGGTACCATCGGATCATGGTTCTTTGAGGAAGATTGTGAGAAAAGCGCTTTCATCAAGCCTTGGGGATCCTTTTGATTTAGGCGGTTGTCATTCGGCCTCATCAATCTTTGGAGCCACCTATCGGCGAGCTATGATGGCTCTTTTCCACGACTTAATGCACAAAGAGATCGAGATCTCGTGGATGACATCATTGTCAAGTCTCGGAAGGAGGATGACCAAGAAAGTTGTTCGACGAGGTTGCGTAAAGTACAATTTGAAGTTGAATCGACTAAATGCGCCTATGGTGTTAAATCAGCCAAGTTGCTAGGATTTCTAGTCAGCCACAAAAGGATTGAGCTGGATCCTACCAAAATCCAAGCCATCATGGAAATGCCCATTCCTCGAGAAAAAGGAAATACGGGATTTTTGGGAAGAATCAACTTCATTAGCGGGTTTATCTCTCGACTCACGCAACTTTGTGAGCGATCTTCAAGCTATTAAGGAAGAACTGCTTCATGAAATGGAATGATGAGTGCCAGGATGCCTTCCTTACAATTAAAGAATAGCTAGTCAAAGCTCATGTGTTGGTACCACCCATGGATGATGTTCCCCTATTCATGTACCTGTCCATAAGTGACAATGCCATGAAATTTGCATCTTTGAGAGACGAGAAGGGCGATAGAGGCCGAAACGAGCTATCTATTACCTCAGCAAAAGGTTCAGCTGTAGTGAACATAAGTACACTCTGATCGAAAAGACGTGTTGTGCTTTAGCATGAGCTTCCATGAGATTACAACATTACCTCCATGGTCACACAACCCATCTCATATCCCGCGTGGATCCTCTCAAATGTGTTCAATAAACCCATGTTAAATTGCTGGCTGTCCAGATGGCAGTTGATCCTACAACAATTTGAAATCGTATATGTGACACAAAAGTCCATCAAAGGTCAAAGAATTGGGGATCCACTGGCCACCGCACCTTCAGGGGATTTCAAACACTTGGAAACATACTTCCCCGATGAAGGAGTAATAACATTGCATCAACACCATTAGTGCGATACGCGCTAATCATGGAAGATGTATTTTGATGAAGCTATTAATATGGAAGGTTCTGGAGCTGGAGTAGTTTTATTATATGATGCACGGGGAAGCGGTATCCGTTCTTAGTCAAATTCGGTTTATCGGCACCAACAATACGGTGAGTATGAAAACATGTCATATGGGCTAAAACTTGCCCATTCAATGGGCATCAGGCGGTTAACTGTCTTTGGAGATTCGGAGTTGGTAATCAGATAATCCACCAGAATCTATCAAACCAAGGAACTATATTTGCTGCCTTACCATCGGCAGGTTTTGAAGATGGCTTTGGAGTTCAAAAAAATCTCCTTTTCTACACATTCCTCGTAATAGGAATGACTTTACAGATGCATTAACAACTTTGGCCTCCCCGATTAGCATATCAGACAAGGAACATTTGCCGAGCGTCACAATTTCCCTGCACAAGGACCTAGCCTATGGGAATTACATTGGAGAAGTATCGGATGAGCTACCTCCCATCTAGCATCCTTGGTATCAGCATATCAAGGAATATCTGCGAGATGGATCTACACCCGCTGAGGCGAGCCCGACTGAAAAAAGGCGGATCCATCGACTTGCTATGAAATTCTACGTGAGTGGAGATGAGCCCTACAAAAGAGATGCAGGACTAGGTTTCCTCAGATGTTTAGACAAAGATCAAGCCCAAAGGCTTATGGATGAAATCCATGGTAGAGTCTGTGGCCCCCACATGAGTGGCTCCCTCTTTGTCAAAAAAGTACTCAGGACGGGACATTATTGTCTATCTCTCGAAGCTGAGTGCAATGACCACGTTAGGAGATGCTATCAGTGCCAGATTCATGGGAATGCTATACACGCCCCTCCACGGGAATTTGATAATATGAGTTCAACTTGGCCCTTCTCAATGTGAGGAATGGATGTTATCGGGCCCATCGAGCCTAAAGCCAGTAATGGTCACCGATTTATCTTCACCATGATCGACTACTTCACCATGTGGGGAGAAGCATGCCTCCTTCCCCAAGGTTACTAAAGAAGTCATCATAGCTTTCATCAGAAACAATGTCGTTTGTCGATACGGACAACCAAAGGTGATTATGTCAGACAATGCCAAGAACCTCAACAACAAAATGATGGAGGAATTATGCAATAAATTCCACATCAAACATCTGAACTCTGTCATCTATCGTCCGAAGATGAATGGTACTGTTGAAGCGGCTAACAAAAACATCAAGAGGATTATGCAAAAGATGTCCGCTAACCACAAAGATTTGCCTGACCTATTGCCTCTTACTCTGTTAGCCTACAGAACCTCAATGCGCACTTCCACTGGGGCAACCCATTACGCATTAACCTATGGGATGGAAGCAGTACTCCCATAGAAGTTGAAATGGAATCCCTCGAGTGTTGATAGATGCTCAATTTGGATGAAAACCAATGGGTACAAGGCGGTATCACCAATTGTCTCTAATAGGCGAAAAGCGAACCACGGCTATCTTCGTGAGTCGAGTTATATCGACCAAAGGATCGCGGATCCTACAAAAAAAAAGTCCAGCTCTGACGGTTTAAACTACATAACTTGGTTTTGAAGAAAATCCTTGTCAACCAAGTTCAGTTTAAGGGAAAATTTGCTCCTAACTGGGATGGCCCGTTTATTGTCAAGGAAGCATTGACAGGAGGCACTCTCAGATTGCAAGAAATGGACGGTGATGAATTTTCACAACTCATCAACTTAGACGCGGTGAAATGGTACTATGTCTGAAGTAATTCGCAAACACCCTTGTGCAGAATCATTAGGTCACCAGTCATTCCGGTTCTTTAACCCTTTACCTACAACTTTCCTACACTTTGACCTTCAGGGAAACCTATATTTCAAGCCAGCAGCCTGGCTCTCCTTTGCGTTCCTATGACTTAGGTCATCCCACCGCGGATTGAGCCTCTTGCATTTGCAGTTTGGCTACGCATACATGGGATCAAACTTCTCATACCTGCAGTTTATCCTCAACCTAGGATTAAACTCTCTCCTCCCCGCACTTTGACCTGCACATGGAATCACGCTTTTTATCTCGACCTGAGGGGCAAACTATGTCGACTTGATCTCCTCTTCAATAGGAGTACGTAGGTAACCATGTTACATGGCCCAGTTGCAATAAAACAAAAACAACAAAAACATTTCTACCCTTACAAAAACAAAAACAACAAAAACATTCCTACACCATTTTTCGCCATATCTGACGTTGAACCTCTTACACGAGTTTGAACTACATGAGACTGATCTCCTCTTCAATAGGAGTACGTGGCGACCATTCATGGTTCGGTCTCACCCCTACCAAAACACAAACCATTGTCGGTTGATTTGGGATCATCCTTGATCCACTACATTTCATTGGACGGACTAAAGGGATGGAATTACGAACTCCTCCAAATAGGAGATTGGCGACCATCTAAGCTGCGGTCATACCTTGAAGAGCAACACCAATCCATAAGAGGTTGGAATTAACTAGGCTTCTCCTAAATAGAAATCTTGGCGACCATCGTAGTGCGGTCGATCTCTAGAGAGAAAGCCACACTCCTTTCCACATTTGCATCCGAAACCGGTCAAGAAGACACACAAAGATGGTAGGGAAACACATAGATCGATGATCCATTACGAACTATCGAGAGACAACTCAATGTCCATCCACCCAGGAGGAATGAGAATACATCAAGACCACAAGCCCTGAAGCAACAAACAAAATATCAAGCAAATAACAAGGCATATCTAAAGGGAAGTGATCCAAAATATATTTCCACTGTCATATATATAATGTTGTTTGATATATATACAATATAAAGCTGTACATGACAAAATGGCTAAGCTAGATGCATGCGAGGAAAATATAAGCTCATTTACAAGTCGGGGTATATGCGAGCTAACAAGCCCAACATGGCGTCCCTCTCTCGAAGAAGAAGGAGGCGAAGCTGTGGTCTCCTGTACGAGAATATCCACACGACCCAACAGATCTGCAGCCATCTTTATGGTGACCATAGGATCATCAATATATGTGCTCATCTTTGTGATCGTGCCCGGTGGTAAAGGACCTCCTCGCTGCGATCTTATATGTGATGGCTACTACATCCGAGGCGGATATAGCACTATCCGCTCAACTATCCTTTGCATCTCTGGTGATCTAGCCTCATCTCGCTCAACAACGGTGGCATCTCTGCGAGCTAATGCCTCGTCTCTCTCTAATATAGGTTGCGTCTCTCCCATCGAGGCGGTCGACATCATAGATCGAGCACGATCTCTCTCAAAGGTCATCGGATGAAGACTACTGCTCTAAGTCTTATCTTGTCGAGTCTTTGAATCACTATGATCTTTAGTCTTAGGAGAATCGAAGAAGAAATCTTTGACAACCCGATGGCGGGCTCCTCCTCGATGTAGGAATCGATGTCCTCCATGGGCTCTATATCATTCGACTCACTATCCAGATTGTGGACACTACTTGATGAAACAAAATCTCATCTCCATCCATGCGGAATACTCTGCGAGAACAACTGGATGGTGACGAAAAAAAGCTATCTATCGGCGATCCCAACAAGCATACACACGGGATCGGTCCTCTGCTGAGAGATATCGAGAAGCTGAACGCAGACCTATCGCCCCCTCAAAAGGATGGAAATCTTGGAACAGGTAGAACTGCGACATCACGACCAGTGGGTCATAAGTAGTCACGCCCCTCAAGCCAGCAAGAGGGAGGAAGTCCATGCCTGGATCGTGAGTAATGAAGCTGTATGGTGAGCAAAGCCCCGAGCATGGTAATATGCTAAATAGATCTCTGATATCTTCCAAAAATGCGGACCAAGCCAGAGCATCTATACACTCTGATGGATGAAAGGAGTATGACATGGCTACATCATGGGTGGACCAATACCCATGCCGTCTAAGGGTACCAATCGATCTCAAGTGTGACATAAACCACACGTAAAATATGACCGAACTCCCAGTGAACACTCCTGTAGGATAAGTGCAACAATAGGATCTTGACCGCGAGGGTCTCCTTTCTGATCATAGGTACTGATGTGCGACCCTCTCTAAGAGCTCTCACAGCCATGATGACACCTATATCTATCTTATCCATATATCGTGGCATATAGACATATGACAGTATGCATAACAATGATACATCGACCTTGTGACGCCTTGATGATCCTCCGGTGAGGTAAAATCCCCGGAATATCGTGAATAGCTATCCTCCGAGCCAAATCTGTCGTACAGAAAATGTTGGGATATCACATGGCTAGATGTCAGCTTATCCTGTACTACTCTGCGCCGCAATCCTGTGAGAGTTATGAACCGTCTACTCATGTCTCCCAAAGCCAGATGAACACAAGGTCTATCAAAAGGAAGCATCATCAATCGTGCATACACCTCCAGAGTAGGAGTCAACTCATGGGTACCGAATCGGAATACCTGCCTATCCGGTAGCCAATGCTCTAGCATCCAATCCACAAACCCTGCGGGAACCTGAAACGTCAATAAGGTCATGGTATCTTTGCGACAAATGATCTCTGATCACCACATGCGGTGGTGACATGCTATCATACCACGATCGAATACCTAATGCCACCAATGATGGTGGGGTATGATCTATCTGACTAGCTATCGAAGAAGACATACATGTGGCCGTGTCATAAGACCATCCGGTCAATCTTAGAATATCTACGGACATACATACATATGCATAACATGATACATGCATAATGAGATAATGGATGGCAATATGATATAGGGAATGGAAAAAGCGTGCATACATTCCTAAGTATATCATCATCTAATACATCATCTTTGTACATGACTACAAATCTGAGGAAATGGGGCACAGATGCCCTACTACTATGAGAGGCCTATCAAAAGATATAGCGAGAATGGGGTCTGACCACCCAATATCTAACAGAGGCTATCAAAAGATATAATGAGAATATACATCGAGGGAAGAAGACCAAGGTGTCGATGTCCACATCATCAATCTGTCCACTGATGTAACTCCTCTCCTCTGAGTCTTTGGATCTCTATCAGCAAGGATGTCGGGGCCTATAAAGAGGAGGATCTTGGCAAACAAAACCAAATGGGTCATCGAGGGGCGGTACCTTTGGCTGGAAGGAGCGAATGACTCGCCTCTGCTTGGATCTACGCCCAAATTGGGATAAATATATATGCACGATCCAATGCCGAATTGAGCTATCAATTTTGGGTTATATGAGTCGGATCTCGGACACAATCTATCAATCCGTCATCATTAAGGATCACGGAACCATATCCCCATAAAAAGTGTGGTGGCGGGAATTTGGGCTCCAATAGTGCGAGGGACCACCATTGGAACATCTCCTGAGTACATGGACCCTCTCGACAATGCAAAACCGTCGACCCCCAACAATGGGATATCGGTGTGGGTGGTTGTGATCTGAGCCGATGGCGCTAACGGGAGGAAAGATCGGTATCTGGATCTCCCTGTGGTGCTCCTAATAGCACGCTCCCTAAATAGAGCTCCCGGCCTCCATACGTGAGAGAGGAACTCTCTGGTGGAAATCAAGTACTCGACTCGATCGGGTGTCCATCCTCAAAAGCCGATGGTCAAGTGTTCCCCTGAATAGGGAATCCATGTAATGGTATCGGTGTCGGCAACTCCATTTGCATCTGGCGATGAGTGAATCCCTCATTCATACGGGGACCTCCGGCAAAAATAGAATGGTGCCATCGTCGTCCTCGTGGATAGGTATCTAAACCTAACACACTCACGGGGCCTTAACATGGGAGCCCTCTCATAGCCCAAAAGCGCTAAAACCTGATGGCAAAACATCTGCTATCGGTAAACACTCTTCACACTATGAATGGGAAAAGACAAGAGAAATACTCACCCGGTGAGAAATGGGTAAAATCCTAGCCAAGCCTCGGTCGAACCACAGTGAGCATCGTCGCATGCCCCGGAGGAAATAGGCAAAGGTGTAAGAGCCCCAATCATACTCTCCAATATGATCCGCATCACGTGTGGCATTGATCAAAGCAAAAGATACCGTAGAAGAGTTATCTGTTATGAAGCAGCCTCGAATGATCATCAGGAACAATCGCGCATGAGCGCCGATCCACGATTACGACATCATCAGGCATGGGCTCACTCAAAAGGCCGCTCATAGCATCTACCCTCAAAGGACCTGAACGGATAGTCCTGCCTTTGAGCGCCTTCGCCGGAACTCCTAACAAGGATCTGACGGCAGTAGGGGTAATATTCGCCGCCGTGCGAGCCTTTGGCTCCCCTCAAACTCCATACACGTGATAAATCGCCAATCCATAGGCGTCATCATCACCTCGCAATCAGCGAGATGGAGTGATTGAGTGCGATGAAACCATCGCTCGAGACAATGCCCTTGAGGTAAACCCGGGGACAACGATGGGGAAGGATGAGAAGAATGCCCCCGAATCCCCACTCGTGCACTCTGGCTCTATAGTCGGGATGGGCGCTGATACATGGGTGAATGTTGAACCAGTTCCCTCGAAGGTCATGTAAAACCGAGGAACTACATGAAATGCGAGATCAACATCAAAACCCTTTAATCCTCATCAATAAGAAAGAAGGAAGATAAAAGTCTAACGCCATACCTCGTTAGCATGCAAATACATCGAGGATGTACGCTCAAATCACCCAATGACTACTGGGTTTGCCACTGAATACTCGGGAGCTCCCTACGAGGAACATGTGCGGCGAGGCGGGATCCTCAATGGAATATCCGCCTCCTCGTCCTCAGCGTGCAGCACATCTACCGGGACAGAGACGAATCACGGCCTCCACTAACCAAGCGAGGAGGCATCGTGAGAAGCAGGAGCGAGGCACTTGGAAGCCCTCCGTAGTATGCGAAGTGGTCTGTGAGAGCTGCTTTCGGTGATCCGGATCCATGATATCACGGACAACAAGTCTCCAAATCACCTCAGAAAGGGTGTGGTATTTCCTTACCTGGAGCTTTCTAAAATGCATTTATGACTATATGCATGCATTTACTTTAACATATAATAGAGTTAAAATGCATGACTACCCAATGCCTACATTTGGAAATTTTTTGCCATAGTCCCCTTTGAAAATAGGACTATCCACATGCACATAGGCATGACTAGGTGGCCATTCAGTAGCACACCTGCCCCAAAGTCATATACATAATATATGCACTAAAAATAAAAATTATCATATATAAGGTCAACCTCAATATTAGGAGTACTTTGCCTTGATACCTTTTGCTCATTGGACCTCAAATAGGATAAAAAATAGCAGAAAAAAGGTGCTAATTTGATTGTTTCAAAAGTTAAATTTTTTTACATCATTATGCTCAGCATGGTTTAATACTAACATTTACTATGTTGAATATTTTTTATCTAGTCATTTGTGCATACATAATCACTACTATGTGTTTAGATGCATTTCATGCGATAACTCACAATCAAGCGGATAAAAGCTGGAAAAATACATGCATACGTTACTAGGATAGTGTAGAACACTTATGCGGTGTGAAATTTGCGAGAAAATAGCTCGAACTCAATGAGATTTGAAAGAGGCTCACGGATTTTCCTTGGCGCGACAAGTTGAAAATGACTTGTGAGAGACCATCCCCTTTGGAATTTATCATCGCGATTGGTAGCGAGGCTCTGCTCCTGCTGCAGTGAGGTGCACCTCCGGCATCCCTATATGGGTCCTACCCCTCCGGCTCGGTCCAGTTCGAGTTTCAAAGGAGTTCTTCCGGACTAGAAAAGTCAAATCCGAAATAAAAATGCCACGCGATTGAGCAAAAACGACATCTGATCACGGTCTTCTCAAATGAAATTTTGAGTCAGTACATCACTCATTGGTAGTCACCCGAACAAGAGGTATACCCTGTCGATGATCTCAGTTGTCAAAAATCATATACGGTGATACCTTATGCAGGTCGATCTTGACTTCGGGTCGTTACCTCACGTGAGTCCCGACGGAGATTACTGACGTGAGTCCCGACGCGGGGTTACAAAGTGAGTCCCGACGGGATTCAACGCGTGAGTCCCCGATGGGGGTTACAACGTATGTCCCCGGCGAGGGTTACAATGCATGCTCATCCGGTGACACAAATCAATGAAGGTCAAGCAGCCTTGACATCATGATAACCGGGAGAAGCAAACCCAACAGAGCATCGGAAGCCATACGATGACCAACCGCTGCTGCACACATTAGCGATGGTTACAACGTATATCCTCGACGGGGGTTACAACGTGAAGCCCTGGCAAGGGATTACAAAATATATTCAAGCCGTTGACACACATATTAATGAAGGTCAATCAACCTTGACGTTATTTCAGCCGATAGTGATTAAACCTCTCAGAGCTCTAGAGCTATTCTAGGATTTCATGCTCGATTGCTCTTATTCCCTAGCGATACCCCGGCGGGGATTACAACGCATGTTCAGCCGTTGATTCACACGTCAGCGAAGGTCAAACAACCTTGATAAGTTACCCACAGAATCTCAGTCGTTGATTCACACGTTAGTGAAGGTCAAGCAGCCTTGACAGTATATCCCATAGGATTCTTTTTTTAGCTGTTGATTCACATGTCGGTGAAGTACACGTCAATGAAGGTCAGGCATCCCTGACAGAATTTGCTGTTGGCAGTAAATCCAACAGATTCTTGACATATCCTGGCGATACTAACCATGAGGGGTCAACGTTATCAAAGAGGATAGATGATGGAATATGTTATACACATCCTCAAATAGATCAAGCTTTATCCCCATAGATCCCTTGCACATAAGAGGTACATCTTCAGGATCAAGTCATAATAAAAGACACATGGATTTGGAGATAACTCCAATGTCAACATCCTATTAGATTCGGCTTACACATCGAATCTGGTCAGCATTGCCAATTCCCAGTTGAAGCAACATGGATTCAGCAATCATCCCCAGCATGTTGGGCTATAACCCCGTACACATGCATCATACATTTGCATCATTTTTTTACCCATAGTACCATGTTTGTCTTGTTGCGTTTCAAGTGTCTAGGATTCTTTATCCTACCCATGCATCTCCATGCATGAGTATGATAAAGAGGGGCATCTGTAGACACTCGAAATTTTCTGTACTATTGTTACTAACATTGCAGGAGGACAGATTCGTCTTTTAAGAGTGAAACCTGAAAGATAATCCATACCGGATACTATCGGAAGCTCAGCATCAACCCCGGAGCCTACTCAGGGGTAATAATTCAACCTCGGATGTAACCCCGAGGCATGCATATCAATACGGAACACACACGGAGAAAGGCCGATTAATCTCGGAGATAACCCCGAGGTATCCGGTCTCGATCCCAACCATGAGAATAGCCACCAACCTTGGTGATAACCCCGAGGAATGCGATTTTGGCGATAACCCGAAATGCTTGTTTTAAATGCAACCGACTTCAATCTCGGCGCTCTGATGAGAGATACTTGTACCAACCGGTGATAACATCGGGAAGGCAGGCACACCTCAAAGATGACAATGATGAGGACCTTGATAATTGCGGCGGTCCAATCTCGGTGAAGTTTGAGCAGCGTCGCTTTATCATTAATCCGGTGATAATCCGGTGAGGGCAACATCGTCATCTAGCCAACGCGATGCCACGCCGTCGTCGTCTCAACATCTCTACGCAATGATGTCCCACAAGACTAATCGATCCCGAGTGACTATTGTGCGGGGTAATGGATGAAAGTTGAAGCTTGAAGGCCAGGAGGGCATCATCCCATCTTCAATGACTTCGTACAAACTCTAATCCCATGCCATCGTACAACTCTCGACAATGGCGGTCCAAAATAAGTCTGTATACCTCAAGCAGATTGCCGGATTGCACTTACGAAAGTTGAGTGGACATTACGATTGCCAGAGTGCATGTACTTGAGACGACTGACCTGAAAAACCGGGCCCACCGGGTTGCCTCTAAGTACACCTGCGGCTCGACCCAGGTACACTATGGCTAAATTACCTATAAATAGAGGGCTTGGGCTGCCCATTTTGTAAGAAAAAAAGCGAGGAAGCCACCTTGATTTTTCTGCACTCACCCCATGCAGTGTAGTTTCCCCTTTTAAACACCCGTGAGCTCATATATAGCCCCTTTTATACCTGCAAAAGTCAGTGTTTACCCACTCTAAAGATATAGAAGTCTTCTTTGGCAGTCAGCTGTAAGCCTTCTCACACACTTTAGAGTCTTTCTCTTAATCTCTACACACACCCTTCTACACATTGAGAGTCGTGTTGTTTGCTTTTGCCCGAACTTTGGTCCGTGGTTTCATTTTAGTCTATATATATATAGTATATATATTTACATATATATTGACTAACATTATCAAGTTATGCCTCAATTGAGCCTAGAACTTGATGGGCGTTTATTTGCTTTATATATATATATATATATATATATATATATATATATACATATATATATATTAAGCGTGTGTCGAACTTTGTTTGATGAGCCTAGACTTGATGCAGAGCTTTTATTTGCTTTAATATATATATATATATATATATATATATATATATATATATATTAGCTATGTGTCAAACTTTGTTCGATGAGCTAGACTTGATTGCAATGCGTTTATTGCTTTAATATATATATACCTTTATATATATATATTAGCGTATATATAGGAATACATTCGATGAGCTTTGGATTTTATATATAGTGCATTTTATTCGCTTTATTTATATATATATATATATATATATATATATATATATATATATATATATATATATATATATATATATATATATATATATATAAGCGTAGTGAACTCTTTTCGATGAGCACAGATTTTACATCAAATGCGTTTATTGCTTTTATATATATATATATATATATATATATATATATATATATATATATATATATTTCGTCCCACAGAGTTTACTTACGTGGTGGTTGATCGCTTTTCTGACTTTCTTTACGTTTCATCTGCTTGGAGTTTACTTGTGGTAGTTGATCGCTTTCTGACTTTATTTACATTTTGTCACTTTGGAGTTCCTTCGTGGCGGTTGGCCGTATATTATAGCTTTATTTATGTTTTGTCACTTTGGAGTTTCCTCCGTGGCGGTTGATACTTTTCTGACTTTATTTATATTTCGATCCCCCATGGAGGTGCTTTGTGGTTGGTGGTATATATATGCATATATATATATTTCTGACTTTTTATATATATACCTTCTTTGCTTTCATACAAATTGAAGTATCTTGTGCGCCTAGGAATCATGTGATCAGATTTATCCTATTGGATCTAGATTCGGTTCCGTGATGGACATTTTAAATTTATAAGCGACTTGTAAATTATTCTACGATTATCTAAATTTCCTCAGATTGTTTCCATACCCATGATGAAGTCGGCATTATTTTGTCCATTATTTTTCATACGGATGCCTCAGCATTAGTAAATAAAATCAATCAATAGAACACTTAATAAAATGGGAGTGTAAAAGGTCTCAATTACTATTGAGCATCGGGTTTGAAAAAACCTTTTATAAAACATCATTGCTATATCTTGCTAAAAAGCGAATTTTACATAAATTCAAAACCATGTATGTATATAGGTTGAGCGAGGCCTCGCACTACTTCCAAATAACGAGCACATTGACCCACACACACACATTCGGATAATAGTTTCTTGAAAAGAGGCGGTGGTAGTGGTAACACGGATGTCGGGGTTGTCTAACACCTTCCTCCGCTTAACAAGTCCGGACCCTAATGAATCTCGGTTTCACAGGACCTTGGTTTAGCGAGTGTCACATCACTTTGGGTCAATGTGCATACCTTTTCTCGGTTGTGTTGGTAAAACCAATTTAAAAACCAATGGCGACTCTTAATAGTCCATAAATCGACATTATACATATCGGACCTTTTTCACTTTTTTTTCAAACAAATCTCACCTAAAATGAGAACACCAAAGAACAAGTAGCGGAAAGGACATCTAAAAAATCCCGACGTCGACATTTAATAAATGGTTAAATTGATAAATGGTCAAATGAAAAATTAATCGGATAAATGAGTGAATAAAATAGGGGAATTAAATCTTCCATAAGGGGGGAGGCGGCTAAGAAATTGATTAGAGAAATTGGGCGATGACGAGGTGAGAGAAATGATGATGTTAATTTTCTGCATGCTTCCAAATTCTTCATAAATCATGCACCATACTCTTTCATTATTGGTTGTCACATGTTAAGGCATAAGTCGGGCAAAGATTATTAGAATACTAAGGCAAAATTTTCAGCACATTTTCTCATTCCCTCATGCTCCCTGTAAGAGCACACGGTATTGCACCAATTATTGATTCTTACGTAAGAAGGCACTACTCAATAATGGTTACTGATAATTCTTATTCGATATTTTATTAATAATTGTTGCGTTGATATTTTATATTCTTTGTTGTTTCAATAATTGTCATTACTGAAAGTATTTTTCATTATCGAAGCAATAATTCATAATATCGAATAATATTATTCGATAACATTATTGGCAATGTCTAGAAAGTTACGTCTACAGGAGAGGTTTGGTCACCTAATTGCGCCAAGATGAGGAGAAATTCTTATTGGAAAGCCCCCACTTTCACAGGAAGCGCACGGTTGTTAATATTGTGATTACGTAATATTATTTGTGAATAATTAATTATTGATTCATATGATGAGAAAAATATTAATTTTATGTGGATATAGATGGAGAAAATTTTATTGTGACAATTGTTGAAAAATTGAAATTTTATCTTTTTTACGATAAAATAAATATATTATTATATTTTAATAATATAATAATGGTGATATTTTTACAACGAATGTGGGATATATGAGTATACGAGGAGGATGAGTATTTTTGTTGTAATAAATGTTTAAAACATGTTAAACATGTCGGTGGACCCCATTTATTGACTGAAATTTGATTATAGCATGTAAAATCGCCGTTTGTGGATTTCTGTCAATTTCTGTTTGGAATTTGGAAAAACTTTCTTCTGCAAAGTTGCAGAGAATTGAATTTTCTATAAAACCTCGCGAGATTCGAATTTTCTGATAGAAGAGCTATTTATTATGAATTATTAAAGTTATGAAGCTCCGAAATAATTGATTTTTGGAAGTTTAAAATATTTTAAATAATAAAAACGTTTTTTGTTTGTTTTGTGGGCTACAACATGTGCAAAATGAGCTGAGATCAGATCTAAGAAGGTTGGCGTAGAAATTTTAATATATATATTAATATTTTATTAAATTTTCTGCTTTGGTGTTCTAAGCATTTTCCTATAAATAGGGTGCTTAGGTTAGAATTAAAAATCACACCAGAAACTGAAGTTTTCTCTCTATATTATCGCGTATTCTTATGAGTATTTTGAGTATACTTTGAGTATTGCTATCTCGGTGCAAGTCCAAGTCATAGCCTTTATATCAGGTGTTTTAAATAGAGAGTCTTGATCTTTCGAGGTAAGGGATATTATTTTTTTTCATAATGATATTATTTCTTCAATATCATTATCTTTGAAATAATGATCTGAAGTTTTATCAAATTTGGAACTTTTGGTGTCGGAGTTACTATTCACGTATACGGCACTATTCACGTATACGATACTATTCACGAATACGGCACTATTCATCAAAAAATGAAAATTTCTTCTTTTTGTCCAAAATATCTACTATGGATACTAGCTTTGATTGTATCCATGTTTTGATCATTCTTGAATTTTAC
Source organism: Panax quinquefolius (assembly GCA_020205615.1). Lineage (NCBI taxonomy): Eukaryota > Viridiplantae > Streptophyta > Magnoliopsida > Apiales > Araliaceae > Panax > Panax quinquefolius. The sequence continues at coordinate 44,080,184 of CM035166.1, forward strand.
ACCACTGTGATAATTTTTGAGGTATTTTTGGACGTGGATAAAACAAAGTACGAATCCTTAATCCTTAATCCTTGTCATTTTGTTTCCTTTGGATTCGTTTCTTTAAAAATATTTTTCATAATCTCGGTCTTAAATGATGATATTATGGAATATCTTTGGCCTATAGTGCAAAGATGAATGATTTACGAAGAATATCTTTGGCTGTAGTGCAAAGATGAGCAGTGTTTAGATGAACATGACCGGTGATGAATATCTTTGGCACTCAGTAGTGCAAAGATGAATATTTGATTCGGATATATATTGATTGATGTTACGGGGATAAAAGATGAGCGATGAACTTTTAAATTTATACATAGAAGATAGTAGTTTGCATTCTCTACTTAACTCTTCTAATGAATTATTATTTCAGCTGCGAATATTGATTTAAAATTTGTTGTCTATTGTATTCTATTAGATTTTCCCTGTTGAAGACTAACGATAATTTGTTGTATATTATCTTAGTCGTAATATTATTAATCTTGGGCTAGTTGAGCTCACCCTTTTTCTTTTTGTTCCATTTTTCTTCTCGGGAGGCGAGAATATAAGCGAGTGCAGTGGGGTATGGAATGAAGGTTTTAGAAAGAGTTGTTTAGTAGTCCTCACCATTTTTGTAAAATAATGTATCAATAAATGTGATGAGGATTTATTTGAGAATAGATATTATCAGAAGATAATATTTGTATTCAAACTCAGCAGTTTCTTGTTATAATAATAAAGTTGTAGTTGTTTACGTATGCCATGTATTGACAACTTTCGAATGGGTGATGTATACCTATTTTGGGGGTGTCATGGGTTGGTATCGAGCTTAGGGATATGATCTCTCTGGCGGAGATCGGGGAATAGAACTAGGAGGGGAGGCGAGTAAATCCTTAGCTAGTGTGTGTCCTACTAAGCTTATTTGTTAGTTGGTCGATATATAGGGATATTTTGTGATATCTTGATTTCCTTAATTAACCCTTGTTTTATAATGATGTATTTGAGAATGTCGTGAGAATATTAACAATGGAAATGAGGCCGTGGAGGCGTCTGTACTCACCAACGAGGAGAAGCGTACAGCAGTGGCAATGTTCCTCTGTGAACAACACCATTTGGCGAGATGATGAGCGAGGGGATGTTTAGAAAGCTTTTTTGCAGTTCATGCAAAATCGACGAGGAGACTTCGTGTTCAAAATCTGAGGAGGAAATGATAGCAATTCACGGGTTGTCACGCCCAAAGCGGTTCAAAGAGTTGGGACCACGAATTTTAAGGAAAGCGGATCCGATCATGGCGGAAACATGGGTCAAACAAATTACCAAGATATTCGATGTCTTGGGATGCACGGAAGAAAACGAAGGTTCCATTCGCCACCTTTATTATTTCCGTGGCGAAGCGGACCTCTTGGTGGGAGTGCGTGAAGCGTACCCATCCGATCGCTTTTCGGCGTGTCTTTGGGAGACATTTTGAAATTATTTAATGACAAATACTTTCACGAAAGTGTTACGTCATATGAAGGAAGTGGAGTTCATCGATTAGAACAAAACAACATGGCGGTGTCTCGATGCGAGGCAAAGTTTGCGAGTTATCGAGTTTGCACCTCATTTGGTGGAGAATGAGGAGCGATATGGCGGATGTTTTTGAGAGGTTTGAAACCCGGCATCTGACAATATCTCATTTCTCATAAATTTTCTCTCTATTCGGATGTTGTAAATGAGGGCTCAATTATTAGAAGCGAGATAACGAAAGTACGGTCGGCGAGGGACCATAAACGAGGATCGTATCGGAGATAGCGATTAACGAATAATGATAACCCGGCGGAGAAAAAAGCAGACGGACAAAATGGTAACCACTCTGGTGGTAATCATGGCCATGAAAATAGAAGAAGCGAGTCGGGAGGAGATTTAAAAAAGGAGATTTAACAATGACCAATGACCGTATGAAGACGGCAGTCTTGCAACAAGCCGGTTCTAAGGGAGAGAGAACGACCACCGGTCATATATGCTACAAATCACGGGAAAGAGGGACATATCGGTCAAACTTCCCACAATAGTTCAAGGTATGCTATAATTGTGGAAAGGAAGGACATATCGCTCGAGATTATGCGGAGAGCGAAACCTAGTTAAAGCGGGGACGATGACTCAAAAGACTATCCCGAGAAAAGTCAAAGTCAACTATTAGGGAAGGCGTTTGTTGTATTTGGTCAAAATGCGAGAAACCCAAACGGGTGATCACGGGTAAGCTATTTATAAATTCTTTAAGTTTATAACTTACTTGATATCTAGGTGCTACCCATTCATTTATCTCTCTGCTTGTGCTCAGCGTTTAAACTTGACTCAGGAGAAATTAGACTTTGACCTATCTGTGGAAACTCCGTTAGGAGAAACTTTCATCACATCCTTTGTTTATAAATCTTGTTTGATTCAAGTTGGCACCATTACCTTACACATTGACCTTATCTCTTTAAAGATACTTGCTTTTGATGTGATTTTAGGTATTGATTGGTTAACTACTCATCATGCCAAAATTTATTGTTTTCGTAAGGTTGTTAGTTTTCATATTCCTAACCAACTTTGTTTATGCAATTCAAGCAACTAAACCATTAAAATCAATCCTTTGTCATATCTAATCATAAAGCTATTCGTTTATTGAAAAGCGGATGTCGAGCTTTCTTAGCCCTTGTTATGGATTTGAATAAAGACACGTCAAATTTGAATAATATTCTGTTGTTATTGACTTTCTGACGTATTTCTGAAGAACTCCAGATAGGTCTACCCCAGAGCGTGAAGTTGAATTCTTTATTGATCTTGAACTTTGGTACAAAGCCCATTTCTAAAACCCCATATCGAATGGCTCTATTGAACTTTAGGAGTTAAAGGTCCAACTATAGGAATTGTTGGACATCGGTTTCATTCGATCTAGTACATCTCCTTGGGGTGCTCTGTTTTATTAAGTAAAGAAGAAAGCGGGGAGTATGCGACTTTTTATTGACTATCGAGAATTGAACCATGTCACCATCAAGAATAGGTATCCTCTACCTCGTATTGATGACTTGTTTGACCGATTTAAGAGGCACAATTCTTTTCAAAAATCTATCTTAGATTACGGATATCATCGGTGAAGATTAGAGGCGAGGATATTGCAAAGACGCCTTGAAACTCGGTATGGGCATTATGAATTCTTAGTCATGTCTTTCGGACTAACTAATGCTCTGCTGCTTTCATGGATATGATGAACCGAGTATTCAAGGAATATTTGGATCAATTCGTTGTTGTCTTTATTGATGACATCCTCATATATTCCAAAAGTAGTGAAGATCATGAGCACCATTTGAAAATTTGGTACTCAAAGGCTTCGTGAAAACCAACTATATGCCAAATTGAAGAAATGCGAGTTACGGCGAGAAGTAGCATTTCTCGGGCACATCAGTGTCAAAACATGGAGTATCAAGTGGATCCGCGAAGATTGAAGCAATACAAAGTTGGAAGCAAGCAAAAGTCGATTGTTCAAGCACGTAGCTTTTGGGCTTATTTGGTTATTATCGGAGATTCATGGAAGGATTTTCTCGAATCGCTACTCCATTAACTCAAATTTGATTCGAAAAAGATACAAAATTCGTTTGGAGCGAAGAATGCGAGAAAAGTTTCCAAGAGCTTAAGAGGAGACTTATTTCTAAGACTGTTCTAACAATACCATCTGGTTCGGATGGATTTGTTATCTACGATGCTTGAGCAAAGGGTTAGGATGTGTTCTCATGCAACGTGGGAAAGTCATAGCCTTTATGCCTCATGACAACTTAAAGAGTATGAGAGGAATTATCCTACTCATGATCTAGAGTTAGCGGTGATCATTCATTTTCGCTAAAGATATGGAGGCACTATCTATACGGGGAGAAAGTGGAGATATATTCGGACCATAAAAGCCTTAAATATTTCTTCACTCAAAAAAGAACTCAACATGCGGCGGTGACGTTGGCTCGAGCTATTGAAAGACTACGACCACACTATTCAATACCATCCTGGAAAAGCGAGCGTGGTAGGCGTGGCGTTGAGTAGAAGATCATATGCGAGGAGCGAGTGCGATGATGTCTAGTATCACGCGTAGAGCCAACTTTAATAGAAAAGTTAAGGTTGCTCAAGCCACCAGGCCGGGAAATGATGCGTATGAAGAAGAAAGTACAAGAAGGAGCTATTAGGGCGAGAATTGATGAAGAAGGGATACTTGAGTCCACTCTGAACTTTGTGTCCCTAACGACTACGATTTGAAGTACAAGATTATGATGGAGGCACACAATACACCATTTGCAATCCATCCTGGAAGTACTAAAATGTACCGTGATCTTGACATACATTTTGGTGGAACAATATGAAGAGAAAGATTGCAAAGTTTATCTCGATGTGTTTAACTTGCCAGCGTGTAAAAGGCGGAGCATCTAGTACCTAAGGGTCCGTTGCAACCACTTGAGATTCGAAATGGAAGTGGGAACACATTACCATGGATTTATTTACGGGTCTCCCTACGGTTTCTCAAGGCATCAATGCTATTTGGGTTATTGTTGATAGATTAACCAAGTCTGCTCATTTCTTGCGAAATGGAGACTTATTCCTTGAGCGTCTTGCTAGTATGTACGTGAATGAGATTGTAAGAGTTGCATGGCATGCCGAGTATCCATAGTTTGGATCGTGACCCAAGATTCACTTCAAGATTTTGGGTTAGCTTGCAAAAAGCTAAGAAGCACGGATTTGCGATTTAGTTCGGCATACCATCCCCAAACGGACGGACAATCAGAGAGGACTATTCAAACTCTTGAAGATCTATTAAGACTCTGTGTCCTAGACTTCAAGGGCAGTTGGGATAAGTATTTACCATTGGTAGAATTCTCCTACAACAACAGTTATCAGGCAAGTATAGGTATGGCTCCATTTGAAGCATTATATGGACGAAAGTGTCGCTCTCCAATATGTTGGGATGAGGTGGGTGAAGCAACATTGTTGGGACCGAGTTAATGCATATGACTCACGAAGAAAAGATCCAAATGATTCGACAAGCGTATACAAAGCGGCACAAGATCGACAAAAGAGTTATGCGGATCTTCATCGAAAGGACGTGGAATTTAGTGTAGGGGATCATGTATTATTGCGTGTTGCTCCATGGAAGGGAGTTACAAGATTTGGGAAGAGAGGAAAGCTCAATCCACGATTTATTGGTCCATTTCAAATTCTTGACCGAGTAGGAAATGTAGCCTATAGACTTGCGTTACCTCCAAGTATGTCTCGTGTTCATAATGTGTTTCACATATCGTACTTAGTAAATATGTGAAAGACCGAACCACGTTATAGAGTTAGAGCCGGGACAAAATATAGAAGACTTAACGTATGAGGAGGTACTGTCAAGATCTTGGATAGGAAGGAGCATGTCCTACGCTGTGAAAGGTCATACCACAAGTTAAAGTTTTGTGGAGGAATCATGCTTTATAGAGGAAATGACTTGGGAATTGGAAGCGAAAATGAAAGCGAGGTATCCTCACCTTTTTGAAAACACCAGTCACGTCGTCAATTTTGAGGACGAAATTTCATAAGGAGGGAGGTTGTAAGACCCCAACTTATTATTAATGAAATTTAATTTCTCTATTTATTATTTTGAAATAGTAAGGGTTGATTTGATTAATGTGGATAGTTATGGGTAAAATCGCAAATATTTCAAAATAAGCAAGTGGTTATAAAATATTCATTGTTGTCGGGGAATATTCGTTTGGTTGTGGAATATTAAATGCTTGTCAGGGGGAATATTAAATGCGACAGGCGCAACCATGTGTGGGCCCCATGTGAAAGCGATTGGATGAAGAAAAGCGACAAATATAAGTTGGTTAAAAAATACTTGGCGTAGTTATTCACAATTAATCTTGTTAAAATACTAAATTGGTTAAAACACGGTAGCACGGTATTGCACCAATTATTGATTCTTACGTAAGAAGGCACTACTCGATAATGGTTACGATAATTCTGTTGAAGATTTTATTAATAATTATTGCGTTGATATTTTATATTCTTTGTTGTTTGATAATTGTCATTACGGTATTTTTAGATTATCGAGCAATAATTCATATTATCTGAATAATATTATTAGATAACATTATTGGCAATGTCTAGAAAGTTACATCTAAGGAGAGGTTTGGTCACCTAATTACGGCGCCATTAAGGAGAAATTCTTATTGAAAGCCCCTCTTTCACAGGAAGCGCACAGTTGTTAATATTGTGATTACGTAATATTATTTGTGAATAATTAATTATTGATTCATATGATGAGAAAAATATTAATTTTATGTGGATATAGATGGAGAAAATTTTATTGTGACAATTGTTGAAAAATTGAAATTTTATCTTTTTACGATAAAATAAATATATTATTATATTTTAATAATATAATAATGGTGATATTTTACAACGAATGTGGGATATATGAGTATATCTGAGGAGGATGTAGTATTTTGTTGCAATAAATGTTTAAAACATATTAAACATGTCGGTGGACCCCATTTATTATTTGAAATTTGATTATAGCATGTAAAATCGCCGTTTGTTGATTTGATCAATTTACATTTGGAATTTGGAAAAACCTTCTTACGTAAAGTTATAGAGAATTGAATTTTCTAAAAAAACATGAGATTCGAATTTTTCTGATAGAAGGGCTATTTATTATGAATTATTGAAGTTATGAAGCTCCGAAATAATTGATTTTTGGAAGTTTAAACTATTTTAAATAATAAAAACGTTTTTTGTTTGTTTTGTGGGGTACAACATGTGCAAAATGAGCTGAGATCAGATCTAAGAAGGTTGACGTAGAAATTTTAATATATATATTAATATTTTATTAAATTTTCTACTTTGGTGTTCTAAGCATTTTCGTATAAATAGGGTGCTTAGGTTAGAATTGAAAATCACTGAGGCTGAAGTTTTTCTCTCTCTATGTTATCAGTGTATTCTTGTGAGTATTTTGAGTATACTTTGAGTATTGCTATACGGTGCAAGTCAAGTCATAGCCTATATCCAGGTGTTTATTTAGAGTCTTGATCTTTCGAGGTAAGGGATATTATTTTTTTAAAGTAATGATATTATTTCTTGATATCATTATCTTTGAAATATTGATCTGAAGTTTTATCAAATTTGGAACTTTTGGTGTCAGAGTTACTATTCACGATATCTGCACTATTCACGAATACGACACTATTCATCGAAAAATGAAATTTTTTTTCTTTTCGTCCAAAATATCTATTCTAGATACTAGCTTTGATTGTATCCATGTTTTGATCATTCTTGAATTTTACACCACTGTGATTATTTTTGAGGTATTTTTGGACGTGAATAAAATAAAGTACGAATCCTTAATCCTTAATCCTTGTCATTTTGTTTTACTGAATTCGTTTCTTTAAAAATATTTTTTCATAATCTTCAGTCTTAAATGATGATATTAAAACCCAACTTATTATTAATGAAATTTAATTTTCTCTATTTATTATTTTGAAATAGTAAGGGTTGATTTGATTAATGTGGATAGTTAGGGGTAAGATACGCAAATATTTCAAAATAATCAAGTGGTTATAAAATATTCATTGTTGTCGGGGAATATTAGTTTGGTCGTGGAATATTAAATCTTTGTCGGAGAATATTCGATTCGATTGACATGACCGTGTGTGGGCCCCATATAACGGAAAAGCGATTGGATGAAGAAAGCGACAAATATAAGTTGGTTAAAAATAAGCAGGCGTAGTTATTCTGATTAATCTTTGTTAAAATACTCGGTGGTTAAAACACGATAGACACCAGTATTGCACCAATTATTGATTCTTAAGTAGAAAGGCACTACTTTCAATAATGGTTACGATAATTCTTTATTCGATATTTTATTAATAATTGTTGCGTTGATATTTTATATTCTTTCATTGTTTCAATAATTGTCATTTACGGTATTTTTCATTATCGAAGCAATAATTCATATTATCTGAATAATATTATTAGATAACATTATTGGCAATGTCTAGAAAAGTTACATCAGGAGAGGTTTGGTCACCTAATTGCGCCGATGATGGAGAAATTCTTATTGGAAAGCCCCTCTTTCCTAGGAAGCGCACGGTTGTTAATATTGTGATTACGTAATATTATTTGTGAATAATTAATTATTGATTCATATGATGAGAAAAATATTAATTTTATGTGGATATAGATGGAGAAAATTTTTATTGTGACAATTGTTGAAAAATTGAAATTTTATCTTTTTCGATAAAATAAATATATTATTATATTTTAATAATATAATAATGGTGATATTTTTACAACGAATGTGGGATATATGAGTATACGAGGAGGATGAGTATTTTTGTTGCAATAAATGTTTAAAACATGTTAAACATGTAAATTGGACCCCATTTATTGACTGAAATTTGATTATAGCATGTAAAATCGCCGTTTGTTGATTTCGGTCAATTTCTGTTTGGAATTTGGAAAAACCTTCTTCTGTAAAGTTATAGAGAATTGAATTTTCTATAAAAACACGCGAGATTCGAATTTTCTGATAGAAGGGCTATTTATTATGAATTATTGAAGTTATGAAGCTCCGAAATAATTGATTTTTGGAAGTTTAAACTATTTTAAATAATAAAAACGTTTTTTGTTTGTTTTGTGGGGTACAACATGTGCAAAATGAGCTGAGATCAGATCTAAGAAGGTTGGCGTAGAAATTTTAATATATATATTAATATTTTATTAAATTTTCTACTTTGGTGTTCTAAGCGTTTTAAATTATAAATAGGGTCTTGGGTTAGAATTGAAAATCACACCGAAGCTGAAGTTTTCTCTCTATGTTATCGAGTGTATTCTTGTGAGTATTTTGAGTATACTTTGAGTATTGCTATACTATGGTGCAAGTCCAAGTCATAGCCTTTATATCAGGTGTTTCATTTAGAGTCTTGATCTTTTCGAGGTAAGGGATATTATTTTTTCGTAATGATATTATTTCTTCAATATCATTATCTTTGAAGCGTATTGATCTCAAGTTTTTATCAAATTTGGAACTTTTGGTGTCGAGTTACTATTCACGTATACGGCCTTTATTCACGAATACGACAATTATTCATCGAAAAATGAAAAAAAATTTCTTTTTCGTCTCAAAATATCTATTCGGATACTAGCTTTGATTGTATCCATGTTTTGATCATTCTTGAATTTTACACCACTGTGATTATTTTTGAGGTATTTTTGGACGTGGATAAAACAAAGTACGAATCCTTAATCCTTAATCCTTGTCATTTTGTTTTTCTTTGAATTCGTTTTTTAAAAATATTTTTCATAATCTTGATGCCTTAAATGATGATATTAAACCCCAACTTATTATTAATGAAATTTAATTTTCTATTTATTATTTTGAAATAGTAAGGGTTGATTTGATTAATGTGGATAGTTAGGGGTAAGATACTGTAAATATTTCAAAATAAGCAAGTGGTTATAAAATATTCATTGTTGTCGGGAATATTCGTTTGGTCGTGGAATATTAAATGCTTTGGGGAATATTAAATGCGATGATAATAGCCGTGTGTAGGGCCCCATAAAGGAAAGCGATTGGATGAAGAAACGACAAATATAAGTTGGTTAAAAATAATCGGCAGTAGTTATTTAAGATTAATCATTAAAATACCTTGGTTTAAACACACGATAGCACTGCGGTATTGCACCAATTATTGATTCTTACGTGAAGGCACTACTCAATAATGGTTACTGTAATTCTTTATTCATATTTTATTAATAATTGTTGCGTTGATATTTTATATTCTTTGTTGTTTCAATAATTGTCATTACACGATATTTTTCATTATCGAAGCAATAATTCATATTATCCGAATAATATTATTAGATAACATTATTAGCAATGTCTAGAAAGTTCTATCTAAGGAGAGGTTTGGTCACCTAATTGCGGCAAGAAGGAGAAATTCTTATTGAAAGCCCCTTTTCCACAGAGGCCGCCTAGTTGTCAATATTGTGATTACGTAATATTATTTGTGAATAATTAATTATTGATTCATATGAGGAGAAAAATATTGATTTTATGTGGATATAGATGGAGAAAATTTTTATTGTGACAATTGTTGAAAATTGAAATTTTATCTTTTTCTCGATAAAATAAATATATTTTTATATTTTAATAATATAATAATGGTGATATTTTTACAACGAATGTGGGATATATGAGTATACGAGGAGGAAGAGTATTTTGTTGCAATAAATGTTTAAAACATGTTAAACATGTCAATTGGACCCCATTTATTGATCGAAATTTGATTATAACACGTAAAATCGCTTGGATTTGTGGATTTCGGTCAATTTTTATTTGGAATTTGGAAAAACTTTTTTACGCAAAGTTGTAGAGAATTGAATTTCCTATAAAAACACGCGAGATTCGAATTTTCTGATGAAAGGACTATTTATTATGAATTATTGAAGTTAGAAGCTCAAAAAATAATTGATTTTGGAAGTTTAAAATATTTAAAATTAGAAAAACGTTTTTTCTTACTTTTTCTAGAATGTGGCATGTGTTTGATGGCTGAAATCAAATTCTAGGCATGTGTAGGAAATTTATATAATTATATTATTAATTTATTAAATTTTACGCTTTGGTGTTCTAGCAATTTCCTATAAATAGGTGCTTAGGTTAGAATTGAAAATCACACCGTAAATGAATTTTTTCTCTCTATATTATCGGCGTATTCTTGTGAGTATTTTTGAGTATGCTTTGAGTATTGCTATACGGTGCAAGTCCAAGTCATAGCCTATATCAGGTGTTTTATTTAGAAATCTTGATCTTTCGAGGTAAGGGATATTATTTTTTTAAGTAATGATATTATTTCTTCAATATCATTATCTTTGAAATATTGATCTGAAGTTTTTATCAAATTTGGAACTTTTGGTGTGAGTTACTATTCACGATACCATGACTTTATTCACGATATCTGATCTTATTCACGAATCGCACTATTCATCGAAAAATGAAAATTCCTTCTTTTGTCCAAAATATCTACTATGGATACTAGCTTTGATTGTATCCATGTTTTGATCATTCTTGAATTTTACACCACTTTGATTATTTTGAGGTATTTTTGGACGTGGATAAAACAAAGTACGAATCCTTAATCCTTAATCCTTGTCATTTTGTTTCCTTTGGATTCGTTTCTTTAAAAATATTTTTCATAATCTTAGGTCTTAAATGATGATATTATGGAATATCTTTGGCTGTAGTGCAAAAGATGAATGATTTTGAAGAATATCTTTGGCACAGTAGTGCAAAGATGAACATGTGTTTAGATGAACATGATTAATGATGAATATCTTTGGCTTTGTAGTGCAAAGATGAATATTTGATTCGAGATATATATTGATTGATGTTACTGAGAGATAAAAGATAGAGCGATGAACTTTTAAATTCATACATAGAAGATAGTAGTTTGCATTCTCTACTTAACTCTTCTAATGAATTATTATTTCATTGCGAATATTGATTTAAAATTTGTTGTCTATTGTATTCTATTAGATTTTTCCTGTTGAAGACTAACGATAATTTGTTGTATACTATCTTAGTTATAATATTCTTTCTTTGGGCTAGTTGAGCTCACCCTTTTCCTTTTGTTCCATTTTTCTTCTCGGGAGGCGAGAATATAAGCGAGTATGCAGTCGGGGTATGGAATGAAGGTTTTAGAAAGAGTTGTTTAGTAGTCCTCACCATTTTTGTAAAATAATGTATCAATAAATGTGATGAGAATTTGTTTGAGTATAGATATTGTCTAGAAGATAATATTTGTATTCAAACTCACGATTTCTTGTTGTAATAATAAAGTTGTAGTTGTTTACATGTACCATATATTGACAATTTCAGAATGGGTGATGTATACCTATTTTGGGGTGTCACGGTTGGTATCGAGCTTAGGGATATGATCTCTGGCGGAGATCGGAGAATAGAACTAGGAGGGAGGCGAGTAAATCCTTCGCTAGTGTGTCCTACCTAAGCTTATTTGTTAGTTGGTCGATTATATAGGGATATTTTGTGATATATTGATTTCCTTAATTAACCCTTGTTTTATGACGGTATTTGAGAATGTCGTGAGAATATTAATAATGGAAATGAGACAAGTGGAGACGCTGTACTCACCAACGAGGAGAGCGTGCAACAGCAGTGGAAATGTTCCTCCTGTGAACAACACCTTGCCCGAGCGAGATGATGAGCGAGGGATGTTTAGAAGCTTTTTGCGAGTTCATGCAAAATCGATTTGAGAGAGACTCGTGTTCAAAATCTGAGGAGGAAATGATAGCAATTCACGGGTTGTCACGGACCAAGAAGTTCAAAGAGTTGGGACCACGAATTTAAGGGAAAGCGGATCCGATCATGGCGGAAACATGGCGGTGTCTCAAGACGAGGCAAAGTTTACTGAGTTATCCAGTTTGCACCTCATTTGGTGGAGAATGAGAAGCGTATAATGCGGATGTTTTGAGAGGTTTTAAACCCGGATATCGACAATATCTCATTTCTCATAAATTTCTCTCTATTAGGATGTTGTAAGCAGGCTCAATTATTAGAGCGAGATAACGAGTAATACGGTCGGTGAGGACCATAACCGAGGATCGTACGAGAGATAGCGATTAATGAGAATAATGATAACCGGCGGAGAAAAAGCAGACGGACAAAAATGGTAACCACTCGGTGGTAATCATGGCCATGAAAATAGAAGAAGCGAGTCGGGGAGGAGATTTTAAAAGAGGAGATTTAACAATGACCAATGACCATGTGAAGGCAGCGGTCTTAAGCAACAAGCCGGTTCTAAGGGAGGAGAACGACCACCGGTCGTATGCTACAAATGCGGAAAGAGGGACATATCGGTCAAACTTCCCACAACAGTTCAAGGTATGCTATAATTGTGGAAAGGAAGGACATATCGCTCGAGATTATGCAGTAGCAAAACCTAGTTCAATGAGGGACGATGACTCAAAAGACTACCCGAGAAAAGTCAAAGTCAGCGATTAGGAAAAGAGCGTTTGTTGTATTTGGTCAAAATGCGAGGAACCCAAACGAGGTGATCACGGGTAAGCTATTTATAAATTCTTACGAAGGTTATACCTTACTTGATACCGGTCTTTACCCATTCATTTATCTCTCCGCTTGTGCTCAGCGTTTAAACTTGACTCAGGAGAAATTAGACTTTGACCTATCTGTGGAAACTCCGTTAGGAGAAACTTTCATCACATCCTTGTTTATAAATCTTGTTTGATTCAAGTTGGCACCATTACCTTACTGTTGACCTTATCTCTTTAAAGATACTTGCTTTTGATGTGATTTTAGGGATTGATTGGTTAACTACTCATAATGCCAAAATTGATTTTTTTTCGTAAGGTTGTTAGTTTTCATATTCCTAACCAACCCGTTATGCTAATTCAAACAACTAAACCATTAAAATCTATCAACATCATATCTAATCATAAAGCTATTCGTTTATTGAAAAGCGGATGTCAAGCTTTCTTAGCCCATGTTATGGATTTGAATAAAGACACGTCAAATTTGAATAATATTCTGTTGTTATTGACTTTCACGACGTATTTCTGAAGAACTTCCGGTCTACCCCGAGCGTGAAGTTGAATTCTTTATTGATCTTGAACTGGTACAAAGCCCATTTCTAAAACCCCATATCGAATGGCTCCTATTGAACCCGGAGTTAAAGGTCCAACTACGAGAATTGTTGGACATCGGTTTCATTAAATCTAGTACATCTCCTTGGGGTGCTCTGTTTTATTCAGTAAAGAAGAAAGGCGGGAGTATGCGACTTTTGTATTGACTATCGGGAATTGAACCATGTCACCATCAAGAATAGGTATCCTCTACCTCGTATTGATGACTTGTTTGACCCGATTTGCAAGGGTACAATTCTTTTCAAAATCTATCTTCGATTACGGATATCATCGGTGAAAGATTAGGCGAGGATATTGCAAAGAGCGCCTTGAGAACTTCGGTATGGGCATTATGAATTCTTAGTCATGTCTTTCGGACTAACTAATGCTCCTGCGGCTTTCATGGATATGATGAACCAAGTATTCAAGGAATATTTGGATCAATTCGTTGTTGTCTTTATTGATGACATCCTCATATATTCCAAAAAGTGAAGAAGATCATGAGCACCATTTTGAATTTGGTACTCAAAGGCTTCGTGAAAACCAACTATATGCCAAATTGAAGAAATGCGAGTTCGGCGAGGAAGTAGCATTTCTTGGGCACGTCAGTGTCAAAACATGGAGTATCAAGTGGATCCGTGAAGATTGAAGCAATACAAAGTTAGAACAACCAAAAGTCGGTGGATGGAAGTCACGTAGCTTTTTGGGCTTAATTTGGTTATTATCGGAGATTCATGGAAGGATTTTCTCGAATCGCTACTCCATTAACTTCGGTGATTCGAAAAGATACAAAATTCGTTTGGAGCGAAGAATGCGAGAAAAGTTTCCAAGAGCTTAAGAGGAGACTTATTTTAAGACTGTTTCTAACAATACCATCTGGTTCGGATGGATTTGTTATGCTTGAGCAAAGGGTTAGGATGTGTTCTCATGCAACGTGGGAAAGTCATAGCCTATGCCTCGCGACAACTTAAAGAGTATGAGAGGAATTATCCTACTCATGATCTAGAGTTAGCGGTGATCATTTCAGCGCTAAAGATATGGAGGCACTATCTATACGGGGAGAAAGTGGAGATATATTCAGACCATAAAAGCCTTAAATATTTCTTCACTCAAAAAGAACTCAACATGCTGGCGTGACGTTGGCTCGAGCTATTGAAAGACTACGACCACACTATTCAATACCATCCCGAAAAGCGAGCGTGGTAGGACGGCGTTGAGTAGAAGATCATATCGCGGAGCGAGGTGCGATGATGTCTAGTATACGCATAGAGCCAACTTTAATAGAAAAGTTAAGGTTGCTCAAGCCACGCAGGCCGGAGTGATGCGTATGAAGAAAAAAGTACAAGAAGGAGCTATTAGGGCGAGAATTGATGAAGAAGGGATACTTGAGTCCACTCTAGACTTTGTGTCCCTAACGACTACGATTTGAAGTACAAGATTATGATGGAGGCACACAATACACCATTTGCAATCCATCCACGGAAGTACTAAAATGTACCGTGATCTTGACATACATTTTGGTGGAACAATATGAAGAGAGAGATTGCAAAGTTTATCTCGATGTGTTTAACTTGCCAACGTGTAAAGGCGGAGCATCTAGTACCTAAGGGTCCGTTGCAACCACTTGAGATTCCGAAATGGAAGTGGGAACACATTACCATGGATTTCGTTCACGGGTCTCCCTACGGTTTCTCAAGGCATCAATGCTATTTGGGTTATTGTTGATAGATTAACCAAGTCCGCTCATTTCTTGCCGACACGTGGAGACTTATTCCTTGAGCGTCTTGCTAGTATGTACGTGAATGAGAGAGTTAAGGTTGCATGGCATGCCAGTATCCATAGTTTTGGATCGTGACCCA
This sequence comes from Panax quinquefolius, assembly GCA_020205615.1. Lineage (NCBI taxonomy): Eukaryota > Viridiplantae > Streptophyta > Magnoliopsida > Apiales > Araliaceae > Panax > Panax quinquefolius. The sequence goes on from CM035166.1 coordinate 44,095,753, forward strand.
AGATTCACTTCAAGATTTTGGGTTAGTTTGCAAAAAGCTATGGGCACAGATTTGCGATTTAGTTCGCATACCATCCCCAAAGCAGACGGACAATCAGAGAGGACTATTCAAACTCTTGAAGATCTATTAAGACTGTGTCCTAGACTTCAAGGCGATTGGGATAAGTATTTACCATTGGTAAAATTCTCCTACAACAACGATTATCGTGCAAGTATAGGTATGGCTCCATTTGAAGCATTATATGGATGAAAGTGTCGCTCTCCAATATGTTGGGATGAGGTGGGTGAAGCAACATTGTTGGGACCCGAGTTAGTACGTATGACTACCGAAAAGATCCAAATGATTCGACAACGTATACAAACGGCACAAGATCGATATAAAGAGTTATGCGGATCTTCATCGAAAGGACGTGGAATTTAGTGTAGGGGATCATGTATTATTGCGTGTTGCTCCATGGAAGGGAGTTACAAGATTTGGGAAGAGAGGAAAGCTCAATCCACGATTTATTGGACCATTTCAAATTCTTGACCGAGTAGGAAATGTAGCCTATAGACTTGCGTTACCTCCAAGTATGTCTCGTGTTCATAATGTGTTTCACATATCTGTACTTCGTAAATATGAAAGGGCTATTTATTATGAACTATTTTAGTTTTAAGCTTTCTAAGAATTTAGATCTCATTAGAATGATCATCATCATTATTCTAAAAGCATTGCTTAAAACTATGGGTTTATCACATATTATAAAACAGCATCATGTAGATAATAAAAGCCTTTAATAAATTAATATTTTTTATTAATAAATGAATAAGATTATTACAAAGTATATGCTTTATCATCAAACATGATTGGCTTGTGTGCATACTACTTTAAATCTCCCACTTGCACTAAAGCCAATCGTCATGGTATCTTATACTCTTCTTCTCTAAGTGGCGATTATCCTGTTTGTTGGATAAGCTTTAGTTAATGGATATGTAATGTTGTTCATGAGAGTCCACTATCTCTATAGTGATTTCCCATCTTTCAATGATTCTAATAATCAAATGAAAGTGCCACAACACATATTTAGATCCAAGATGAGACTTAGGAACTATTCCTAGTTCTGTAATGAACTTTTAATCCAAACAATCAACTTGCAGCTTCATTTATAGCTATATACTTTGTCTTTATCACTAAACCAAAGAACTCTTTCTTTGTTTGGAACCTTTCAATTCAATCGCACCTTTATTCAAGATAACGCTTTACCTTAAAGTGGATTTTTACGTCATCTTAGTGCATCGAAAAACTTGAGTATATTAAGCCCTCTAGTTTTAATTTAGACCCACCATGAATATGATCACATCCTTAGTGCTGCGGTTAAGCACTTTAAGATGTTTTCAGCGACTCGTAGTGAACTTCTCCGAATATGATTGATCAACATCGGGTCTCGTATATTTCATTGCATACATGATAGTCACTCATGCGACCTCTCTTTTCGAGAGTCTGTGGGGACTATTAAGAGATACACTCCATAGCTCATCGACATGAGACATCTCTTGGAGTTTGCCATGCTAAAGCGACTTTAGCATCAAATGAATATCGTTCCTTGGGTTAAGTCAAGCATCCTCTTAAATCTATCTATATAGATTTATATCCCCAATTAAGATACTCTTCCAAATCATTCAAGGAGGAATGTTTAGACAACTTTATCTTTACTGATTGTACCATTGGTATGTCATTCCTTATCCGTAGTATATCAACATATAGTACTAGGAATGTCACGATGCTCCCACTGACCCTTTTGTACACACTAGAACTCTTACCTCATCACATGTAACTCTGGATCATCATCTTCTATGATGCGTACCTCATCATCATCATCCATGATGAATCCATACCTCCTAGGTATCTTTGGTACTATTCCGAGTTACGATTGATTTGTGAGTACAATAGGTCTATCTCTGAGTTCCTCTTATTTGACTTATAGTATTTTGTGGTTCTTGAACTCTTCAAGATCTATTATCCTCCCACTAGCCCCTTGATAATAAACACATTTATCTTAGAAGCGCGTGTTTCGCAACAAACACCTTTTGCTAAGTAGGATTATAGAACATATACCCTAAACTTACTTTAGGATGTCCCACAAATTGTACTTGTCAAATCTTGTCCCAAGCTTATCCTTTGAAACCTTTTCACATAAGTTGGACAACCCCTTATCTTAACAAACTTAAGATTAGGAATCCTCCCTGTCCATAACTTTTATGGAGTCTTGGGGCTGGATTTTGAGGTTACCTTTTCGTAGATATGCAGCCATTTCTAGGACATTATCCTAGAAGGATATTGGAATGTCGGTAAAATCATTATGGACCGCACCATGTTCAACAAGGTATGATTTTTCCATTCAGATACATCAATCAATTATTGCGTATCAGGATGTGTCCATTATGAGAAAACCATTTGAGATGATCTAGAAATTTATTGCACAAGTATTTATTCTTTGATCTAATCAAAGAATCTTAATACATTGTCAATTTGTTTCACTTCGAATTGGTTGAACCTTTCAAAATAATTCATACTTGTATTTCAGCAAATACACACATTCAACTCTTTGAATGATCATCTCCTTTTCTTGTTCTAGTTTGTTCGATTTGCAAAATTATTTTTATGTAAGTCAAGTATACAAAATTTATTAAGTAATATTCCAGTTCTATACAAAACATTATTATTATAAATAGAACAACAATTGTTCTAAATTATAATACCAAAGATTTCATTGTCCAACAATAAAATAGAAATAATATTTTTTAACAAGAGCTGGAATACAATAACAACTTATTGACTTAATAGATTTGCCCGTAGGCATTGCTAAACTATAAGTTCCTATGGCTAATGCAGCAACCTTTGCTTCATTTTCCACACATAGGATTACTTATATTTGTTTAGATTTCTACTTTTGCTTGGTCCCTTCATAAATCTACATTTATGATAACCAAAGTCGGTATCCAATACCCAAGTAGAACCTTGACTTAAAGAAAAATTTATTTCAATCATGAACAAATTTGTATTTGTAACCGAAACTTCACTAAGCTTCTTTGGTTAACCTTTGCAAGATGCTTCTCGCAGTTTCTTCCCAGTGTCCAGGCTTATAGCAGTGGAAGCAAACTCCTTTGCTATCCGTATCAGTTTTGTTCTTATTATCCTTTGTTTATGCCTTTCTATTTACCTTCTTTGAATCGTTCTTCTTTTCAGAAGATCCTTTGGCCCCTACCAGTAAGACATGGTCTTTCTTGGTTGGAAAGTGACTCTCAACATTTTTCAATATATTAAGCAAATCGGGAAAGGCGATATCTAGCTTGTTCATATGAAAAATTCACAACAATTGTGAAAGGAGTCCGGGAGTGAGTGCAAGATCAAATCTTGGCTCAACTCTCCATCCATGACAAAACCAGTTGTCCTAATTGATCAATCAAATTGATTATGTTAAGAACCTTTTATGCATTTATAGTGCCATTGGCCATTCTAGATCGGAAGAGCTCCTCGGATATCGATATCTATCACCCTACTTTCCTCACCATCAACTACTTGATGTGCGGGAATATAGTAAAGCATCCATAGTTTCATCTTGTGTTGAAGCTTGTTACTCATGGATGTGAGCATGATGCATTGAGCCAATTGTGCATCATCTTGCCACTTTCTAGAAGTAGCAATGTCTTCTCTCGAGGCATTATGCGCAACCATTTGCGAGGATAGGCGTATTAAGGACATAAGATAGCTTTTGACTATGAGAACTATTCTCAAATTCCTTAACCAATCCAGTTTAATTGATTGCGATTAATTTAGCATCTAATATGCTTCATGATGATAGTAATTTTAGACATTGTAAAATTACAGTAAATGAATTTGTATTTAACAACATTTTAACATACATTCTTTTATTAATTACTAAAATAATTTAGGTCTTGTTTTAAATTGGTATCTCCCACTATTTTCTTCAAACTATATTACCCTTACTTATATAGTTAAATAAAATCTAATTAAAGATTTGCTAGTGAGAATAAGGATCCCATTTCAAATGTATATAGCCTTGTGGTGACACAAAAAACTATATATAAATAAATAGGTAGACAACTTTTGTCAATTACATCAACTATGCAACTCCTTTTCTTTTGCCTCTTAGATTATTTTGATCAAGTGGTGGCACATCCGAATCAAAATTATCCAAGTTAAGTCCGACCTAGCACTCCATATATTCAAAAAAGAAAAATATCATCCTTGTGGTGACACAACAAAACAATATTGTTCAATTTTCTTTATAAGCATCAAATGTGATAAATTAACATTTTAAATACTTAATACTTGCCTTGTGGTGACACAACAAACTCATATTAAATATTTAATACTCTATTAATTTTATTATGCTAGAAGGCGACGTTCGATATTCCAAATATCTTTGAACGCTTAGGACTTAATATAAAAATTGAGGGGTTTGTTATTAATTTGTCTCATCTTGTTTAGCGCGCATGCACATATATATATATATAAAATACGCGTCATATTAATGAACATGCGAAGCATGTTTGCATAATATATAATATATATAGTATAAGCATGCACATATAGAATACTATATTCTACCGGATTGATTATGGATTTTTATTCTAGTTTGGTTCACTAGAGCCACCAAGTGAACCAAAAGGTCAAACCCTAGGGGTGCAAGAAATAATATTTAAATATAACTATTATATTTAAACCGGGCTCCATTACAAAGCGGGTCTTCAAGCGCTCCTTGCTCCTTGATCTCCAATTTTCAAAATTAATTCAAACTATTCCTATTACAAAACTATTTAAAATAAATAGAAACCTTGATCGTGATCGAGGGAAGTACATAGGAGGAGATAGAATTTACATTAGGAAAAATTAGAGAAGGCGAATCTGTGAGACCCCATTTAATAAAACCCATACATTCATGCATCCAACTAAAATAAAATCCAATCATATTGGTGATAGTCCATAATCAATCCCATTTATTATCATACACATCACCATATGCATCAATAAATAACATTCATCTTATGAATAATAAACATTTAATATATATATTGATATCATTTAATGGGCAAATTTAGTTAGTATAAAATCTATTTTGAATAAAAATAAACTCCTTTATTTAAATCCAAATTTAAATCAAAATAAAACTATTTTATTTTAATTTATCAAATTTTGAATAAAATAAACTATTTTATTTTAATCAAAATTTTAATCAAAATAAACTCTTTTATTTTAATTAATTATGGAATCAATTCCATGTAAAAAAAAATATTATTAAAGGAAACACGAATTCTTTTCCTATTCACAAATAAACTCCTTTATTTTGAATAATATGAAATCTTATTTCATATTTAAATAAACTCCTTTATTTAAGGAAACATGGATTCTCTTTCCTATTCACAAATAAACTCCTTTATTTTGAATAATATGAAATCTTATTTCATATCTAAATAAACTCCTTTATTTAAGGAAATTAGGATTCTTTTTCCTATTCACAAATAAACTCCTTTATTTTGAATAATATGAAATCTTATTTCATATCTAAATAAACTCCTTTATTTAAGGAAATTAGGATTCTTTTTCCTATTCACAAATAAACTCTTTTATTTTGAATAATATGAAATCTTATTTCATATCTAAATAAACTACTTTATTTAAAGAAAAAAAATAGAATCCAATTTCAACTCCAATTAGTTAGCATGGAATCCAATTCCAACTCTAATTAGTTAGCATGAAATTCTAATTTTAAAATTAAAATAACATCTTTATTTTAAAATTAAAATAACTTTTATTTTAATTATAAAATAATTAAGAATATACATATATATATATATATATATATATATATATATATATATATATAACTATTATATATATATATATAATATTATATAACTATTATATATATATATATATATATATATATATATATATATATATATATATATATATATATATAACCGCTTCTTCCTCCTTTTTTTTTTTGAAAAACCGTATGTACCAGTTAACTTATTACATGCTTTACGTTTTTTTTTTTTTTTTTTTTTTTTTTTATGTGCACTGGTTTCAGCGTAAGCAGATTCACGCTTTTTTTTTTATATTATTTTTATTTTCATGCGATAAATTTTATATAACAATAATATGCCCAATTAAATTGTTCTAAACACATATCAATATACATATCAAATTAAAACAATTAATAATTCGCATAAAGGTTTGGCTCTCGATGCCTTTGTTGGGTTTGTAATATTATGCTTGCAATCAAATTGCAAAATAATGCTAAGCGTGTAAAAATCGAGTTTAAAATTTACAAACCCTATACCCGGATCACCCTTTATGCATAATTATTAATTAAACGAAAAGATAAAGAATAAAATCATACCCTTGAAGATCGAGCATCCTCAGGTACAAGTTCACCTCCAAATCCTTTCGCGTTCAACTTGAATCCACCGGGTTTGGTTCCTTCCTTTGATTAACGTTAGCCACCCATGTGTTTGGCCTCTAGAGGTGATCCACCAAGGAAAAATAAAGAATTCAAGAAGATGGTGTATTGGCTCAACCCTAGTTTTCTATCTCTATAGAAAAAGGGGTACTCTCCCAACAATTGGAATTATGTCGTATGTTGAAAAATCAACAACCCCTATCACCCATAATAAGACTCCTCTTATTAATAGATGTGGGCAACCCATCTTAACAATTAAGGAATTGGGTTTTATTTAATTAATTAAATTCTCTTAATTAATTAAGCTCCCTAATCTTATTAGGGATAATTAATTAAACTCTTTCAATTAATTTAACCTCCTAATCTTATTAGGAATAAATGAGAGTACTTATATTAAATTAATTCCTAAACTCTTTTAGAAATTAAAATAATAATAATTGTAATAATATTAATAAGACTCCTCTTATTAATTTATATTTAATATTTCTAAAATATTAAATAATAAATATTAAGCTATTTAATTTATTCTATCACCATAGATTAAATTAAATATACATAAATATATTATTACGATTATGCCATTAACTTCTTAAATAATTATTCTTCCTTTTATGGTGTGACCCTTTAGGTTCTCCATATTAAGCCGGTTGTGAATAAATCAATTAGAACAATTCTAATCTTATTTAAATAAATAAATTAAACAAATAATTTATTTAAATAAATAATATTTATTCTGACAATAGGATAAGCCTCCTAGCGATCGGCGACTTTCCGGATAATATAGATTTCAACATTAATCATAAAAGAACCTTTGAGTAAATAGTTCCGACAATTCAATCCTTCCACCATACTGATGTCCCAATTAAATATAAGACATGGAATTCTTTGTCAAGTCTTATTTTATTTAATTATATGTATTTCGATCCTTAAATGCACAACTCAAATAATGCAAATTAGAAACTCCTTTCTAATTTCATTACGCGCCGCCAAGGACTCTTGGGTTGTCATTTATCGAATCACATAGGACATTTCTCTTCTTTTATTAGAAGTGGTAGATTCTTTATTGATCATACATTATCTCCATGTACAACTTATTATACCCAAGCATACCCTTTCATATACCCTAAGGGTCTTAAGGAATAAGTCAAAGTATAACTCATCATACACAAGATACTATGATGATCTCAAGTCCAAGGATTACTTGTACTACTATCACTCTGAGAATTCCTATTGTGAGGCAAATAAAACTCCATTAGGTATTCCTTAGCGAGCCACGTTCGAGTGAACTTATTCTCTAATAAGCACCTACATACTTGCTTTAGTGTCTCCACACAAATGATCATGAGATCAATCATCCTCATCCGATGAGCAAGCAACATATGTACCAATCTATCAGGATTCACTAATCCCCAATTTAGTAATCAATGATTGGGAACTATTTTAGTTTTAAGCTTTCTAAGAATTTAGATCTCATTAGAATGATCATCATCATTATTCTAAAAGCATTGCTTAAAACTATGGGTTTATCACATATTATAAAAAAAGACATCATGTAGATAATAAAAGCCTTTAATAAATTAAGACTTTTTATTAATAAATGAATAAGATTGTTACAAAGTATATGCTTTATCATCAAACATGATTGGCTTGTGTGCATACTACTTTTAGCAACCACTTGAGATTCCGAAATGGAAGTGGGAACACATTACCATGGATTTCACATTCACGGTCTTCCTACGGTTTCTCAAGGCATCAATGCTATTTGGGTTATTGTTGATAGATTAACCAAGTCTCCGCTCATTTCTTGCGATCTGGAGACTTATTCCTTGAGCGTCTTGCTAGTATATGCGTGAATGAGATTGTAAGGTTGCATGGCATGCCAAGTATCCATAGTTTCGGATCGTGACCCAAGATTCACTTCAAGATTTTGGGTTAGCTTGCAAAAAGCTATGGGCACGGATTTGCGATTTAGTTCGCATACCATCCCCAAAGCAGACGAGAAAATCGAGAGGACTATTCAAACTCTTGAAGATCTATTAAGACTACGTGTCCTAGACTTCAAGGCGGTTGGGATAAGTATTTACCATTGGTAGAATTCTCCTACAACAATGTTATCGAGCAAGTATAGGTATGGCTCCATTTGAAGCATTATATGGATGAAAGTGTCGCTCTCCAATATGTTGGGATGAGGTGGGTGAAGCAACATTGTTGGGACGAGTTAATACGTATGACTCACCGAAAAGATCCAAATGATTCGACAGCGTATACAAAGCGGCACAAGATCGACAAAAGAGTTATGCGGATCTTCATCGAAAGGACGTGGAATTTAGTGTAGGGGATCATGTATTATTGCGTGTTGCTCCATGGAAGGGAGTTACAAGATTTGGGAAGAGAGGAAAGCTCAATCCACGATTTATTGGACCATTTCAAATTCTTGACCGAGTAGGAAATGTAGCCTATAGACTTGCGTTACCTCCAAGTATGTCTCGTGTTCATAATGTGTTTCACATATCTGTACTTCATAAATATGTGAAAGATCCGAACCACGTTATAGAGTTAGAACCGAACAAAATAGCCGAAGACTTAACGTATGAGGAGGTACCTGTCAAGATCTTGGATAGGAAGGAGCATGTCCCCTACGTGCTGAAAAGGTCATACCACAAGTTAAAGTTTTGTGGAGGAATCATGCTATATAGAGGAAATGACACGGGAATTGGAAAGCGGAAATGAAAGCGAGGTATCCTCACCTTTTGAAACACCGTGCACGACGCCAATTTTGAGGACGAAATTTCATAAGGAGGGAGGTTGTAAGACCCCAACTTATTATTAATGAAATTTAATTTTCTCTATTTATTATTTTGAAATAGTAAGGGTTGATTTGATTAATGTGGATAGTTAGGGGTAAAAGATCGCTTAAATATTTCAAAATAAGCAAGTGGTTATAAAATATTCATTGTTGTCGGGGAATATTCGTTTGGTCGTGGAATATTAAATGCTTTGTCGGGGAATATTAAATGCGACGGTAGCGACCATGTATGTGGGCCCCATGTGAAAGCGATTGGATGAAGAAAGCGACAAATATAAGTTGGTTAAAAATAATTCAGCGTAGTTATTACAGAATTATCTTTGTTAAAATACTAAATTGGTTAAAACACGGTAGCACGCAGTATTGCACCAATTATTGATTCTTACGTAAGAAGGCACTACTCAATAATGGTTACGATAATTCTTATTTCGATATTTTATTAATAATTGTTGCGTTGATATTTTATATTCTTTGTTGTTTCAATAATTGTCATTACACAGTATTTTTCATTATCGAAGCAATAATTCATATTATCTGAATAATATTATTAGATAACATTATTGGCAATGTCTAGAAATTTCTGTCTAAGGAGAGGTTTGGTCACCTAATTGCGCGCCATTAAGGAGAAATTATTATTGGAAAGCCCCCTCTTTCCTGGGAACTACCTGGTTGTCAATATTGTGATTCTGTAATATTATTTGTGAATAATTAATTATTGATTCATATGATGAGAAAAATATTGATTTTATGTGGATATAGATGGAGAAAATTTTTATTGTGACAATTGTTGAAAATTGAAATTTTATCTTTTTCTGATAAAATAATTCATTTAAATATATTATTATATTTTAATAATATAATAATGGTGATATTTTTACAACGAATGTGGGATATATGAGTATACGAGGAGGAAGAGTATTTTTGTTGCAATAAATGTTTAAAACATGTTAAACATGTCGGTGGACCCCATTTATTGACTGAAATTTGATTATAGCCTGTAAAATCGCCCGTTTGTGGATTTCGGTCAATTTCTATTTGGAATTTGGAAAACTTTCTTCTGCAAAGTTGTAGAGAATTGAATTTCCTATAAAAACTTGCGAGATTCGAATTTTACGATGAAAGAGCTATTTATTATGAATTATTGAAGTTAGAAGCTCAAAATAATTGATTTTGGAAGTTTAAAATATTTAAAATTAGAAAAACGTTTTTCTTACTTTTTCTAGAATGTGGCATATGTTTGATGGCTGAAATCAGATTCTAGGCTTGTGTAGGAAATTTATATAATTATATTATTAATTTATTAAATTTTCTGCTTTGGTGTTCTAAGCAATTTCCTATAAATAGGGTGCTTAGGTTAGAATTGAAAATCACACCAGAAACTGAAGTTTTCTCTCTCTATATTATCAAGCGTATTCTTGTGAGTATTTTGCGTATACTTTGAGTATTGTTATACGGTGCAAGTCAAGTCATAGCTTTATATCCAGGTTTCAAATTTAGAAATCTTGATCTTTCGAGGTATGGGATATTATTTTTTCGTAATGATATTATTTCTTCAATATCATTATCTTTGAAATATTGATCTGAAGTCTTTATCAAATTTGGAACTTTTGGTGTGAGTTCTTATTCACGTATACGGCTTATTCACGATATCTGATATTACTATTCACGAATCTGCACTATTCATCGAAAAATGAAAATTTCTTCTTTTTGTCCAAAATATCTACTATGGATACTAGCTTTGATTGTATCCATGTTTTGATCATTCTTGAATTTTACACCACTTTGTGATTATTTTTGAGGTATTTTTGGGCGTGGATAAAACAAAGTACGAATCCTTAATCCTTAATCCTTGTCATTTTGTTTCTTTGGATTCGTTTCTTTAAAAATATTTTTCATAATTTTCGGTCTTAAATGATGATATTATTGAATATCTTTGGCACAGTAGTGCAAAGATGAATGATTTTCTGAAGAATATCTTTGGCTGTCTTTGCAAAGATGAACATGTGTTTAGATGAACATGACCCGGTGATGAATATCTTTGGCTTTGTAGAAAAAGATGAATATTTGATTCGGATATATATTGATTGATGTTATAGGGATAAAAGATAGAGCGATGAACTTTTAAATTCATACATAGAAGATAGTAGTTTGCATTCTCTACTTAACTCTTCTAATGAATTATTATTTCCATTGCGAATATTGATTTAAAATTTGTTGTCTATTGTATTCTATTAGATTTTTTCCTGTTGAAGACTAACGATAATTTATTGTATATTATCTTAGTCATAATATTCTTTTCTTGGGCTAGTTGAGCTCACCCTTTTCTTTTTGTTCCATTTTCTTCTCGGGAGGCGAGAATATAGCGAGTACGAGTCGGGGTATGGAATGAAGGTTTTAGAAATAGTTGTTTAGTAGTCCTCACCATTTTTGTAAAATAATGTATCAATAAATGTGATGAGGATTTATTTGAGTATAGATATTGTCTAGAAGATAATATTTGTATTCAAACTCACAGTTTTACTGTTGTAATAATAAAGTTGTAGTTGTTTCTGTACCATGTATTGACAACTCAGAATGGGTGATGTATACCTATTTTGGGGGTGTCACACTCCCTCCCGTAGCCATGCTAAGAAGAAGAAAATAGAGAGAGAAAGGGAGAGAGAAATAAATGGGTTTGACGTTTTAGTTTTTTTTGAGAGCTAAAGGAAGAATCAAGGAAATAGAGGAGATTATCTTAACCATCTCTAGCACATCATCTAACATCTTAGAGGAGGAAAATCTAGGAAGTAAGTTCTTAAAACCTTAAATCTCCATTTTTGTTTCTCTTCGAGCTTCATATCGTGTTAGACATTATTTTGAGTTGTATGTGTAAAGAATCTTCTTATGAATGATTCTCAGAAGCTAAATGAACTCTTAAGAGCATCCAAGTGAAACCAAAACACACAAAATTCGAACCTATGCATAAAGGGTGGAAAGATTGATAAAGAACCATGTTGGATAGTTTTTGGACTGAGTGTGAGAACCTTGTATTCCTATGTTTATGTTCGAAATCTTAGTTTGATAATTTTATGTTATATTTCTCTGAGTTAAGAACATAACCCAACTTGAATGAACAAAATTGGAGTTAAAACGAATTCATGGCAAAAGTTTTCGTAAATCATGTTAAGCGATGAAAATCTTTGTTTTGGGGCACTTTTAAGCCAACTTATGGACTAATTAATGAATATGAAACATTATGAAATCATGGGGGTTTTGTGTATCATGGTTTAAGCTTTCTATAGCCTCAAAAACGGACTAATTCCGACTTAAAATAAAGAAGTTATGAAGATTTGAAGTATGTGCGTCAAAAGTTGCAAAATATGGAAAATCGGAGTTAAGTGCTAAGGGTTGAGTGCCTAGGCGCTTGGCTCGGCGCTTAAAATCTGTTCGTGGACGCCTATGCGCTTGGCCAAGGCCAAATTTGGGAATCTAGGCGCTGGTCAAGTGTTAAGCCAAAATCTGTCCGGACATCCTTTAGTAAATTAAGCATAACGTTTTCATACAAACTCCGATTGAGGTGATTCAGGATGATTCGGAAAGATAACGAGTAGACCTAAAACTTTTAGTCTTTATATTTTGAGATTTGAGGTCGGTATCAAGGCCTAAAATGGCTATTTGAGGAACTGCTGTGCATTCAGAGGCAATCAGAGGACGTCGGGCATGCACATATGCAATGTGTAATGTTTTTGAGGATAAAGGATGTTGTTCTAAGTTTTAAAACATGAACATTATTAAATATAATGATATTATGCGATAAATAAAGACAACTTAAATGAATAATGAATTATTAGTTGGTGTATATGTTATTCAAGATAATTATGATTTGATGTTGATCCTTACTTTTAATAGAATTTAAATTGTTTATAAGTAAGGTATTGATTTGATTCTTACGTAAAAGTCACTCGGTATTTATTTCAATAATTACCACAGTAGTTATTACACAGTGACTCATATTATTTGATATGATATAATTAAACTAGTTGGCAGTATTGAGAGTCTATGTTAATAATTTTGAATAATGGTTCAAAGATTGAAAAAGGGTGTTGATTAAAGATAAGTATGATATACAGATGTTTGTTCAATTATTTTCTTTTTACAAAAGTAAGTTTGGCAGGACTTGCCGACACTCTACTTTTTTCTAAAGTAGTATGGACCACAACTCTATAATTGAACAAATTTTGTTAAAACGTGTACAAGTTGATTTAATTTTCTCTGCGAGACCATAAATTCCACTACCATTATTATATACCTCATTTGGTTATTTTGTCAAATCAAGTGTGCTATTGTTTACTAAATTTTTAGTATAAATAGGTTGCTCGGTTGAGTAACTAAACACACACGATCACTACACTAAAAATATAGAATTCTTTTACTTCAATATTGTGAGTATTTCTATTGAGTGTAATATTACTTCAAGTGTAGATAAGGAATTCAAGCATTGTTTAAGATGATCAATTTCACAGAAAACAGAATCAAGTCACATGCGAAGGTAAGGGATATCATTATTGTGATAAGAGGGTATCATGTTTATGGTAAAAGGAATATCATTTTCTTTCATACTCCATATTATGGTAAGATATTATTATTCGTTTATTCAGTTTAACATTAAATGGTGAAAAGTCCTGAAAGGATTAGAATAACCTTAATAGTTTGTGCTTCATCTATTATTATGTTATCAATTTGGACTCTGGATAATTAAGTTGAAAATCACTAAGATCTATGTTATCTTATTATTCTGATTATTTATGTTCATTCATTATATATCATTGTCATCATTCTCATACTTATATTGTGTTGAAAGTCATCTTTGACCGTAGTGCATAGATGGACTTGGTATGATTATGACAAGGGATTATTCGGTGTAATCATGACCGTAATGTTACAAATGATGTTGTAAAAGTCATCTTTGGCCTGTAGTGCATAGATAGACTTGGTATGATTATTGTGACGCCCCTGAATTCGGGTCCTCTGACCCCGGTTCGGTCATCACGATAAAATACAAACATCCACCTCTAAACAACATACGATAACTAAAATGCATAATATAATAAACGTACGTCGTTCATTCAAAAGGTGTTACTAGTCCCAAGATTCAATAACCTTAATACAATCTTACAAACATACCCTAAAATAATTTAAACTAGACATATAGCAAAGTCTGCTCCTGGCAACTATCCTACATCTTTCATTTACCCTTGTCCTTTCCTGATGTCTCGGGCTTAGCTGCAATATAATTCATGATATAGCAAGGATGAGCAACAAGTTTCCTCAACAAGTTTAAATAAAACAATAAGGATATATCATGATGAATGGAAAATATCTGACAAATGAATTCAACAATATGAATATTTGAAGGATTCAAAAATATGAATATTAGAAGCAAAGATAATGATTTACTTTTAGAATAACTGCTAGTCAAGTAGACTTTGAACTATAACACTCCAATGGAATCAATAGCTAATTGACCCTTTGGTTACTGGCTACAGAATAAGTACTTGAGGGGATCAACCTCACGTACACCATGTATATGCATAACATTTAAATCTATTCTTTGTATCTAATATTAGATACCTGGGGTACTCCCCTATCATAGAAGGGGTGTTTTTTCAGTCTAAGAATCCTTACCATCAATTGGTTTCGATAGCTTTTATAAAACTTCATATTCTTGTCTGACCGAACAAAGGTTCAGACTCTATCTGATACAATTCAAGAATTATAGAACTTTAAATGAAGTACAAGTCCAAGACTGTACGAACTCAAGTGCACTAAATGCGAATATCAATAATATCGATGTGGAATAATTGTAAGGTAATTAAACCACTTAATAGCATGCTTGGAAATAAGATTCAAGCTTAAATGAATACTTCCAATTCAACAATAACCTACTCAATACAATATGAGAAGGATAAAAAACTTTCACAACAAACAAAGTTGTGTAAGTTAGGAAACACTGCAACACAATAAAATAGTGTTCGGATACTTGCTCAATATAAATTTGAGTAAGGTTAGGGAACTTTCCTGTTTGCTCAGCTACAATAAAATCTGGCTTTAATTACTTGCGTTGAAACGACCAAGAGTTATCAAGTCGATCATTTCAATTAGTATGTGTAAACTAGTATGTGTCTACACTATCAACAATCAGGTCATCAAATAGCATGCTACCGAACACATTATATGGTATATTGGTCATATATTATAAGGTAAAGAAATCATATAAGCATGCCTTAAATTTTAAAACCAAAAAATAGAAATTGGGAAAACTACAGGAATGACAACAATTGCACTGGTTCAAGCTTAGGGATCGGCCAGTGATTCTGTCCTCGCCTTAGCAGGAACAAGGTTGAGCTGCTGCTCCCTTAACTTCAGTCAAACTCTAACCTACACCTATACATACATATTAACTTACATACATGCTAGAGTTTCACATATAACACATGATCATACTTGAATTCATTACTCCAAGTTTAACTTACACATTATATGTCATTAACACACAAAAAGGTCATGTAATCATTTGTGCCTTACAACTTGATCATTCAATACTCAGTAGTCATGCTTGTGTATATACAACACATGTATACTTTACTTATATAGTTCATATTTTAGAAATTTCCTTTTCATGACTATGTGTGAATAAGTGAAAACCATATATTAACCAAACAATATTCATGCCAATATATCTATAGGCATAATGAGTCCTAATATACATGCTTGCATGGTCATAACATACTTTACTTCATTATTTGATGACATTAGTTTTCTCATTCTAGCTTTCTTTGAATTTTTAGACTAAGTCAACTTAGCATATACAAGGCATCTTAACATATAACTCTCATGCATTTTCAACATATATTAAAGCCACATGCATGTTCAAATGGTCAAAACTTACTAACTAAGAGTCTTGGTCAAGGTTCACTTTGAAAAGTCTTAAGTTTCTTATCTTTGAACTAGTCTAATCTTTCAATCATGCATGCTAGTGTGTTCAATCACTTTAGTCTTGCATTTCGTGTCAATATAAACCATATTATCATATTCATAAAGTCAGAATGCTCACATGTAATGATCGTGACAAAGTCCACTTTTGAAAGCACAAATCTCATTTCAAGACCACAAGTATTGTGTCAATCATTGTTATACTTGTTCATCCTATATGCATGTGATTACATGTGCATACTAAAACAGTTTACAAGCTTGCTTTAACAGTGTACCAACAAGTTAGCATGAACAGAAGCCGAACAAAATTTATCATTTAGTGCGGGCTTAAGTGCAATTGTATCATCTTGGCAATACTAAAAGCTGGCGTAGTACGCGATCTGTTTCGGCAGAGGCGCATAATGCTCTACTTTGGCAGTTCAACAACTTATCACAAATTTTCCTTATGGAAAGGGTTTCTAACATAACCCAACACATTTAGAAGCTTGTATAACACTTAGCAACATAACCCAAATCAAATAACAACTATTACATGCTTAATTCCAAGAATCAACCCATTAAGCAATTTATCAAAAATGGAGAATGGGAATGGAAGTTATACCTTTGTGACTCAATTTAGCTGCAATTTATCAATCTACTCACTCTTAGAAAACTAATTCTCAGCAAATTGTAATGAGGAAGAAGAAGGTCTCATTTATAGGAGAATGGTTATCTAAATAATGCCATTACCTCATAACTTAAACCAAAGGATTTCAAGAATGCACAAGGGTTAAGAGAGAGTTGGTGAGAGTTGGTGATTCCACTCATGAATCCCACTCCTCATCTAAGTTGGTGGATTTTGAGGTGAAGATAGAATAGGTTTGCTAGCTTCCTTTTGTTTTCACGTGGAAGAAAAGAATGGGACTCTAATAATGGGACAAAGCAAAATCCCAGCATTTGCAACATGTGAAATAAAATGCAACCCTTGGCTTATACCATATATACACATAATATAATTTGGTTATACACTATGTACACCCAATTTATTTCATATAACAATATTATTATGTAACTCACATGAATGCAAATAATTCTTACTATATAGTCTATATATAATATATAAATATATTAATGTGCCACCTTGTACTATATAAAATATATAGTTAACTACCATATAATAAAGGTTTACTATATTGCAAAAATTAATCAAGTAAATATATAATCATTTTACAAATTATTAATCTCTTACACATTAATTATTATTTATCCAATAATAATTATTAATTAACACATTATCAATTAATTACTCATAATTACAATTAATCAATATATTTCAACTCTTGCTACTATATTCAAATAAATTGAATATTTAATTATTAAGAATCCTATCAATTCTTGATATCAAACTCTTAGGGTTAGTCCACTAATTTAAATAACTATTAGTGACTCCCTTTAATCATTTCATAAATTCACTTAACCACATAAGGTTTAAATAAACTCACAAAGCTAACTCATTAAAATTAAATCACATATTTAATTAAATAATGGGTTTAAAATTTGTGGACGTTACATCCCTCCCCCCTTATAAAAATTTCGTCCTCGGAATTGTAAAAATAAGTTTACTCAAATAAAAACAGATAATTCGTTCTCATTTTCTCTTCTAGCTCCCACGTAGCTTCTTCTACTGCGTGATTCCTCTAGAGAATTTTAACGGAATGGATAATCTTATTCCTCAGCTTTTGCTCCTTCCTATATAGTATCTGGACATGAACTTCTTCGTACGATAAGTCTTTCTCGACTTGGATTAGTTCATAGGAGATAACGTGCTTGTAGTCTGGTTTATACAGCCGCAATACTGACACATGAAACACGTTGTGAATGTGCTCAAGTTCAAGAGGTAACGCTACCTCGTACGCCACTTCACCGACTCGCCTCAGTATCTCGAACGGTCATATGAACGTGGGGCTCAACTTGACCTTCTTCCCAAAATGAATCTTCCCTTTCCAGGGAGATACTTTCGGAAATGCATAGCTTCCTAATTCAAAATCTCTCTTCTTGCGATATAAATCTGCATACTTCTTCTAGCGATCTTGAGCTGCTACTAGTCGTGCTCTTATCACCTTGATGATTTCTACCGTCTGTTGTACCAATTCCGGTCCCAACAGTCGACGTTCTCCAACTTCATCCCAGCATAAGGGCATCCTATATTTCCTCCCATACAGTGCTTCGTATGGTGGCATTCTAATACTGGCGTGATAACTATTATTATACCCGAACTCTACTAATGGAAGGTGATCCTTCCAACTACCCTTGAAGTCCATCACACAAGCTCGAAGCATGTCTTCAAGTGTTTGAATTGTCCTCTCGCTTTGCCCATCGGTCTGCGGATGATACGCGGTACTTATTCGTAGTTGTGTCCCAATTCTTTCTTGAAGACTCTTCCAAAAGTTTGACGTGAATCGCGGATCTCTATCTGATACACTAGATACCGACACCCTATGCGTCAAGATAATTTCCTTGACATACAATTTAGCTAACTGGTCCAAACTATACTTAATCTTAATTGGCAAAAAGTGAGCTAACTTAGAAAGACGATCTACAATCACCCATATGGCGTCGTGCCCTTTTTGCGTTGCCGAAAGTCCCACCACGAAGTCCATTGTGATGTGCTCCCATTTCCAGTCTGGAATCTCTAATGGTTATAATAACCCGCTTGGTCGTTGGTGTTCTACCTTGACTCTCTGACAAGTTAGACATCTACTTACGCATTCTGCAACCTCTCTCTTCATGTTTGTCCACCAGAAGTGGTGATGCAAATCTTGGTACATCTTCGTGCTTGCTGGGTGTATTGAGTATCTCGTACTGTGTGCTTCTTGCAAAATCTCCTCTCTCAGTTCTGGTACTAACGGTACCCAATTTCTTCCTTCTAATCTTAGCAATCCGGTGCTATTAACCTTAAATTTCAATTCATCACCTTCAATCAATCGCTTCTTGATGTTATTGCAATCTTCATCCTTTTCTTGTGTCTCTTTAACCATATACAATAAAGTCGGGCTCGCTATCACTATAAATAATTGCTCGTCGGTCTCCATCGGATACCTAATTTCCAAGTCTAGTCGTTCGAAATCTTGCACCAATTCTTCTTGAATGGTTAACTTCAATAACTTCTCTCTGCCTTTTCTGCTCAAGGCATTTTCCACTACATTTGCTTTGCCTGTATGGTACTGAATCTCACAATCATAATCTTTGATTAATTCTAATCATCGGCGCTGCCTCATGTTTAAGTCCCTCTGCGTGAAGATATACTTCAGACTCTTGTGATTCGTATATATCTCACACTTTTCGCCATACAGATAATGCCTCCAAATCTTTAAGGCAAAAACTACTGCTGCTAACTCCAGGTCATGAGTCGGATATCCCTTCTCATAATCTTTTAGCTGACGTGACGCGTACGCAATGACCATGCAGTGTTGCATCCATACACAACCAAGACCCTTATGTGACACATCACTATACACTATAAACCCTCCCGTGTTGTCTGGTAAAGCCAACACAGGTGCTTGACTAAGCCTCGTCTTCAATTATAGGAAACATTCTTTACACTTTTCTGTCCAAACAAACTTAACTGTTTTTCTGGTAAGATTGGTCAACGGTGATGCTAATTTTGAAAAATCCCGAATAAATCTTCGATAGTATCCCGCCAATCCTAAGAAACTCTGAATTTCTGTCGGCATCTTGGGCTGCTCCCAATTGATAACCGCTTCTACCTTCGTTGGATCCATCGAAACACCATTTTTGTCGATAACGTGCCCTAAAAACTGCACTCTCTGCAACCAAAACTCACACTTGGAGAATTTTGCATACAACTTCTCCCTTCTTAATATCTCCAACACTATCCGAAGATGCTCGACGTGTTCTTCCTCCGTCTCTGAATACACAAGTATGTCATCTATGAATACAACAACAAACTTATCCAAATACTGTTTGAATACTCTGTTCATCAAATCCATAAATGCTGCTGGTGCGTTTGTCAATCCAAATGACATTACCAAAAACTTAAAGTATCCATACGATGTTTTGAATGCCGTCTTTGGAATGTCTTCCGACCTCACTTTCAGTTGGTGATAACCGGTTCTCAAGTCAATCTTTGAAAAGTACTTTGCCCCCTTCAACTGATCAAACAAATCGTCTACAGATACTTATTCTTAATGGTGACCTTGTTCAACTCTCGGTAGTCGATACAAAGTCTTAGCGACCCATCTTTCTTCTTCACGAATAAGACTGGTGCTCCCCATAGTGATACGCTCGGTCGAATGTATCCCTTATCTAACAACTCTTGTAATTGAGCCATTAGTTCTTTCATCTCTACTGGTGCCATATGATGCGGAGCTTTGTATACCGGTGCTGTCCCCGGTGCCAAATTAATAATAAACACAATCTCTCTATTCGACAGCAATCCCGGAATCTCGTCTGGGAAGACATCAACGAAATCACTTATAATAGGTATCTGACTCAGTTCACCCTCGACTCGTCGAGTATCAACCACGTGAGCCAAATAACCTATACAACCCTTCCTAAGCAATCTCTGAGCTTGCACCATCGTCAGATAATGAGATTGTCTCAGCGATTTACTACCATAAAATACCACCTTCGATTTATTCGGAGTCTTAAGGTGTACACACTTCTTCTTATAATCTATAACTGCTTCGTGAACCGATAACCAATCCATTCCAAGGATTACATCGAACTCCCCCAAACGAATTGGTATCAAATCCACTTTGAGCTTAAATCCTTGCAATTTGGCATAACAATTCTTATGAATGTATTCTAAGGGAATAATTTCCTTATTCGCTACTTCTACGTTTATAGGATGTGCTAATCTCTCACGGGGTAAGTCTAACTGTTTAGCAAATTCTTTGGAAACAAAAGAGCAGGTAGAATCCGAATCAAATAACACGTATACATCTATATCATTTATCGGAATGATACCTAACACCATATCCTTAGATTCCACCGCATCCTGTACGGTCATGTTGAAGGTTCGTGCCGTTGGTTTGTTGGCTTGAATGGCTGGCCCTCTAATGTTTAGCCCATTGTTGTTGTTGTTGCGATTGCTGCTAGCTGCATTGCCCTTTTTCTTCTGGCAGTCCTTGATTTGATGGTCTGCGGCTCCACACGAGAAACATCCTCCCTTCTGCATATTCGGACACTGAGGAGCCATGTGCCCCGGTTGTCCACAACGATAACAAACACTCTTTCCCTTCATACACTCCCTGAGTGACTCCTCCCACAGTTGTTGCATTTCATACTTTTCTTAGCCTCCCGCCCGGACTTATTACCTCCCAAGGATTGGCTCTCCGTCCATTTACGTTTGTTGGGGTTGCTTCCTCCGCTACTTCCCCATTTCTGTCCATCCTGACCGGTCTTCTTCTCTTGTTTGAATCGAGCGATGGCTTCATTGCCTCCTTCAGCAATGATAGCCCTTCCAAAAGATCAGAGTAAGTCTTAATCTTTAATACAGCCTCTGCTTTTTGCACCCATGGTTTCAGTCTTAATTCGAACCTCCTTGCCTTCCTAGCCTCCGTGTCAACCTGATCTGAAGCGAATTTGGCGAACTTGTTAAATTTTGCCACGTACCCTACGACAGACATACTACCTTGCTTCAGTTCTAGAAACTTAACCTCCATATCTTGTTGCGTATTCTCCGAGAAATAATTCTAGAGGAATAACTCCTTCGTCTGCTCGGCCCCTATTGGCTTTCCACCAGTAATTAGCTTCGCCCTTCATCATGAAAGTGGCAAAACTCGTCTTACAGGTTAGCTTGACCACTAAATGCGACCTCAAACACCTTCTCCATTTCTTCTATCCATGTCTGGGCTTCAATTGGGTCCAAGGTTCTCCGGAACTCCGATGGTCCTACCAATTTAAAGTCCTTAAAGCTAGCCAAGTGTTGTCACCGGCGCGCCTGCCTGGCTTTGGTGAAATGCATTTTGCATTGCCTCATTTCATGAGTTAACGAAGTTCTACATTGGATCAACATTTTCCCCTCCACCATTATTAACGGATCCTACCTCCCTCTGATTCCGCTGAAGTTTCCTAGGCGGCATGATCTGAGGAAAGGAAGAAATAATTAGGCTTTATGTGATATGCTATCCATGTTAGCATTAAGAAGTTTAAGACGTCTATCAATCATTTTTGATTTAAATAAACCACTTCAATATCACAATAAAACTCGATGGATTTCCCCAACCCATCACTTACATACTCTACTTGAGTTTTCTTACTAAGGTTATAACCTAGGTTTCGCACTCCTAACGTTTATAACCTAGGCTTTGATACAAACCTGTGACGCTCCCGAATCCGGGTCCTCTGACCCCGGTTTGGTCATCGCGATAAAATACAAACATCCACCTCTAAACAACATATCTTAACAAAAATGCAGAATATAATAAATGTATGTCGTTCATTCAAAAGGTGTTACTAGTCCCAAGATTCGATAACCTTAATACAATCTTACAAACATACTCTAAAATAATAATTAGGGTTCACATTACATAACAATAATTTAAACTAGAAGCAAAGATACTGATTTGCTTTTAGAATAACTGCTAGTCAAGTAGACTTTGAACTATAACACTCCAATGGAATCAATAGCTAATTGACACTTTGGTTACTGGCTACAGAATAAGTACTTGAGGGGATCAGTCTCACGTACACCATGTATATGCATAACATTTAAATCTGTTCTTTGAATACCTGGGGCACTCCCCTATCATAGAAGGGGTTTTCTTTCAGTCTAAGAATCCTTACCATCAATTTGTTTGGATAGCTTTTATAAAACTTCATATTCTTTATGACGCCCCCAAAATTAGGTATACATCACCCATCTTGAGTCGCCAGATACATGGTACATAAATTCAAATACAACTTAATAATACAACTGTCGTGTATAATATGACCAAACATAAGCTGGGAGTTTATACAAGAATATTGTCATCTAGACAATATCCACACTCAATGGAGTCCTCATTACATATATTATCACACTCTTTCACAGAATAGTGAGGACTACTAATTCTATCATCTAGGACCATCACACCGTTCCCTGACTAGTCCCTGTTGCGTTCTCATTTCCTGAAGAGAATAATGAAAGTAAGGGTGAGCTCAACTAGCCCAGTAAGAATTATCATGACTAAGATAAAGCAGAATAATTTATCGTTAGCCTTCAACAGTGTTAAACTGATAAAATATAACAGACATCAAGTTTAACTGCAGCAGAACAAGCAATCCATTACAAGAGTCAAGTAGAACATAATATCTACTATCTCTTCTAGATTAAAAGTCCATCGTTGATATTTTATTTATGTACTACTCATCAACAGTTCTTTGTTATACTCAAGACAAATAGAACTTTCATCACTTGTCTTCACCTGAACCACCAAAGATGTTAGTTAAATTCACAATTCATATTTATAATAATGTGAATTAACAGTTCCTTCTTGCCATAAAGGCTTTATAAAATGTTTACTCAATATCCTTACCCCAAAGGCTGAAGATATTCAAATGTAATAACAATGATCATACCAATCAGTTGTGTGAGACCCCAGATTTTATCAATAAAGATTTAAATTTAGTCGAAATAATTTTTAATATTATAGTGTGAATTTGAGATAATATTATAGTTGTGGGTAGTATTTATAAATTTTGCAAAGTATGCAAGTGGTTATATTATATTCGATTGGTGGCGAATATTAGGTTTAGCGAGGAATATTCGCATAACTACTCAATCATTGGTGGACCCATATAATGAAATTATTGTCGGATCGAGAAAAGCGACAAAAATATTTTATTGAAATAACGGCGGAAGTTTTACCGTAGTTCTTTGTTGAACTACTCGGTAGTAAAAAGTGCGAAGAATAGGTGTGGTTGCATAGTAGCATACGGTAGATGATTATTGATGCTTATGTGAGAAGTCACTCGGTTTGATTCCATTATTGTCGATTAATAATATGAATTATTATAGCGATAATGACGTTTTTGTTTTATTCAGTATTATTAACGTAATAAAAGCGAAACATCTTTTATATAAAATAGAATACTTTATTAAAGTTATTCTATAAATAGAATATATTATATTTTATTATGCATAGTGTTGCATATAGTGTTTTGCATAGTGTTTTGCATAGTATTGCATAGTGTTTTTGCATAGTAAAATGTTTTTATATAAATAGAATATATTATATTTTATTTAAAAGATTTTTCTTTAAATATGGATCGTCGATTAAAGTAAATCAATCTGGACCGTTCATGGATTAGTTACTATGCATTCCATTTTCCTATAAATTGAAGCTCATTCCTTCATTATTTTCTTACTTAATTCATTGAAACTCTAGAGAGAGAAATTATAGAGAGAAGCTATAGAGAGAAAATTATAGAAAGAAGAAGAGTATTCTCGCTACTTCACTACTTCTATATTAGGTTCTTTTTACGGTAAGGGTGTTATTCTTTCTTCTTGAAGAGAACACATTATTCCATTCACTATTATTCTATTGGAATAACTTTGTAAAAGTGGCATACCCTATACATAACTTTGTATCATGGCAGATACCCTATACTTGGTGAAATCCTTATGTTATTCCATTACTTATTATTCATTGGAATAACTTTTGTATCTGTGATTTACCCTATACTTGGTGACATTCTTCTATTATTACATTGGAACATCCCATGCATGTGTTTTACAGGACACGGTTCTATTTTATTATTACGTTGGAACATCACATGCGTGTGTTTTACAGGACTGGTTAAAATCTTTATCATTCTCCGTTGGAATATCCTATCGTGTTTTACAGGATC
This sequence comes from Panax quinquefolius, assembly GCA_020205615.1. Taxonomy (NCBI): domain Eukaryota; kingdom Viridiplantae; phylum Streptophyta; class Magnoliopsida; order Apiales; family Araliaceae; genus Panax; species Panax quinquefolius. The sequence continues at coordinate 44,120,832 of CM035166.1, forward strand.
GGGTTCCATCTTTATTATTCTATTGGAACATCACGTCGATTGTGAATTTCACACGACTGGTTCCGTTATTATTATTATTACATTGGAATAACTTTGTCATCTAAGTACCGCATGCATGGTGATTTCTTTTGTTATTCCATTCTTTATTATACCCAATTGGTTAAAACTTTGACTTCTATACTCCATGAAATTAGTAGAATATCCTTGATATTTGCGTTTCATCCGAAGATCTTTTCATGGAAATATTCTTACGATCATTATTGAATTTTACTCTCACTTAAGCAAAGATCATGTTGACAATTTGGACGTTAATAATTCATGGATTAAATAATTCTTGAACTTGTTTTATTGAATTACTATGTCATTGTCATCATCCTCATGTTATATTATGTTATCTTTGGCTTACGTGCATAGATGAACTTAGTATGATTATGACCGAGGATCATTCGGTATAATAATCATGACTTGATATAAATGATGTGACAAAAGTCCTCGATTGGCACATGTAATGCGTTGATGGATAGTTTTTGGTATGATTATGACCGGGGTGATTCGGTATAGTCATGACCATTGATAATTTGATGAAAATCCTTGACCGTGGTACGGGGATGATTAGATGTGGTGGTTTATTATTGTCGAGTCTCGTGATAAAAATTGATGAAAACCTTTTAAAACCTAAAAGATAGTAGACTTTATTCTCTACTTGACTCTTTTAATGGATTGCTTATTCCGCCGCAGATTAAAGCTGGTTGTCTATTGTATTTTATCGTTTAACATTGTTGAAGGCTAATGATAATTTATTACGCATTATCTTAGTCATAATATTTCTTCTTGGGCTAGTTGAACTCACCCTTTCTTTCACCGTTTCTCTTGAGAAATGAGAACATAATTTGGGACGAGTCGGGGAGCGAAGTAATGGTCCGGAGGATAGCATTAGTAGTCCTCACTATTACGTGAAATAGTGTGATAATAGTTGTAATGAGGACTCCTTTTGAGTTTGTATAATATCTAGTAGACAAAATTTGTATTCAAACTCACGGTTTATGTCGATATTGTATCGACATGAGTTATATTAGTAAGTTGTATTTGAATTTATGTACCATGTAAGTGGCGACCCAAGATGGGTGACGTATACCTAATTATAGGGGCGTCACAGTTGGTATCAGAGCTTAGGGATATGATCCCTGGCTAAGAGGTGAGAATAGTACTAGGAGGGGAGAGACGGGGAATTCCTTCGCTAGTATGACCTACCTAAATTTATTTGGTATTTAATTGGTCGGTCAGAATATAGGGATAATTTGTTACATGTCAATTAACCATTGTTTTGTGACAGTGTTTGAGAATGGCATCTGAAAATGCTGAGTTAAGCAATGAAGCACATGAGAGTGTTGATTCAGCTCAAACAAAAGGTAACGACCAACAACACGATAATAATCATACTGGTGGCAACGGCTATCAGAACAATGATAACCATCGTGGGGAAAATTATCATGCTAAGAATGGTAACCACTTCGGTGGTAATCATGGCAAAGATAATAGAAGTGGAAATTTCAAGAAGAGAAGGTCATTTAGCTCGATTTTGTCGTATAGTGAAGTCAAGTCCAGTTGGGATAGTGGCACCAAAGCGGATACTGAACAAAACAAAGTCGGTGGTTTCAGGAAGAGCGTTTTTCGTGACTTCTCAAAAAGTGGGTAACCCGAACGAAGTTAGCACGGGTTAGTTAATTATAAATTCTTGCGAAGTCTATACCTTATTAGATACCGGTTCTACCCATTCTTTTATCTCTCTTGCTTGCGTTCAACGTTTAAATTTGACTCCGGAGAAATTAGACTTTGATTTATCTATTGAAACTTCGTTGGGAGAAACCTTCGTTACCTCCACTGTTTATTAATCTTGTTGTTTCAAATAAACACTTTCACGTTACCTGTCGATATTATCTCTTTGAAAATACTTGCCTTTGAGGTAATTTTCGAAAATGATTGATTAACTACTCATTATTCTTTTCGTAAGGTTGTTAGCTTTTATATTTATACCAACCTGTTATACGAATTCAAAGTAACCAAACCCTAAAGTTAATCACTGTTATATCAAGCCATAAGTAAAGAGCCCCGAACCTTTCATTGTTGACTTCCTTGTGTGGAATGCACCAAGCCGCGGACTTTTCAGAGGCTTACATCGTGAATGAAGATGGCAAGGTTATAGGTATCATTGTGAGGTACTATCTAGGTTAGGGATAGAAGTCACAGTTGGTATCAATGTGACGTACTATCCAAGTCTTGGATAAGAGTCACAGTATTGAATGATATTTCTATTATTAATAAATTTCCTGGCGTATTCTTGAAGACTTCCTAGCCTACCCTAGAACGTGAAATCGAATTTTGTATTGACCCCAATACAAAAAACCCATTTCTTAAACCCTCAAATATTTCTTCAACTAAAAGGATCTGTTTACGTGGATTATGATGAAAGTCATAATAAAAGTATAGAACTAATAAAAATCATGGGTATGTGAAGTATTAGTAAGTTTTATGATGAGTTATGTTGGTTAGTATGTGAAAACATGAAAGTTTCTTAGAAATCACAAAGAGTTGAAAATCAGATTTTAGTGAAAAACGTAACATGAAATTCAATTGACCATATCTCCTATTATATTTTGAATTTTTGAATGTGGTCAAGTCCTAGAGTTAGATCTATGAGTTACCTAACTAATCCAAGTGGAATTACTGGAAAAGGTGTTGTAGATTTTTGTGTGGACTGATTTTAGCAAAGGAGTGCAAAGCTGCAAAAACCGAAAAAGTTTCTGCCATGATTTTAGAGAGGCTGTTTCAGCCACTTAAATTATGAGAAAAATTCTGGCCTTTTGGGACATGAAAGTATATGGTATAAAGTACCTCCTGTCCAAAAATGAGCTCATTCTGACTTAAAATGAGCAAGTTATGACCATTTCAATATTTAGGTTTTTTTCGATTTAAAACGCTATAACCGGAGTTCTATAACTCCGATGACCATGAAATTTAAACTGGAAGCTCACGTTAACATGGGTAAGGTCCTGTCAAGATTTGGGAATTTTTGGAGTTAAACTTGAGGTAGCTAATTTCTTAAGGAATTAATTAGGAATTGATTTTTGAAAAATAGTAAATGAATTTTAAAAATTCCGAGAAAAATATATTTTCATCATGGGACTATATTATGCTAAATCCCAGAAAAGAAATATTTTTGGGACTGATTTGGTATTTTCATGAAAATAGTTTAATTACTGAACATATGAGTTAAATATGTTATGTGAAGTAACAAAGTTGAAAATAATATTTTATGGCTAGAGGATCCTATATAGAATATATGCATATTTTTTTGATGAGGGATTTGATAATTGGTGATGATATCTTATGAGTATGGCATTTTGAATGATTAAATGCATTATATGGTAAAGCGTAAACAATTGAGATAAATTGTTTATAAATTTAAGAAGTGATTAAAATATTGTTGTAATATTAATGATATTAGATTATGAGATTATTAAGTGATTGATAACATGGGGATATTCTTGAATCTCGGATAAATTATATTATAAATGTTTAATATTTATCCTTTATCTCATTTGATTGATTCTTTATATCATTATCCTCATGCTTATATTATGTTGAAAGTCATCGTGGCTTGTAGTGCATAGATGGACTTGGTATGATGATGACTGAGGATTGTTTCGGTATAATCATAACCGTAATTGAAAAACACAATTATCTTTGGTCAGAAAGTGCATGGATAATTTGTGGTCGTTGATACTAATGAATACACAATTATCTTTGGTAGTAGTGCATGGATAATTTGTGGTCGTGATATTAATGAATACACAATTATCTTCGTAGTAGTGCATGGATAATTTGTGGTCGTGATACTAATGAATACACGATTATCTTTTGCAGTAGTGCATGGATAATTTGTGGTCGTGATATTAATGAATACACAATTATCTTTTGCCGTAGTGCATGGATAATTTGTGGTCGTGATATTAATGAATACACAATTATCTTTTGCCAGTAGTGCATGGATAATTTGTGGTCGTGATACTAATGAATACACGATTATCTTTTTGCCGTAGTGCATGGATAATTTGTGGTCGTGATACTAATAATGAATACGATTATCTTTTGCCAGTAGTGCATGGATAATTTGTGGTCGTGATACTTAATGAATACATAATTATCTTTTCTTCAGTAGTGCATGGATAATTTGTGGTCGTGATATTAATGAATACACAATTATCTTTTGCCGTAGTGCATGGATAATTTGTGGTCGTGATACTAATGAATACACGATTATCTTTCGTCAGTAGTGCATGGATAATTTGTGGTCGTGATACTAATGAATACACGATTATCTTTGGTCAGTAGTGCATGGATAATTCGTGGTCGTGATACTAATGAATATCCTTGGCACGTAAAGGGATGATTCGATGATGTGGATTAATTATGGAGCTGAGTCTCAATAATGAAATATTAATTCATGGATGTGGTAAAAGTCATCTTTGGTCAGTAGTGCATTGATGGACTTGGTATGATTATGACCGTGGATTATTCGGGTATAATCATGATCAGATTGAAAACACGAATATCCTCGCGTTGGTGCATGGATAATTCGTGGTCGTGATACTATTAAGTCGCGCCTCAAAGATTATTGGTTTTACAGTTGTATATCTTTGGCCTGTAGTGCAAAGATGAATTGTTAATGAATATCTTTGGCCGGATTGCAAAGATGAATTTAATGTTTTCAACGATAAAGGTATTCAAGGTATCCTCACCTCTTTATCATACCAGGTACGTACCCTAATTTCGAGGGCTTAAATTCCATAAGGAGGGAGATTGTGAGACCCCAGATTTTATCAATAAAGATTTAAATTTAGTCGAAATAATTTTTAATATTATAGTGTGAATTTGAGATAATATTATAGTTGTGGGTAGTATTTATAAATTTTGCAAAGTATGCAAGTGGTTATATTATATTCGATTGATTGGGGAATATTCGGTTTAGCGAGGAATATTCGCATAACTACTCAATCATTGGTGGACCCATAATAGAATTATTGCCGGATTGAGAAAACGACAAAAATATTTTATTGAAATAACGACGGAAGTTTTACAAGTGGTTCTTGTTGAACTACTCAGGTAGTAGTAAAAGTGCGATGAATCGTGTGGTTGCATAGTACCACCACGGTGATTGATTTATGATGCTTATGTGAGAAGTCACCGGTTTGATTCCATTATTGTCGATTAATAATATGAATTATTATAGCGATAATGACGTTTTGTTTTATTCGTATTATTAACGTAATAAAACAAAAACATCTTTTTATATAAAATAGAATACTTTATTAAAGTTATTCTATAAATAGAATATATTATATTTTATTATGCATAGTGTTGCATAGTGTTTTGCATAGTATTGCATAGTGTTTGCATAGTAAAATGTTTTTATATAAATAGAATATATTATATTTTATTTAAAAGATTTTTCTTTAAATATGGACCGTCAGATTAAAGTAAATCAATCTGGACCGTTCATGGATTAGTTACTATGCATTCCATTTTCCTATAAATAGAAGCTCATTCCTTCATTATTTTCTTACTTAATTCATTGAAACTCTAGAGAGAAATTATAGAGAGAAGCTATAAAGAGAAAATTATAGAAAGAAGAAGAGTATTCGCTACTTCACTACTTTTATATTCGGTTCTTTTACGGTAAAGGGTGTTATTCTTTCTTCTTGAAGAGAACTTCATTATTCCATTCACTATTATTCTATTGGAATAACTTCGTAAAAGTGGCATACCCTATACATAACTTTGATACGCAGATACCCTATACTTGGTGAAATCCTTATGTTATTCCATTGCTTATTATTACATTGGAATAACTCAGTATACGTGGTTTTACCCTATACTTGGTGACATTCTTCTATTATTCTCGTTGGAACATCATGTGCGTGTGTTTTACAGGACTGGTTCTGCTTTTTTATTATTCGTTGGAATATCACGTCTCGTGTGTTTTACAACGGACTGGTTCGATCTTTATCATTCTCGTTGGAATATCCTATCTCGTGTGTTTTACACCGGATCCGGGTTCCATCATTATTATTCTCGTTGGAACATCCCGCTTGTGAATTTCACCCGACACGGTTCCGTTATTATTATTTCGTTGAATAACCACATCATGCGCGGGCACCGCATGCATGGTGATTTCTTTTGTTATTCCATTCTTTATTATACCCAGTTGGTTAAAACTTTGACTTCTATACTCCATGAAATTAGTAGAATATCCTTGATATTTGCGTTTCATCCAAAGATCTTTTCATGGAAATATTCTTACGATCATTATTGAATTTTACTCTACAAAACAGTATTATGTTTACAATTTGGACGTTAATAATTCAGGGATTAAATAATTCTTGAACTTGTTTTATTGAATTACTATGTCATTGTCATCATCCTCATGTTATATTATGTTATCTTTGGCTTACGTGCATAGATGAACTTAGTATGATTATGACCGAGGATCATTCGGTATAATCACGACTTGATATAAATGATGTGACAAAAGTCCTCGATGGCTTTGTAATGCGTTGATGGATAGTTTTGGTATGATTATGACGGGGGTGATTTAAGATAGTCATGACCATTGATAATTTGATGAAAATCCTTGACCGGTAATGCGAGGATGATTAGATGTGGTGGTTTATTATTGTCGAGTCTCAAACGATAAAAATTGATGAAAACCTTTTAAAACCTAAAAGATAGTAGACTTTATTCTCTACTTGACTCTTTTAATGGATTGCTTATATTCATTGCAGTTAAAAGCGGTTGTATATTGTATTTTATCGGTTTAACTTCGTTGAAGGCTAATGATAATTTATTACGCATTATCTTAGTCATAATATTTTTTCTTTGGGCTAGTTGAGCTCACCCTTTCTTTCACCGTTTCTTCGTGAAATGAGAACATAATTTGGGACGAAGTCGGGGAAGTAAGTAATGGTCCAGAGAATAGCATTAGTAATCCTCACTATTCTGTGAAATAGTGTGATAATAGTTGTAATGAGGACTCCTTTTGAGTTTGTATAATATCTAGTAGAAAAAATTTGTATTCAAACTCACAGTTTATGTCGTATTGTATACGACAGTTATATTAGTAAGTTGTATTTGAATTTATGTACCATGTAAGTGGCGACCCAAGATGGGTGACGTATACCTAATTATGGGGGCGTCACAAGTTGCCTATCTTTCCACTACGGGCCAAAGATATTCAACTATAAAACCAATGGTCATGATCATACCAATCAATTGCATGTCAGTGCACTACAGCCAAAGACATTCAACTGTTAACTAATGGTCACGATCCTACCAATCACATCATTGAATTATCCATGCACTACAGCCAAGGATATTCGTTAGTATCACTAGTGGTCATGATCATGGTCATCTTCGATCTATGTCATACACCGCTAACAAACATCTTCGCACTACGTGTCAAAGATATCAAACAACAAATCATCTTTGCACTCTGTGCCAAAGATATTCAACAACAATATCATCTATAATAAAGAATGGAATAATAAAAGAACATACCATGTATGCGTAAAACCAATAACCAACAATATAATAAAGAATGGAATAATAAAAGAATTTCACCATGTATGCAAAGATTTTCAAAGACAAAGTTATTCAAACATAATAATAAAGAATGGAATAATAGAAGAATTTTACCATGTAAATGCGTAATCCGCCTTACGAAAAGTTATTCAAATGTAATAATAAATAATGGAACCAGTCATACACGTAATCGCACGCACGGGATATTCCAGCGAGAATAAATTCAATAACAATGAATTCACCATGCACGCGATAGATCGCATGCATGAGTTTTTCCAAGCGAATAATAAATAATGGAACCCGGTTCGCGTAAACGCACGCACGATGTGATATTCCGACATAATAATAAATAATGGAACCAGTGTCCCACAGAAACACATGTATGTGATATTAAAGCGAATACTAAAGAACGGAATAGTAGAAGAATTTCACCATGTATGCAGACTTCAGCATAAACAAAGTTATTCCAACATAATAATAAAGAATTGAATAATGAAGAATTTCACCAAGTATAGGGTATCCCGCGTATACAGGTTATTCCAATAGAATAATACAGAATGAAATAACAGAAGTTCTCTTCACAAATAAGAAAGAAAGAATGCCCCTTATGGGTACAACAAATAATATTCCCTACCTTTGAAAAAAGAGTATTCCGACTGGTAGGGCGAGTATATACTCGAAGAAAACTTATACTACGCTCAAAGCTTTCTTAAACTCTAAAGAAATACGCTCAAGATTATAGAAGAAGAACTCTCTCTATAGTTTCTCTCTCTAGAGTTTCAGCGAATTCGTAAGAAATAATGAAGGAATGAGCTTCTATATTATAGAAAAATGGACTGCATAGTAACTAACTCATGAACGGTCCAGATTGATTTACTTTTAATCGGACGGTCCATATTTAAAGCAAAATCTTTTAAATAAAATATAATATATTCTATTTATAATCTAATAAAACGAATAACTTTATAAAAGTATTACATTTTTTATATAAAAGATTTTACTATGCAAAACACTATGCACGTGCACTATGCAACACTATGCATAATAAAATATAATATATTCTATTTATAGAATAACTTTATAAAAGTATTCTATTTTATATAAAAAGATTTTACTATGCAAAACACTATGCATAATAGAATATAATATATTCTATTTATAGAATAACTTTATAAAAGTATTCTATTTTATGTAAAAAGATTTTACTATTAAAACTTTAAACCAACGATCCATATTGATTTACTATTATAATTTCAACCAACGGTCTGAAAAATTAGCACATCTCCTCGTGGAATAATATTGTACCCAAAAATAATTTAGACCGAAAAGAAATATATTTTTCGGGTGAATAGTACCCTATGAAGTATCCTGTGAATAGTACCACGAAACAAAAAGTGTCCCAAATACCCGAGTGAACAATACTAGAGTGAATAGTAATAGGATGAATAGTAACCCGCGAATAGTAACTCGTGAATAGTATTCTGACACGAAAAATACCCCAAATACCCGAGTGAATAATATTCGGGTGAACAGTAATTTAGGTGAATAGTAACCCGTGAATAGTAACTCATGAATAGTAACTCGTGAATAGTACTCCGACACAAAAAGTGTCCCAAATACTCGAGTGAATAATACTAGAGTGAATAGTAATCGGGTGAATAGTAACCCGTGAATAGTACTCCGACACGAAAAATACCCCAAATACCCGAGTGAATAATATTCGGGTGAATAGTAATTTAGGTGAATAGTAACCTGTGAATAGTAACTCGTGAATAGTAACTCGTGAATAGTACTCGGACACAAAAAGTGCCCCAAATACTCGAGTGAACAATACTTGAGTAAATAGTAACCGAGAATTTTATGACAACTTATCTACTTTGAAAATTTTTCACATATCACCCTTAACTTTATACTTTTATCAATTTAACTATTTACCAAAATAGAAAAATAGAATAATTTTATTTCATAAAATTCGGGGTCTCACATTCTTGTCTGACTGAACAAAGGTTCAGACTCTATCTGACACAGTTCAAGAATTATAGAATTTTAAATGAAGTACAAGTCCAAGACTGTACGAACTCAAGTGCACTAAATGCGAATATCAATAATATCGATGTGGAATAATTGTAAGGTAATTACACCACTTAATAGCATGCTTGGGAATAAGATTTAAGCTTAAATGAATACTTTCAATTCATAAGAAACTTTCACAACAAACAAAGTTGTGTAAGTTAGGAAACACTGCAACACAATAAAATAGTGTTCGGATACTTGCTCAATATAAATTTGAGTAAGGTTAGGGAACTTGCCTGTTTGCTCAGCTACAATAAAATCTAACTTTAATTTCTTGCGTTGAAACGACCTAACGTTATCAAGTCGATCATTTCAATTAATATGTGTAAACTAGTATGTGTCTACACTATCAACAATCAAGTCATCAAATAACATGCTACTCAACACATTATATGGCATATTGGTCAAATATTACAAGGTAAAGAAATCATATAAACATGCCTTAAATTTCAGAACCAAAAACAGAATCTGGAAAAAGCAGAATTCAGCAGACAATTGCGCTACCTGGTCAAGCTTAAGGGCGTCGCGAGATTGTCAGGTCCCTTCGCTAAACCAAGGTTGAAGTCAGCCGCGCTCCTTGACTTGATTCAACTCTAACCTATATATACATATTAACATACATAAATGCTAGAGTTTCATATATAACACATGATCATACTTGAATTCATTACTTCAAGTTTAACTTACACTTTATCTGTCATTAAAACACAAAAAGGTCATGTAATCATTTGTGCCTTATAACTTGATCATTCAATACTCAGTAGTCATGCTTGTGTATAGACAACACATGTATACTTTACTTACATAGTTCATATTTTAAAAATTTCCCTTTCATAACTATGTGTGAATAAGTGAAAACCATATATTAACTAAACAATATTCATGCCAATATATCTATAGGCATAATGAGTCCTAATATACATGCTTGCATGGTCATGACGTACTTTACTTCATTATTTGATGAAATTAGTTTTCTCATTCTAGCTTTCTTTGAATTTTTACACTAAGTGAACTTAGCATATACAAGGCACCTTAACATATAACTCTCATGCATTTACAACATATATTAAAGCCATATTCATGTTGAAATGGTCAGAACTTACTAACTAAGAGTCTTGGTCAAGGTTCACTTTGAAAAGTCTTAAGTTTCTTATCTTTGAACTAGTCTAATCTTTCAATCATGCATGCTAGTGTGTTCAATCACTTTAGTTTTGCAATATAAACCATATTATCATATTCATAAAGTCAGAATGCTCACATGTTATGATCGTGACAAAGTCCACTTTTGAAAGCACAAATCTCATTTCAAGACCACAAGTATTGTGTCAATCATTGCTACACTTGTTCGTCCTATATGCATGTGCTTACATGTGCGTGCTAAAACAGTTTACAAGCTTGCTTTAACAGTGTACCAACAAGTTAGCATGAATGTAATCGAGCGAATGCAGAATTTATCATAATCAGTGCAGATCATGTGGCGTAGTCATGCCATCGCCAATGCAAAACTAAGCGGCATGCTGCAATGATCTGTAACAGAGGCGATAATCGCTCTACTTTGGTAGTTCAACAACTTATCACAAAATTTCCTTATGGAAAGGGTTTCTAATATAACCCAACACATTTAGAAGCTTGTATAACACTTAGCAACATAACCCAAATAAAATAATAACTATTACATGCTTAATTCCAAGAATCAACCCATTAAGCAATTTATCAAAAATGGAGAATGGGAATGGAAGTAATACCTTTGTGACTCAATTCAGCTGCAATTTATCAATCTACTCACTCTTAGCAAACTAATTCTCAGCAAATTGTAATGAGGAAGATGAAGGTCTCATTTATAGGAGAATGGTTATCAAGATAATGCCTTTACCTCACAAATTAAACCAAAGGATTTCAAGAATGCACAAGGGTTAAGAAAGAGTTGGTGAGAGTTGGTGATTCCACTCATGAATCCCGCTCCTCATCTAAGTTGGTTGATTTTGAAGTGAAGATAGAATAGGTTTTCTAGCTTCCTTTTGTTTTCACGTGGAAGAAAAGAATGGAACTCTAATTATGGGACAACGCAAAATCCCAGCATTTGCAACATATGAAATAAAATGCAACCCTTGGCTTATACCATATATACAAATAATATAATTTGGTTATACACTATGTACACTTAATTTATTTCATATAACAATATTATTATGTAACTCACATGAATGCAAATAATTCTTACTATATAGTCTATATATAATATATAAACATATTAATGTGCCACCTTGTACTATATAAAATATAATGTTAACTACCATATAATAAAAGTTTACTATATTGCATAAATTAATCAAGTAACATATAATCATTTTACAAATTATTAATCTCTTACAAATTAATTATTATTTATCCAATAATAATTATTAATTACCACATTATCAATTAATTACTCATAATTGCAATTAATCAATATGTTCAACTCTTGTTACTATATTCAAATAAATTGAATATTTAATTATTAAGAATCCTATCAATTCTTGATATCAAACTCTTAGGGTTAGTCCACTAATTTAAATAACTATTAGTGACTCCCTTTTAATCATTTCATAAATTCACATAACCACATAAGGTTTAAATAAACTCACAAAGTTAACTCATTAAAATTAAATCACATATTTAATTAAATAAGGAGTTTAAAATTCGTGGACGTTACATGCTAAGGTAAAGGATATCATTATTGAGGTAAGAGGGTATCATTTTTATGGTAAAAGATATATCATTTTCTTTCATACTCCATATTATGGTAATATATTATTATTATTCGTTTATTCAGTTTAATATTATATGGTGAAAAGTCCTGAAAGGATTAGAATATCCTTAATAGTTTGTGCTTCATCTATTATTATGTTATCAATTTGGACTCTGGATAATTAAGTTGAAAATCACTAAGATCTATGCTATCTTATTATTATGATTATTCATTATATAGCATTGTCATCATTCTCATACTTATATTGTGTTGAAAGTCATCTTTGGCCGTAGTGCATAGATGGACTTGGTATGATTATGACCAGAGATTATTCGGTGTAATCATGACCGTAATGTTACAAATGATGTGGTACAAGTCATCTTTGGCATGTAGTGCATAGATGGACTTGGTATGATTATGACTAGGGATTATTCGGTATAATTATGACCGTAATGTTACAAATGATGTGGTAAAAGTCATCTTTGGCCTGTAGTGCATAGATGGACTTGGTATGATTATGACCAATGATTATTTGGTATAATCATGACAGTAATGTTATAAATGATGTGGTAAAAGTCCTCTTTGGTTTACGTGCAAAGATGGACTATTGATTGACATGATTATGACCAGGGATTATTCGGTATAATTATGACCATTGGTGAAAACACGATTATCCTTGGCCCGTAGTGCATGGATAATTCGTGGTCGTGATACTATTAAGCTGAGTCTCATCGTTATTGATTTTACAATTGTATATCTTAGGCTTGTATTGCAAAGATGGACTGTTGATTTACCTGATTATAAATATGAATTGTGATTTAATTATAATCGGTGGTGGTACAGGTGAAGACATGTGATGAGAGTTCTCTTTGTCTTGGGTATAACAAAAAATGTGATGAGTTTTACAGGAATGAAATATTAACGATGGACTTTTAATCTAGAGGAGATAGTAGACATTATGTTCTACTTGAGTTTTCTAATGGATTGTCGATTCCGCTGCTCTTATGGTTGAAAACTTTATCTTCTACCATATGTTCAAAATATCTGAATTATTATTAATGAAGGCTATTGATAATTTAATTATCTTAAGTCATGATATTCTTTACTGGGATATTTGTGCTCACCCTTTTATTTCACCACTCCTTTCAGGTAATAAAAACATAGCTGGGACTAGCAGAGAGAACATGGGTATAAAGTGGTGATACGAATTAGTCACAAGCCTAATCAAATTATGAAACGGTGTGGCATAATAATTGTACTGAGAACTTAAAAAGTGTGTGACATATTTTATACATCATTTAATATTTAATTGTGGTGAACAATAATAGAGTGAGGTGAACTCGACTTTGGAAGCATCAAAAATACGCTCCATTAGATGAGGATGATAGAAATCATCTCGTGTTCCTTTGGGGACTTGAAATTTTTGCTACTATGCTTTAGATGGCATTGTAATAATTTGGGTACGAATATTGTCGTATTATATACGTTACAATATTTGTATTAAAACTCACAATATATTTGTCGTCGTATTTTGCACGACAGTTGTATAAATGGAGTTTTTAGTGTATTTTCTGGCGACCCAAGATGGGTGATGTATACCTATTTTGGGGGCGTCACATGCATTCTCCCAACAATCTCCCCCTATTTGATGTTGACATAACTAAGGAGATTTATTGTCATGATTATTAGTTTCTAGATGCATTTGCAGGAAAGTAAATATGACTTAGTATTTCAGTGAGCAGCTGAAATTTCTAGAGAATAATCATGAATTTATTGATGTTCGAAGAATATTACAATTTAGCTTTACATCAATAAGAATTTAAACTTTCACTTATCTCAATTTCCTTGATCTTTTGCATGGAGGATTGGCATACTCCTCAGCCCTTCCTTTTATGCTGGCTTCATCTCTCTTGGCTAGATCTTCCAGCTCACTCGAGCTTAGCTTTGGATTGTGATCATGCCTGTTCATGAATGTAGGATCTCCAATTGGCATTCTCAAGCCTGTTGTGGTCACATTCTGTGAGCTTGAAGGTGGCCCTAGACTCCTTATTGGTTGAGCCATTATAACTTCTTGCTCATCAGATCGTTGAGTCTGATGGCCGGATCGTGGAGTCTGTTGGTGGAATTGCCTTGTAGGAGGACTACTTGAAGCTTGAGTTTTGAATTTTCCTTTACCTCTGCCCTGGCCTCCTTGAACTCCTCTGCCTCTGCCCTGGCCTCCTTGAACTCCTCCTTTCCCTTTATTCTCCCCCTTTCTGTCAGCATCAAGGGTTCGAATGTCTTTGAATAATCGATTCACTCCTTGGACGAGCTCGTTGAGTTGGCTTTGAGTTTGAGAAATGTCCTCTCGATTTTCCTTTATCAGAGTGTCAGATCGAGCTTCTCTGTTTTGGAGGACGGTTAAAACATTGTCAGTCTGCTGTCCTTGGTTGACATAGAATTGTTGGAATTCTTTGACGGCCGTTTTCAAATTGATGATGTTCTCCAACATAAGTTTATCCTGGGCTTCTTGAGTTTTCTGTAGTGCAAGAACAACATCTCTGTGTCTTTTGGCTGCTAGGAAGTGAATATCATCCCTGTCCTTCATGCTTTTAATCATTTCCTTAATGATCTCCCTCAACTTCTTTGTAAGCTCAGCGTTTAGGGTGCCTGGGAGATTGTTTGCAGCAGTGATCATTTTTGTCCGTCTGAGATGAATGAATTCTGAGTGAGCTTCAAGGCTATCATCGATGCCTTGATCACTTTCTTCGACACTTCTGTCAACTCAGCTTTGGTGGGCAGATCTGAAAGTAGGTCACTGAGTTGTGGATTGTTTAAAGGAGGGGATGTTTTGTTATATTGATCTTGCAAGGAGTAGAGGGCATGATCAAGGTTGAAGTATTCATTGGTGGAGGAAGAGGGAATATCTGATAGAGGGGACTTTGTTTGGGTGTCTGAAGAAGGTGGCTATATGATTTGAGCTTGGGAATCTACGATGAGGCTAGAGTCAGTAATCATTGGGATGACGGGAGTTGGGATCAATATGAAGTTTGTCACGTTTGGTTCATCAGTTATAGAGTTTTGGGATTCTATAATTGGGGATTGACTTGGTGAATTTAGAACCACTTCCAACCAGCTTGGAAATTCATAAAATTGGCTAGAAAAAGACAGTGGATAGTGTTTCACTCTAAAGAGGATTGGGATAGTTAATGCCTCATGTACCATTCTTGATGAGGGACCATTTGTGATCAGCTTTTTGGCAAAGTTAAAGTTTCCTGGATATCCATGAGCTAGCACAGAGATGGCTAGATATTCTTTGAAGCTCTAAAACATGTGACTCTAGGAGTTTAGAATTTGAGCTTGATGAAAAGGCATCATGGGGAGATAGGAGAACAACTGATTGTAGAGATAACTCCTATACCCATCACGGCTCACACTTTTGATCTCAAGTTCATCATCATCTTTGTCTTCCTCTTCTTCTCCATCTCATTTTGAGGATTCCACTATGTCAATGACTTTCTTGCTCAGGCTCTCCCTCATTTTTTGTAGGAGCAACTTCTTCTGTCATGGGGATGTCATGAGGCTCCCCCTCCACATGATCATCCATCTGCAGGACTAGTAGCTCCCACTCAACTGAAGTATTTTCAAGGTGAGAACTTCAGGTATCTCCCCCTCAGCTTGAGCATTTTCTATGGTGAGAAATTTAGGTATCTCCCCCTCAGCTTGAGCTATGTCCTTTTGGCTTTCTTTGGATAGTTCATTTTTAGCAACCATCTTTTTATCTTCATCTTTGAGTACTCCTTCATTGACCAGGATGTACTTCTTAACCAATTTTCTTCTTGGTTTTCTAGGCTGAGCCACAACCTCAAGACTTTCTTCAGCTTCAGCTTTGTCCTATTGATCAGTCAGACCATCTGGTGCAACAACTTCCATGCTTGAGGTGTTCAGTCTGGTTACTACGATCGGTAGAGACTTAACGATCGAAGAGACAGTTGGCCTCTTGGACTTATGATTGATTTTGTTCTTCTTCAGTAGCTGTCATGTGGTAGCTCTGTGACAACCCGAAAATTTGGACAATTTTATAAAACTTAAAAGATTGAATAAAGATTTAATAATAAACCTAGGCATAAAATAAGTGTATGGATTTGACGTTTCTGTAAAGGAATTTTAAGGATTTCAAAATTTTTGGAGAAGAACTTGAATGATTTGATAGACTATAAGTGATAGTCTGATAATGAGGTATATGTTTAGTGTATGAGTTCATAAGATTATGCGTATGTGGTTCTAGTATTTTAATTATATACTAGTGACCTAATCTAAGAATTGTGGACCATGTCTCAATTTATGAAATTATTTTGTATGAATATGTGAGTAAGTAAATTAAGAATTAAGTTATGTGACCTAATATATATGTATTAGTTGTGATAATTAAATAACCTAAGATGTTATAATATGGGAGAATATTAGTATATAAATATATATACTAAGTCTAAGAGATTTAATTTATATATCTCAACTAATTAATTTTATAACCTAATTATAGAAAGTCTAATTGGGTTAAGGAAATAAATGTGCATGAGTAAGGATTTATGTTATAATTGACGAAATAAAAACCCTAATTAAATAATTAGGGAATGGTAATATTTAGGGTATTGGACTATGTAAATTACATGGCCCAAACATGCTAAGTAGAGAGCCCAAACATTTTTAATTTGGAAGCCCCATATGAATTATTGGATGGCCCAATTTCTAGCCCAAGTGGGAGAGAACTTTTTGGACATTTAATAAATCAAATAAAGCATAAAGGAAAGCCAATATTGGGACAAACTAAGGACAAGTGGCCGGATGGAAGAGAAGGAGAGAAAGGGAGGTGAATGAAATGAGTTACTTATTTATTTGGTCACCCACTTTTCTTAGGTGTCAAACCTTGGATGGAGACAACAACTTTGTGTAATTTGTAAGAAACAACATACATAATGAGAGAGAGAGAGGATACAAGTTTGGGTGAGAATGTATACATATATGCCATATATCTATACTTTTTAAATTTGTTAGCAAAACAAATATAACTTTTTATCTCATTTTATTTCCTAAGCAACTAAGAAAGAAAGAGAGAAACTAGAGAGAGAGATGATAGATGAGAAAATTTTGGCAGCCCTAGAGAGAGAGAAGAGAGGAGATTTTGATTTTCATACAACCAAGATCCATCTCATATTTTAGAAAAAGGAAGGAAATCAAGTAAATGTATAAACTCTATTTAGTTTATATAATTTTATTTTGATTACTCATAATCAAACATTGAATCTATGTTTCTAAATTCAAAAACTATTGGTATCCATGTTGATGAGTGTTTTATGTTTAGATCCACCCATATTGGGTGTTGATTTGGTTGGAATCAAAAGGAATAGAAAAATAGAATTTTCCGGAAAGCTTAAACTTAAAAGTGTGATCTAGCTTTTGATTTTTGAAATCTATGATGGATATTTGTGATTTATTTTCTTGGGATGCTAGATCTATGTAGTAAGGATAAAAACCCTTTGGAATCACTCAATTAGGTTGAAAAATTAGCATGTTATGGAATTTATCACAAACTACTCAAAGCTAAGAAAACTGTTAGAACAACAGTTTTTACTAGCCACTTCCGATCTAATTTTTGGAAGCTTAACATTTTCAAATATGGATTGTGATAGATGAAAATTATAGATCGGAAAGACATGAATCCAAAAAAATTGACGGATCGTTAATTGGAGTTATAGATCTCATTTTATTTAAGTTTTAGCAAAGGACTCCAAAACTGTAAATTACAAAAGTAAACTGCCAAAGATTTTAAAAGGGCTGTTTCAATAACTTAATTTGTGAGAAAAACTCCGGCCGTTTGGGACATGAAAAAAAATGGTATAAAGTACCTCCTGTCCAAAAATGAGCTCATTCCAACTTGAAATGACCAAGTTATGATCATTTTCAAGTTTTATGATTTTCCAACGAAAATAGCTATAACCGGAGTTCTATAACTCCAATGACCACGAAATTTAAACAAGAGCGTCATGTTAACACGTATAAGATTGTGTCAAGAGATGGAAATTGCTGGAGTTAAGCATGAGGGGGCTAATTTCTTAAGGAATTGACTAAAAATGATTTTTGAAAAATACCAAAGGAAGTTGGAAAATTATGGAAAAATGCTTTTTGTGAATGAAATATATGTATATGTGTTTGGACAAGGGATAGAAAAAAAATAAACTGATTTGGTATTTTTGTAAAAAGGATATGGAATCCAACTTGCTAGATTGGAAAATCCGATGAATCCAGCTTGCTGGATTGAAAAGAAGTTTACTGAATTGAATTTCTTTTGGATATAGCTTGCTGGATTGCAATCTTGTTACTGGATATGGAATCCAGTTTGCTGGATTGCAGTTGGGTTTATGGGATTGACCATCTAGGTTACTATATTTGGAATCCAGCTTGCTGGATTTGAAATCCAGGTTGTTGGTTTGGTATTTGACTTATTAAGTGTTAAATCATAATGTATATGATATATTGATTAAAGAATTATCAAAGGGTGATAATAATACTAATGTTGTAAGGTGTTATCTAATACTCCCTCCGTCCCAGGATAAAAGTTGTGAGACCCCAGATTTTATCAATAAAGATTTAAATTTTGTCGAAATAATTTTTAATATTATGGTGTGAATTTGAGATAATATTATAGTTGTGGGTAGTATTTATAAATTTTGCAAAGTATGCAAGTGGTTATATTATATTCGATTGGTCGAGGAATATTTGGTTTAGCGAGGAATATTCAGATAACCGCTTCAATCATGGTGGACCCCACAATGTAAATTATTGTCGGATCGAGAAAACGACAAAATATTTTATTGAAATAACTCATGAAGTTTTACCGTTGATACTGTTGAACTACTCGGTAGTAAAAGTACAGTAATACGTGTGGTTGCATAGTAGTACACAGTATTGATTATTGATGCTTATGTGAGAAGTCACTTAGTTTGATTCCATTATTGTCGATTAATAATATGAATTATTATAGCGATAATGACGTTTTGTTTTATTCGTATTATTAACGTAATAAAATGTAAACATCTTTTATATAAAAGTAGAATACTTTATTAAAGTTATTCTATAAATAGAATATATTATATTTTATTATGCATAGTGTTGCATAGTATTTTGCATAGTGTTGCATAGTGTTTGCATAGTAAAAATATTTTATATAAATAGAATATATGATATTTTATTTAAAAGATTTTTCTTTAAATATGGATTTGTCGATTAAAGTAAATCAATCTGGACCGTTCATGGATTAATTACTATGCATTCTATTTTCCTATAAATAGAAGCTCATTCCTTCATTATTTTCTTACGAATTCACTGAAACTCTAGAGAGAGAAATTATAGAGAGAAGCTATAGAGAGAAAATCTATAGAGAGAAAGAAGAAGAGTATTCTGGTACTTCACTACTTTGATATCCAGTGTCTTTTACGGTAAGGGATATTATTCTTTTGTATTCAAAAAGAGAACTTTTGTTATTCCATTTCTTCATTGTTCTGTTGGAATAACCTGTATACGCGGAATACACTATACTTGGTGACATTCTTCTATTATTCTGTCTTTATTATTCCGTTGGAACATCCTCGCATCAGGCTTTACTTGGACCTGGTTAAAATCTTTATTATTCATCTTTATTATTCATTTGGAATATCACGTTCGTGTGTTTTACAGGACTGGTTCCATCTTTATTATTCTCATTTATTATTCTATTGGAATAACTTCGTCTATCGCGTAAGCACCGCATGCATGGTGATTTCGTTGTTATTCCATTCTTTATTATTCTATTGGAACATCCTGTCGGTGTGAATTTCACGACTGGTTCCGTTATTATTATTCATTGGAATAACTCGCCTATGCTAAGCACCGCATGCGTGGTGATTTTTTTTGTTATTCCATTCGTTTATTATACTCAAATTGGTTGAAATTTTGACTTCTATACTCCATGAAATTAGTGAAATATCCTTGATATTTGCGCTTCATCCAGTATTTTTCATGGAAATATTCTTCTGAGCATTCTTGAATTTTACTCTACAAAGCAGTATCATGTTGTCAATTTGGACATTATTAGTTCTTGGATAAATTAATTCTTGAACTTGTTTATTGAATTATTATGTCATTGACATCATCCTCATGTTATATTATGTTGAAAGTCATCTTTGGCTTACGTGCATAGATGGACTTAGTATGATTCTGACCAGGGATCATTCGGTATAATCATGACCTGTTATAAATGATGTGATAAAAGTCCTCAATGGCTTGTAAAGCATTAATGAATGGTTTTTGGTATGATTATGACCAGGGTTTATTCGGTATAGTCATGACCATTGATGATTTAATGAAAATTCTTGATGATTAGTACAGGATGATTAGATGTGGTGGAATATTTATTAAAGTGAGTCTCGGCTATAACAAATGATGAAAAACCTTTTAAATCATAAAAGATAGTAGATTTTATTTTCTACTTGACTCTTTTAATGGATTCTTTGGTTTCATTGTAGTTAAACTTGATGTTCATTATATCTTATCGGTTTAACATCACAGAGGCTAATGATAATTTATTCTGCATTATCTTAGTCATAATATTTCTTACTGGGCTAGTTTAGCTCACCCTTTCTTTCACTGTTCTCTTCAGGAAATGAGAATATAGATGGGACGAGTCGGGGAAACGAGTGATGGTCCTGAAGATAGCATTAGTAGTCCTCACTATTCTGTTAAATAGTGTGACAATAAATGTAATGAGGACTCCTTGAGTATGGATATTGTCTAAAAGACAATATTCCTATTAGAACTCTCAGTTTATGTATTGTCGTATGTTACACGACAGATGTATAATTAAGATTGTATTTGAATTTATGTACCATGTAAGTGGCGACCCAAGATGGGTGACGTATACCTAATTTTGGGGGCGTCACAAAAGTTCTGGTGGACTTTTCACGCATATTAAGAAGAGGAATAAAATGACAAATTTACCCATAATAATGTCATTAAATATGGAGGGAGAATTAGAATAAGAAAAGTATGAGATATTTAATACTACGGGTATAATAGGAAAACATATGTAAAAGTTTGGTTATTAAAAGAAAGTGGACATTTAACATGGGACAACCCAAAATAGTAATAAGGACTTTTATCCTGGGACGGAGGGAGTATTTGATTAAGGGTTAGATAATCTATGTATAAAGTAATAGTATTATGAGCTAAGATGTATGTTATGCTAACTGAAAGATTAATCTTATAATTGATAGGTCTTTAATAAGAGATTACATTAGATTGCATAGCGGTAATCAGTGGTGCATGCAAGTTTCCCTAACTCAAACTTGAGTTGTATGTTCAAAGCATGTTAGTGAATAGTTGTTGTTGATTATTCACGTCTATATTGATTATTGATTCGCACGTTGTGCATATTATAAATGTTCATCAGGTAAGAAAGGCTGATCACCTTCATTACCATTTGGTTCAATTAATCTGTTCATGTTTATGCTTGACCATTCATTTTTATTAACTTGGTCATTCAGCTAAGAAAATTTGTTCATGCTCTTTCACAATGTATATATGGTTGAAAGTTAGCTAGCTTATTGTTCAATTCTTTCAATCATGATATATCCTCTGTCAAGAATAAGCATGTGAATGTTATTCCTTTATATATATATATATATATATATATATATATATATATATGAATGAATAATATGTCAGTATGCTTGCATTAAGAAAAGTTGTAAAGTCTCTTGATAGATAATAGAAATATGTGTACAAGGACTTAGAATGAATTGATCAAATATGTTAGGTTGATCCTACATAAGAAAGACAACTTTCTAAAGCCCTTAAAAAGAAAATATGTACAAGGACTATAAAGATAGAAAGATCAAGCTTGTTAGGTTGATCTTATGATGTAATAGATAGGCTAGTCTGATCGTTGAGCACTGCACCAGAATTCGAAGTCTGCCAGCTGAGTTAAGGTTAACTCGAGAGCTATCAAGGCAGAATAGGAGTATACAAGATAGTAGATCTCAGAGTTTGTAGACTACCAGGGGAAAAGAAGAAGGATCGTAGTGTATCGAGTAGAGCTTCCTCGGGATCGTAGTGTGCTGAAGAAGTCACGTTTAGAATCGTAGAGACAACCTGCCTACGAGTCGACCGGTCATCTGCCGAAGCCAAGACAGAAACGTAGACTACACTCAGAGTCGTAGAGTCTACTAATGCCAAAGCCAAGTCAAGGATCGTAGATCACACTCTGAGTTCATAGAGTCTATTGATTACATGCAGAGATTGTAGTCAAGCAAGATCAGATGAAGACAACAAGCACAAGGCAGAAATCGTAGTGTCAAGATCTGATCTCGAGATCGTAGTGTCTGCACATGCCGAAGCTGAATCATAGAGTGTAGAACTACGATCTAAGAAGAAGTGCTCACAATGCCAAGGATGAATCGTAGAGCATATACGGTTCTCAACAAATGAGCACTCCCAGAATATCCAAAGGAACGAAACCTCTAGTTAAAGCTGCAAGCTACATCCAATGAAACCAGAGAGCACTCAACGAATGGTATGTAGGCTAACAGAAGATCTCAGCACCAACCCAATCAGCATCAAGATTGAGGTGTAAGGTCATTCGTGATGAAGTCTTCCACAAGGAGATCCAAAGAAGACTTCAGAAGCTGACTAAGGAAAGTCAGCTTATGCAGTAGCTATCAAGTGAACAGAAGACAACGATCTTGGAAGCAACCAAGATCGTAGTGTTTGCCAAACAGAGAAGGAACTGATGGAAGATGAACCGAGATACTGGTCAGCTTCTGAAGAGCAAGGCTAAAGTGATTAAGTGCAGGGTCAGTTCATTGATGATAAGTGAACGGGAGATCACAAGGAGAAAGCAAGCTGGACGCGCCACAAATCTGAAGTGTCTTAATATTTAGAAGGGGACCTTAGTAAGGAATTAGGCCATCAGTCTCTGAGAACAGTCGAGACAAACAGAAGTATTAAAGCACTGCACAATATAAGGAAGAGGTGTTCTACATTGAAGATCCAATCAACACTCTTCAAGATCGTAGTGTTAACTCTACCAGTCAATAAGCAACACTCAACAAGACACTACTATCAAGTCCTTGAAGACGTGCATTAAAATTGTAGAGTCCGAATAACTGAAGACTGAAACATTGGCAAAGGTTCAATCTGAAGGGTAATATTCGGACAAGTGCTTATTGAGAGCATCGATGCAATAGGATAACCTCTGATCAAGAAATCAGAAAGAGGTAATAATGTGAACGCCCCCAAATTCAGGTACTTGAAACCCGAACTCAGTGCTTCACGACACCATTTCTATGAGTGGAGTAATACTAATAATAATAACAATAATATAGATTATCAAATTTAATTTACATATTATCAGAGTTTTTAATCCCAAGTACGAAACCTTTAAAAATTCGTTACATTACATGATAATTAAAATATATCATCATTATCCTAATAAAGTCTAGTTCTTACAAAAGATAACATTATCATTCATTCATAGACCTTCCCTTTCCCTTTGTTCTTGGCAGAGCCTTCAGGTTGTTCATACTTAGCTGAAAACATTTAAATTAAGCAAGGATTAGCATTTGAGTGCTCAACAAGTAATAGTGTGACGCCCCCAAAAAATGTATACATCACCCATCTTGAGTCGCCAAATACATGGTACAAAATTCAAATACAACTTAATTATACAACAGCCATGTAAAAAATATGACAAAACATATGCTGTGAGTTTGAATACAAATATTATCATCTAGAGAGTATACATGCTCAATGGAGTCCTCATTACAATTATTATCACACTATTTCACAGAATAATGAGGACTAATAATACACCATCTAGGACCATCACTCTGTTCCCCGATTAGTCCCAGCTACGTTCTCATTTTCTAAACAGAACAGTGAAAGAAAGGGCGAGCTCAACTAGCCCAGTAAGAAATATTATTTCTAAGATAACGCAGAATAATTTATCGTTAGTCTTCAACAATGTTAAACTGATAAAATATAATAAATATTAAGTTTAACTGCAGCAGAACAAGCAATCCATTAAAAGAGTAAAGTAGAGAATAACATCTACTATCTTTTATGATTTAAAAGGTTTTTTTATCACTTTTATCGCTGTGACTCAGCTTAATAAATAATCCACATCATCGAATCATCCTTGTACTACGACTAACGATATTCTTTAGTATCACGACCACAATTATCCATGCACTACGGGCCAAGAATATTTGTGTATTCATTAATGGTCATGATCATGCCAACAACTGTCCATCAATGCACTACGGGCCAATGAGGACTTTTACCACATCATTTGTAACATTACGGTCATGATTATACCTAATAATCCTTGGTCATAATCATACCAAGTCCATCTACGAACTACAGGCCACAGATGACTTTCAACATAATATAAACATGAGGAAGAAGACAATGATATAAGAATTCAATAAAACAAGTTCAAGAATTAGGAACTAATAATGTCTAAATTGTCAACATGATACTTCTTTGTAGTGTAAAATTCAAGAATGCTCAGAAGAATATTTCCATGAAAAGATACTGGATGAAGCGCAAATATCAAGGATATTCCACTAATTTCATGGAGTAATGATGTCAAAACTTTAATCAACTGAGTATAATAACGAATAGAATAACAAAATAAATTACCATGCATGCGGTACTTCGCATAGACAGGTTATTTCAACAGATTAATAAGTAACGGAACGAGTCAAAGTAAATTACACCGACAAGATGTGATGTTCCAACAAAGATATCTGACGGATAAGGTCCCGTAGTAAAAACGCATGACATGGATATGGGATATTCCAATGTAATAATAATAAAGACGAAATCAGTCCCACAGAAAAACGCATGTATGACGGGATATTCCAATGAGAATAATAATAAAGATGAAATAATAGAAGAATGTCACCAAGTATATGGTAGTCCGCGTATACTGGTTATTCCAGCAGAATAATAAAGAATGGAATAATAGAATTTCTCTTCATGAATACAAAAGAAATAATACCCCTTACCGTAAAAGAAACTGAATATACGAGTAGGGAAGTAGCAGAATACTTTTCTATAGTTTCTCTAAAATTTCTATCTCTAGAGTTTCATTGAATTCGTAAGAAATAATGAAGGAATGAGCTTCTATTTATAGGAGAATGGAAAGGACCTGTGTAAGTATATTCACGGACGCAACATTAATTATTCAGACGAAGTTCATGGTTTCATTGTTTCCATATTTTCTTTAATTTTCAAGGTGCTAGCCAATGAGAAGCATGAACACATGCCACTATAATAACCTTGACCAATAAGAATGCACCCTACCTTGACCAAGCTATCAATAATACTGCATGATTAAAAAATTTGGCCAATAATGACAAAGCTTGAAAAATCATTCCAAAACCTGCCAAAATCCACAAGGACCACCATCATCCACCCACATTTTTTTATACCCATATATATATAACATATACCAACCATTAACTCCACCACCACATAATACACCACCTACCACTCACTTTCATCGGCACACACATTATACTCCTTCCACCACACACCACTAACATGAATATAATATATATATATATATATATATATATATATATATATATATATATGCCTGCAATATATATATATATATAATATATAAGAAAATTGAGATAACTTCCTCCCGACGATTTTGAAAAATGAGAAAGTGGGGGTCCAAATAATACGCCCAAATTTATAACAAATACTTTATAAAAAAAATCCCTCAATATTTTTAACAACTTTTATTATCATTATTATAATTCACAATATTAATCGACCAGGTCGTTCTAAGGAAAGAGAGGCTTTCCAATAAGGATTTCTCTCTATTGGCGCGCAATTAGGTGACCAAACCTCTCCTTGACAGAACTTCTAGACATCGTTAATAATGAAAATAATAATATTAATAACTTTGTCGTCTCAATTATTGATTTAATAATATATAAAAAAAATATCGACAATAATTGAATCAAATAACGTGAGATACTATGCAACAATTACTATAGCAATAATTGAACAAAAGCGAGTGACTTCTCACGTAAGCATCAATAATTAATACCGAGTGCTACTCGTAACCACGACAGTACATTGTACTTTTAACACTGGGTGTTTCAACAGTTAACGGTAAAATTTCCGCCGTTATTTTCATAAAGTATTTTTATCGTTTTCTCAATCCGACAATAATTCCGTTGTGGGGTCCACCAATGATTGTGCCGCTGTACGAATATTCCCTGTTAAAATGAATATTCCCCGACCAATCGAATATTATATAACAACTTGCGTATTTTGCGAAATTTATAAATATTACCCATAACTTTAACATTATATCAAATTTAATCCATAATATTCAAAAATGGTATTTATAGAAAATTCATCTTTATTTATAAAAGTTGGGGTCTTACAACCTCCCATTCTTATGAAATTTCCCCCTCAAAATTAGGGTACGTACCTGGTATGTCGAAGAGGTAAGGATACTTTGATTTCATTTCAGATTCTAACTCCCAAGTCATTTCCTCAACATCGTGGTTTCTCCACAAAACTTTGACTTGAGGTATAACCTTGGAGCGTAGAATATGTTCCTTCTTATCCAAGATTTGAACAGGAACCTCTTCATACATCAAATCTTTCGCTATTTCGTTCGGTTCTAACTCAATAATGTGGTTCGGGTCTTCCACATATTTACGTAACATGGATATGTGAAAAACATTATGAACACGAGACATACTTGGCGGTAAAGTGAGTCTATAGGCCACAGGTCCTACTCGATCGAGGATTAAAAATGTGCCGATGAATCGAGGATTGAGCTCTCCTCTCTTTCCAAATCTCGTAACTTTTTTCCACGGAGCAACTCGTAATAACACATGATCTCCTATATCAAATTCCACGTCCTTTCGATGAAGATCAACATAACTCTTTTGTCGATTTTGTGAGGTTTTTATACGTTGTCGAATCGATTGAATCTTTTTCGTAGTCATACGTACCAACTCCGGTCCCAACAACGTTGCTTCACCCACCTCATCCCAGCATACTAGAGAACGACACTTTCTTCCATACAACGCTTGAATGGAGCCATGCCAATACTTGCTTGATAAGCTGTTGTTCAGAGGAAAACTCCACCAATGGTAAGAACTTGTCCCAACTTCCATTGAAATCAAGGACACAGAGTCTTAATAGATCTTCAAGAGTTTGAATAGTCCTCTCCGACTGTCCGTGCATATGAGGATGATATGCAAAGCTAAATCGTAAGTCTGTGCCCGTAGCATTTTACAAACTAACCCAAAATCGTGAAGTGAATCTTGGGTCTCGATCAGAAACTATGGATCTGGCAGATACCATGCAGTCTTACAATCTCGTTTATGTACATACGAGAAAGACGTTCAAGTGTATAAGTTTCTCGTATCGGTAAGAAATTAGCAGACTTGGTCAATCTATCAACAATGACCCAAATCGCATCTATGCCTTGAGAAACCTTAGGAAGACCAGTAACGAAATCCATGGAAATGTGATCCCACTTCCATTATGGAATTTCAAGTGGTTGCAACGGACCTTTTGGTACTTGATGCTCCTCTTTAACTAGTTGACAAGTTAGACACCTTGAGATAAACAGCGCTATCTCTCTCTTCATATTGCTCCACCAAAACGTATGACGAATATCATGATACATTTTGGTACTCCCAAGATGGATTGCAAACGGTGTGTTATGCGCCTCCATCATGATTTTATACTTTAAATCAGGGTCGTTAGGAACACAAAGTCTGGAGTTGACTCAAAGTATTCCTTCTTCATCGATTCTTGCTTCCGGTATAACACCTTCTTGCACTTTCTTCCTCATACGCATCAGCTTCAAGTCTGTAGCTTGAACAGCTTTAACTTTATCAATTAAAGTCTGTTTTACTCGTATATTCGTCATCATCACATGGGTCCCTGGAGTCTTTAACTTTATCTCCATCCTTTGCAAGTCACACAAAATGGGTCTTTGTGTTGACAATATTGCACTCGTACTTGCATATGATCTTCTACTCAATGCGTTAGCTACCACGTTCGCTTTTCCAGGATGGTATTGGATGGTATGATCATAATTTCTCAATAGTTCAAACCAACGTCGTTGTCGCATGTTGAGTTCCTTTTGAGTGAAGAAATATTTGAGGCTTTTATGATCCGTAAAGATCTCCACTTTCTCCCCATACAAGTAATGCCTCCAAATCTTTAGTGCGAAGACAACAACTGCCAACTCTAGATCATGAGTAGGATAATTCCTCTCATATTCTTTGAGTTGTCTTGAGGCATAGGCTATGACTTTCCCATGTTGCATTAGAACACATCCCAACCCTTTGCCCGAAACATCACTGTAGATGACAAATCCCTCCGAGCCAGATGGTATTGTCAGAACACGTGCTGAAATGAGTCTCCTCTTGAGTTCTTGAAAACTTTTCTCACATTCTTTGCTCCAACCGAACTTTTTATCTTTCCGAGTCAGCTGAGTTAATGGAGTAGCGATTCAAGAAAATCCTTCCACGAATCTCCGATAATAACCATTTAAACCGAGAAAGCTACGACTTGGTCATCGATTTAGGTTGCTCGACTTTGAATTGCTTCAATCTTTGCTAGGTCAACAGATATTCCATGACTTGATACCACGTGCCCAAGGAATGCTACTTCCTCAAGCCAGAACTCGCATTTCTTCAACTTGGCATAAAGCTTATATTCACGAAGCTTTTGGAATGTCAGCCTCAAGTGTTGCTCATGATCTTCACGGCTTTTGGAATAAATAAAGATGTCATCAATAAAGACGACCACAAAGTGATCCAAATATTCCTTGAATACTCGGTTCATCATGTCCTTGAAGGCAGCAGGAGCATTAGTCAATCAAAAGGACATAACTAGGAATTCATAATGCCCGCTGGGAGTTAAAAGCCGTCTTTAGAATGTCATCGATTCTAATCTTCAATTGGTGATATCGGACTAAGATCAATCTTTGAAAAGAATTTGGCTCCTCAGAATCTGGTCAAACAGTCATCAATACGTGGCAATGGGTACCTATTTTTGAAGGTGACATGATTCAACTCCCGATAATCAATACAAAGTCCCATACTCCCATATTTCTTTTTCACGAATAAAATAGGAGCACCCCAAGGAGAAGTACTAGGACGAATAAAGCCAATGTCTAACAATTCCTGCAGTTGGGTCTTTAACACTTGAAGTTCAATAGGAGCCATTCGATTTGGGGCTTTGGAAATAGGTTTTGTACCAGGTTCAAGGTCGATACAAAATTCAATTTCACGCTCTGGGGGTAGGCCAGGAAGTTCTTCAGGGAATACGTCAGGAAATTCATTAATAATAGAAATATCATTCAAAACTGATGTATTTTTGTTTAGATCCGTGACATGAGCTAGGAAAGCTTGACATCCGTTTTTCAATAAACGAACAGCTTTATGGCTTGAGATGACCGTGATTGACTTTAATGGTTTTGTCGCTTGAATTTGTATAATTGGTTGATTAGGAATATGAAAGCTAACAACCTTATGAAAATAATCAATTTTTACATGGTAAGTAGTTAACCAACCAATCCCTAGAATCACGTCAAATGCAAGTATTTTCAATGAAATAAGATCGACAGGTAATATGAGGGTACCGATTTGAACCAAACAAGATTTATAAACAGTGGATGTAATGAAGGTTTCTCCCAATGGAGTTTCCACAGATAAGTCAAAGTCTAATTTCTCCGGAGTAAAATTTAATCGTTGAGCGCAAGTAGGAGAAATAAAATAATGGGTAGAACCGGTATCAAATAAAGTATAGACTTCACTAGAGTTTATGATAAGCTTACTCGTGATGACCTCATTTGGGTTCCTTTCTTTCTGGGAGGTCACAACAAACGCTCTCCCTTGCACTACCAGCTTTGACTTTTTCCGGGAATGACCTTTGGTGCCTCCATCTGGCTGAACTTGTCTTGGTGAATGACAAAATTGGGCTAAGTGACCTTCTCTTCCACAATTATAACATGCTTTGACTGAGATAGCGCTTGATTTGAATGATGTGTCCCTCCTCTCCGCATTTGAAACATATGATAGGTGGTCGTTCTCCTTCCTTACCAACGGGTGCTGGTGCTGACGTCTTTCCATCATTGTTGAATCTCCTCTTCTTGAAATGTCAATTTTTATTGTTTTGGCCCTGATTACCACCGAATTTGTTACCATTTCTGGCCTGTTGATTCCCTCCACGCTTGTTGTCACCGCTTCGATGACTGCTCTCATTGGTTTTATCATTTTTTCGGCTGCTCTCTTTTGTTTACGTTGACTCGTTATCGCGCTCCACTAACTGAGCCCTATTTACAACATCTGAATACAAACACAGTTTATGAGAAATAAGATGTTGACGTATCTTCGGCTTCAAACCTCTTAAAAATATCCACGTCATTCTCTCTTCATTATCCACCAAGTGGGAGGCAAACCGGGACAACTCGACAAACTTGGCTTCGTACTGCGACACGGTCATATTATTTTGCTCCAACTTTATGAATTCTACCTCTTTTATATGACGAATACTTTCGGGAAAGTACTTGTCGTTGAATAGTTCTTGGAACTTTTCCCAAGACATCTTCAGTGCGGTAGGTTGAGTACGCTTTACCGATTCCCACCAGTAATCTGCCTCTCCTCGCAACATAAAGGCTACAAAGGGAACCTTTTGCTCCTAGAAGCATCCCAAGACCTAAAATATATTAGTGATCTTCTTTATCCATGCTTCCGCCTTAAGTGGTTTTGGCTCTCCAATAAACTCCGGTGGTCCCAGCTCCTTGAAGCTGCTTTCTGCGGTGACCGCCCGAGAGTTTTCAATGTTTCCACCTACATTTTGGACATGAGCCGCTCTCGCTTGTCATTGCATGAATTTCATAAAAGCCTCGAACATTCCATCATTCATCATTTGTTGGTCGGTGTTGTTGTTTGCATGAGGATTGTCGCCTTCTAATGCACATTATCCTCGATTATTGATATGTGGTGAATCAATGGCGTCGCTTTGTTCTCCATTGCTATTCTCAACATTCTCGGATGTCATTTTCAGATACTGCCACAAAACAAAAGGTTAATTGACATTTAACATATTATCCCTATATTCTGACCGACCAATTAAATACCAAAAAAAAAATTTAGGTAGGTCATACTAGCGAAGGAATTCCCCATCTCTCCCCTCCTAGTTCTATTCTCACATCTTAGCCATGGATCATATCCCTTGGCTTTGATACCAACTGTAACGCCCCCAAAATAGGTATACATCACCCATCTTGAGTCGCCAAATACATGGTACAAAATTCAAATACAACTTAATTATAAAATAGTCGTGTAAAATACGACAAACCATATATTGTGAGTTTGAATACAAATATTGTCATCTAGAGAGTATAAAAACTCAATGGAGTCCTCATTACAATTATTATCACACTATTTCACAGAATAGTGAGGACTACTAATGCACCATCTAGGACCATCACTCCGTTCCCCGACTAGTCCCAGCTACGTTCTCATTTTTGGAAGAGAACAGTGAAAGAAAGGGTGAGCTCAACTAGCCCAGTAAGAAATATTATGACTAAGATAACGCAGAATAATTTATCGTTAGTCTTCAACAATGTTAAACTGATAAAATATAACAAATATCAAGTTTAACTACAGCAGAACAAGCAATCCATTAAAAGAGTAAAGTAGAGAATAAAATCTAATATCTTTTATGATTTAATAGGTTTTTCATCACTTTTATCGCTGTGACTCAGCTTAATAAATAATCCGCATCATCGAATCACCCTTATACTACGGCCAAGGATATTCTTTAGTATCACGACCATAATTATCCATGCACTACGGGCCAAGAATATTTGTGTATTCATTAATGGTCATGATCATGCCAACAACTGTCCATCAATGCACTACGGGCCAATGAGGACTTTTACCACATCATTTGTAACATTACAGTCATGATTATACCTAATAATCCCTGGTCATAATCATACCAAGTCCATCTATACTACTGAGCCACGAGATGACTTTCAACATAATATAAACATGAGGATGATGACAATGATATAAGAATTCAATAAAACAAGTTCAAGAATTAGGAACTAATAACGTCCAAATTGTCAACATGATACTGCTTTGTAGAGTAAAATTCAAGAATGCTCAGAAGAATATTTCCATGAAAAGATACTGGATGAAGCGAAAATATCAAGGATATTCATCTAATTTCATGTAGTATAGAAGTCAAAACTTTAACCAACTGAGTATAATTACGAATGGAATAACAAAACAAATCACGATGCATGCGGTACTTCGCATAGATAGATTATTCCAATAGATTAATAAGTAACGGAACCAAGTCAAAGCAAAAAATTCGACCGATAGGATGTTCCAACAGTAATAATCTGAGATGGAACCAGTCCGTGTAAAATGCATGTGACAGGATATTCCAAACAGAATAATAATAAAGATGAACCGTGGTCCCAGAAACGCGCACAAACAGGATATTCAAGCGGAATAATAATAAAGAGGCGGAATCAGTCCTACAGCAGAAACGCATGCATGTGATATTCCAGAATAATAATAAAGACGAAATAATAGAAGAATGTCACCAAGTATATGGTAGTCCGCGTATACTAGTTATTCCAGCAGAATAATAAAGAATGGAATAACATAAGTTCTCTTCATGAATACAAAAGAAATAATATCCCTTACCGTAAAAGAAACTGAATATAAGAGTAGGGAAGTAGTAGAATACTTTTCTATAGTTTCTCTAAAATTTCTCTCTCTAGAGTTTCAGTGAATTTGTAAGAAATAATGAAGGAATGAGCTTCTATTTATAGGAGAATGGAAAGGCACTGTGTAAGGATATTCACGGACGCAACAGTAATTATTCGGACGAAGTTCACGGTTCTATTGTATCCATATTTTCTTTAATTTTCAAGTTGCTAGCCAATGAGAAGCATGAACACATGCCACTATAATAACCTTGACCAATTAGAATGCACCCTGCTTTGACCAAGCTATCAATAATACTGCATGATTAAAAAGTTTGGCCAATAATGACCAAGCTTGAAAAATCATTCCAAAACCTGCCAAAATCCACAAGGACCACCATCATCCACCCACATTTTTTTTATACCCATATATATATAACATATACCCACCATTAACTCCACCACAACATAATACACCACCTACCACTCACTTTCATCTGCACACACATTATACTCCTTCCACCACACGCCACTAAATGAATGGTAATATAATATATATATATATATATATATATATATATATATATATATAAGAAAATTGAGATAACTTCCTCCAAGCGATTTTGAAAAATGAGAAAGGGGGGTCCAAATAATACGTCCAAATTTATAACAAATACTTTATAAAAAAATCCTCAATATTTTTAACAACTTTTATTATCATTATTATAATTCACAATATTAATCGACTGTGTCGTTCCCCAAGAAAGAGGGGCTTTCAATAAGGATTTCTCCCTATTGGCGCCGCAATTAGGTGACCAAATCTCTCCTCGATGTGAACTTCTAGACATCGTTAATATTGCAAATAATAATATTAATTACTTTGTCGTCTCAATTATTGATTTAATAATATATAAAAAAAATATCGACAATAATTGAATCAAATAACGTGAGATACTATGCAACAATTACTATAGCAATAATTGAACAAAACTGAGTGACTTCTCACGTAAACATCAATAATCAATACCGTGTGCTACTGTGCAACTACGCGTATTACTGTACTTTTAACACCGGGTGTTTCAAACAGTTAACCGTAAAACTTCCGCCGTTATTTTCATAAAGTATTTTTGTTGTTTTCTCAATCCGACAATAATTCCGTTGTGGGGTCCACCAATGATTGTGCTGTTGTACGAATATTCCTTGTTAAAACGAGTATTCTTCGACCAATCTAATATTATATAACAACTTGCGTACTTTGCAAAATTTATAAATATTACCCACAACTATAACATTATATCAAATTTACTCCATAATATTCAAAAATGATAATTATAGAAAATTCATCTTTATTTATAAAAGTTGGGGTCTTACAAATAGCAACAATAAAATTTAGTTGAATGAATTAAATATTTTCTTTGAACGATACTTCTACAACGAATCAACAGTTGTGAAGTAAGCTAAACCAATAATAAACAACATATCATTTCGATATGAAATTTTTGAAACTACGTATTGACTATAAATGAGGATCATTTGACAAACTATGAACATTGTTTTCTATTTTCGAAAAGGTTAAACAAAACTTCATCTGTAAACCGTCATAACTTACGGGCATGGGGGGTGATCAGCCCGTTATGACCTGTATTGATAAATACAACATTATAGGACGATATTTTCGTCCAGCATTTCCGCCTTAGGCGCATAAAAGTTTCCCATATTTGGGATGTTCATACCAGTCTTGAATTCGAACCAAAACAATTCAGTTGGATAACAATAAAGTTCTTATCTTGTTCAACAACAATTTTAAGTTAGTGTCTAGCCAGATCAAATAGCTTAGACGGCTTTTAATTCAACTTGTACATACTTGACGCCGATAAGTATGTATCAACATGTGATAAAATATAATGATTATCCAAGTGAGGACACTTGTATAACCATGTTTAGAAATTAACGAACAAAATATATTTCTTGATCTACAATAACAGAATTAAGGAACTTGTACAACATATTATAATTTAATAACTTACTTATACAGAATCATTGCATAAGTATATACAAAGGTTGAAATATTTGAATAATAAAAAGAATAGTTCAGATATTATCTTACGCATATCCATTGCATAAAGTAAATGCAAAGGGTTAGATGCTTGCCTTGTCTGCTGCTTACACAACTTAGATTATCTTTATATCAAGCCCTACCATTAAATAGATCATTCGCTTGATTAGAATAACATATGATATCATATTAGATCGCTATTTGCGATCAACACATAACCTAATCACATTGTCATATAAGTTTAACCCCTTTGAAAAACACAAATAAACATTTATTAAGTCAACCTATCTAAGTCCAGATCAATTTCTGAAATATGTCGGTGTATTGACAACTTTATCGGGTAATTATCGAGTCTAAGACTCTAATCTGTAACTTAGTATCAGTCATATTATTTTTAAATGACTTATAATAATTTTTAAACCTTTATTATAAGTTATCATGAATTTTCAAACATCGGAATCATTATTAAATGATTTAAATATCAAGTAATTTCATTATCATTAACATTTAATTAATATTAAACCATTTATGAAACCATTGCCAAAATATTAAAGTTATTTATAATAATTTAAAATATTTTAAAGTATTAATATTACCCTTAAATGATTTTTAAAATATTTAAAATCATTTTAAATAATTATCATTAATATTAAAGTATTAATGTATTATTTATCAAAATATTAAAAGTCATTAAGTATAACTTAATAATATTTTTAATTCATTTATATCCTACTTAAATGATTTTTAAATTAAAACCATTTTAAAACTATTTATTTAATATAATTATTAAATAAATTTAATATTATTAATAATAAATTAATAATCATTAATATTAAATTATTAATGAAATTATCCTTTAAATATTAAAAGTTATATTTTATAACTTCAAATATTTTTAAACTATTTATTTTCCTTTAAAATGATTTTTCTAATTATAAAATTTTTTGATTAATTTATTTAATATAATTGCTAATAAAATATAATACCATTCATATTAAATAATTAATGAAATTTGTCTTAAAATATTAAAAGTTATATTTTATAACTTAAAATATTATTAAATACCTTTTATCATTTAAAATGATTTTTAACATAATAAAATCATTTTTATTCAATTTATTTAATGCATTTATTAAATAAATAAAATATAAATAATATCTAAATAATTATTAATATTTATGAAAAATATGTCAAATTATTAAAAGTTAATTTTTATAACTTAAAATAATTTTTAAAACTATT
Source organism: Panax quinquefolius (assembly GCA_020205615.1). Lineage (NCBI taxonomy): Eukaryota > Viridiplantae > Streptophyta > Magnoliopsida > Apiales > Araliaceae > Panax > Panax quinquefolius. The sequence goes on from CM035166.1 coordinate 44,157,369, forward strand.
TTTGGAATTTTTAATAATTAATTTGTATTTTTAAATGATTTTTAGAAAATAAATTAAATAAAATTATTAAATCCGTCGCTATAGCCTTTAGCTTAGCGTAAAGCGTCACCTTAGGTGTTCTTGAGCCCTCAAGAACATTCATAGCACAGTTTCGGGTGACCTACTTTGACCAAGTATTAAACACTGATCTTATTGTTTCTGGGAAAGCTAAGGATTAGAGGTTGTAGTACTAATGTCAGACTACAAGATCCTACAACAAACATGGCCAACAAACATAAAACCAGAGAGATCTAGGCTTGCAAAGTGGTTGTCAGAGCTGTTCTTCATTTTTGGGTTTTCCCAGAAATGAAGAACAGTTCGACTATTCATATTTGGGCTTCCAAAACTTGATATCCTGTTGATGTTTAAGTGATTTAAGGCTTTCAGGTTCTAGACCACATGTAGTACTATAGATCTATCACAAAACATCAACATAACAACAACACATCAACTGATATGGGGTCAAAGTAGTGGTCGAATCGCTTATGAAGGTTTCTGGGTTACCCAGAAACTTCATCCGTCAGTTTCATCCACACCACTTTGACCACTGATTACTTTGATTCAGAGAAGGATATAAAGATTCTAGTGGCATGGTCATGTAGCCTACACTTCAGACAACAACATTACCATAATAACAGAGTCTAACACGTAAAAACAAGCAAGATCTAAACGCATGAACATGTCGTCCGGACTTTTCGGGCACGTTCGGGTTACCCGAAGCGTTCATTAATCTTAGGTCAACGTGGTTTGACCACTAATAACTTTCAATCAGCTTAAGATCTAACTCTGATTCCAGTTTCAGATCAAAGATCTCATGGCATACTACAAGATTAAAGCTTAAAAACACAAAAACTAAACACAGAAGGAGATCTACAAGGCTTGACATTCCTTGTCGGACAACAAAATTTTATTTTTTCCAGATTTTGTAAATCTTCAAATCCGAGCCTCTAGATGTTATGGATCTAACATCTAGCAACCCAGATCATCTTTATACACTAAATACAACATATTTAACACAAAAAAACTAACATCTAACATAGGATCAAAAGTCAGATTTCATTTTAGGGTTTATACCTCCTATGAGCAATCTTTGATTCTTGGCTACTGATTTGGTTCTTGAATTCGTGGGGCTTGATTCAAGGACTGATATGCTAAGAGAATTCGTATCTTAGAGAGAGAGAGAGAGAGAGAGACTTAATGGAGTGTTGGTGTATAAATGAGCATAATGTACACTTTTTTCTCTCTCCTAACCTATTTATATAACTTAGATTCAATGAATTTAACTTGCAAGGTGTCAAAGAGGATAAGCTTGAATGATATATAGAGCATGTGCTATAATCTAGGGTGGTGACTTTGCAAGCTATTTCATTAAAATAAATCCAAAAAGGCTATTTTAGTAAACTAATAAAACATTTTAAGGGTTTTCTTGTCTATGGCACTTGAATCTAGGTTTTAATCAATAGATTTTAAACCTTAAGGTTTTCCAAATAATTTCTAGGGTTTGAAAAATTAAGATTAAAGTTTAATAAAATTTTAATTAGACCATACTAATTAAAATTAGGGATTTTAAAATAATTAGGGTTTCTTAATATTATTAGGGTTCCCTGTATTATGAATTAGGGTTTCCTAATTAACATTATAATTTACTAAAATACTAATTAAGGTTACCATTTTAGCAATTAGGGTTTTAAATTGGAAATTAGGGTTTCTAATTTATAATTAGGGTTTTTAGACAATAATTAGGGTTTACCTAATTAGCACAATATAATAATTGTCATTAATCACGTACCACTATTTCTTAACAATCGAAAACTACGGTTTGAGTTTCAATTTAGGGTTTAATGAATTAATGCAACGATTTTGACATGCCACAACATAATTGACCACCCATTATGGTCCACATACATACAGTACATATTTATAGCACTAAAAATTAAAATATAATTAATATTATAATATTATTATTATCATTCCTTATTCCAAAACCAGAATTAGGGTTTGGATTCCATATCTGATTTACCTTGCATGTACAACTTTATTAATTAAGTTAAAATACTTAACTTAATAATCCGAACTAAAATTCATATAAATAAATAATAATTATAATTATTCTAAAAATCATTTCATATATTATTTAAATAATATATAATTATATTTTATGGAAATAATTAATAAAAACATTTCTATTATAAAATTAATTATTATAAGAATATAATTTATAAAATCAATAATTCTATAATAAAATTATTTGTAAACATTCATGTAATAAATATATTTTTATTTATCACATAAATGCATATACTCCTTATTTTGTACAAATCCTCATCCCTAAAATAATAATAAAAAAATTATACGCAAAATTTCTGTTTTAATTATATAGAAAATATCGGGTTGTTACAAATAAAGTCTTCGACCTGCCCAAAACATTAAAGTGATACATCTGACAAGGTAAGTGAAACAGCAGACTGCAGTGGCAGAAAAAGTATGACAAGTCACATCGAGTAGTCTACAAAGGCTGCTGGAGTTGCCGAGTTTGGAGAGAAGGTGGACTGATCTAAACAATGTGAAACAGTGAGTTTGAAGGCTCACTCTACGATGCACCAAGAACACTCGGAAGTTAGATAAAGAAAGAAGTAGAAGTGTGAGTTCTACTATGTAGAAGTGAAAGTTCTACTACATGAAGAGTGTTCATAAGTGCCGAGAGAAAGAAGAGCATCATGACATCTTCATGTCCATCATGGGAAGACTCTAAGTACAATAGAGAAGAGCCTACAGTCATCTTTGCAAGTCCATCATGAGAAGGAATCAAGTAGCAGAAGGAAGATCACAAAAGCCATCTTGGTGTCAAACATGAGAAAGCTTCTAAGTACCTAATAGAAGAGCCTACAATCAGCTTGGAAGCCTCTCATGTGCAGTCATCAAGTACCAAGGATAATGATCTTCAAGGCAGTCCAACAAGGGGTCATCCGAAGTGCTTGAGTAACCAAAGAAGCTGAGCATCATGTAACACTCAAATTTGCACTTCAAGTATGATCAAGCCAAGGCTGTCGCTAAGTATAGAAGATGTTCGAGCATGAAGACATCTTAGCGACTCAACATCGACTCCAACAACAACAAATAAATAACTCAACAAAGCGGGCTGAGGGTCCTTGTCGGAGAGGGACTAAATGAAGCAGGGCCAGAAGGGTCCTTGTCCGAAGGGACAAAACAAAGCAGGGCCAGAAGGGTCCTTGTCCAGATGGACTAAACAAAGTTCCAAGGCTGCTGGCCTTGAAGAGTTCTTAGTGAACTGAAGTCCCAAGGCTGCTGGCCTTGAATGAATCTTAGTGATTCAGGGTGCTGCCCTTCCTTAGTGGAAATCCTGCTAGTTGAAAGCATAAGAGTGGATTAGGAGCTTGAGTCTCTGAACCTGAACCACTTAAAACCCCTTGTGTCTTTTACATTATGTCATTTACATTATGTACTATAACTACTATGTATGTTTTGACTGCTTACAACTAAACTTACTCTACGAACAATGTATGTATGATTATGAATATATCAATGAAGGGGATCTTTTACTTATTCCGCTGTGCTTGAAAAGATCCTTATGTTGTCATATGTTAATTATGAACAATATAAATATAAATCAAAAAAGTATTTGAAATAAAAAGAATCTATTCAACCCCCCCCCCCCCCTTCTAGATCTATTGAGCCCTCTAGGAACTAACAATTGCTATCAGAGTAGGTTCTCATGCTATATTCAAAAGATAATTACTTTGAGTCTGATCCCAGGCACTAACATTGTTCTAAACTTAGTTTAGTAGTAAGTAACTTATTATATGCAGATGAGCTCACATGTTGGAAATATTGTGTATAAGTTAAATGTGTATATACACCTGAAGCTGCTCCGATTGGTCCATGGTCTCTATTAATACATCAACAAGACCAATCCTAGCCTGCAGTCAATCTTGTAGTCCTAAGACCAGACGAGAACACTCAAAGACGTCAATAACGAAGAGTCATGCACCCACCAGTCTAAAAGATGAAGAAGTCATACATGTTAAGAAATGCTTATCGAGAGAAGAAAGAAAATCTTCTCAAACTTATGTCGGGCCAACCAACAGCTGGGTGCAAACTCTGTCAGCTAAAGGATGTCAAAGATCTTAATGCTGAGATTCTCTTGGCCTATATCTTCAAGACCACTACTGATTGATTAAAGGCCAGCAAGAACAATAAGCTGTTAGGAGCAAAAGTAAAGATATGCTCATCAATACCTAAACTCAGTATATCTAAGGTAAATGATTGTTTAGTAACTGACAGTAAAAAGGTACGGTTCCTCACTATTATAAATGTATACATCATAATTGCATCTTATTATGAACTATAACAGTATTCTGTCAATGAGTCATAATCTGCCTAAAAAGGTGAAGAAAGAAAGTAACCTGAGGATGGAAACTCAAATGACTATAAACTTTCTCTTCATCCAAGTTTTAGGTTGAAGATGACATCTTGAAGGAAATCTGAAATAGGTCATAAGAACATCAGGCCTAATACTTTATGTGAAGTAATCGGTGCTGGTGGGTTAGTATATATGTACAAGCCTATGTTCTACGTGTTTGACAACTCAGGCCTAATACGTGTTTGAAGTTACCAACTCCTCCTACCTGATGGAGCAGCTTAATTCCAACATGGAGCAGCTCTCTCAAATGATTAATGACAAAAAGGGGGAGAAAAAGAGACATAGAAAGAAGAGGAGCAAGAGGCACTCAAGGAAGAGCAGAGGGTTAAGGGAGAAGAAGTCAAACAAGAAGAAAGCAGCTGCAGATAAAGAGTCATCATCTGAGGGGGAGCCAGAAGATGATGATAACAAGATTGCAAAGTCTAAGGGGGAGCATGATCACAAAGATGCTGAAGAGGAACCAAGCAAAGACAAAAGGTCATCATCCCAGGGGGAGCAAGAGCAAGATGATCAATCAGATGAGTAGCTGATCAACAAGCATCTTGGAAATATACATGGAGCCAAAGAGGTACATCTCTAACTAGTTAGGTATGTTCTGGATCCAGGATGTAGAATGTCTTAATGTGTAAATTGACATATCAATATAAATGACATTCATGATTAATCTGTTTTTTATATATATATATATATATATATATATATATATATATATATATATATATGAATGAATAATATGCAAGTATGCTTGCATTAAGAAAACTTGTAAAGTCGCTTGATAGATAATAGAAATATGTGTACAAGGACTTAGAATGAATTGATCAAATATGTTAGGTTGATCCTATATAAGAAAGAAAGCTTTGTAAAGTCCTTAAAAAGAAAAGATGTACAAGGACTATAAAGATAGAAAGATCAAGCTTGTTAGGTTGATCTTATGATGTAATAGATAGGCTAGTCGATCATCGAGCATCGCACTGTAAGTCGAAGTCTCCGCCGGTGAGTCAAGGTTAACTCGAGAGCTATCAAGGCAGAATAGGAGTATGCAAGATAGTAGATCTCAGAGTTTGTAGACTGCCAGGGGAAATGAAGAATGATCGTAGTGTATCGAGTAGAGCTTTCTCAGGATCGTAGTGTGCTGAGGAAGTCATGTTCAGAATCATAGAGACACGAGCCCCACGAGCCAATGGGGCCATCTGCCGAAGCGAGATGTAAACGTAGACTACACTCAGAGTCGTAGAGTCTACTGATGCTAAAGCCAAGTCAAGGATTATAGATCACACTCTGAGTTCGTAGAGTCTATTGATTACATGCAGAGATTGTAGTCAAGCAAGATCAGATGAAGACAACAAGCACAAGGCAAAAATCATAGTGTCAAGATCTGATCTCGAAATCGTAGTGTCTACACAAGCCGAAGCTGAATCGTAGAGTACAGAACTATGATCTAAGAAGAAGTGCTCACAATGCCAAGGATGAATCGTAGAGCATATACGGTTCTCAACAAATGAGCACTCCCAGAATATCCAAAGGAATGAAGCCTCTAGTTCAAGCTGCAAGCTACATCCAAGGAAACCAGAGAGCACTCAATGAATGGCATGTACGCTAATAGAAGATCTCAGCACCAACCTAATCAGCATCAAGATTGAGGTGTAAGGCCATTCGTGATGAAGTCTTCCACAAGGAGATTCAAAGAAGGCTTCTGAAGCTGACTAAGGAAAGTCAGCTTATGTAGTAGCTATCAAGTGAACAGAAGACAACGATCTTGGAAGCAACCAAGATCGTTGTGTTTTCCAAACAGAGAAGGAGCTAATGGAAGGTGAACCGAGATTCTGGCCAGCTTCTAAAGAGCAAGGCTAAAGTGATTAAGTGCAGGGTCAGTTCATTGATGATAAGTGAACGGGAGATCACAAGGAGAAAGCAAGTTGGACGCGCCATAAATCTGAAGTGTCTTGATATTTAGAAGGGGACCAGAGCAAGGAATTAGGCCATCAGTCTCTGAGAACAGTCGAGGCAAACAGAAGTATTGAAGTACTGTACAATACAAGGAAGAGGTGTTCTACATTGAAGATCCAATCAACACTCTAAAAGATTGTAGTTTTAACTCTACCTATCAATGAGAAACACTCAACAAGACATTACGATCAAGTCCTTGAAGACGTGCATCAGAATCGTAGAGTCTGAATAATTGAAAACTGAAGCATTGGCAAAGGTTCAATCTGAAGGGTAATATTCAGAGAAGTGCTTATTGAGAGCATCGATATAATAGGACAACCTCTGATCGAGAAATCAGAAAGAGCTACTAAAGTCTTCGACCTTCCCAAGACATTAAAGTGATACATCTGACGGGGTAGGTGAAACAGTAGACTGCAGTGTCAGAAAAAGTATGACAAGTCACATCGAGCAGTCTACCTCAAGCAACTCGAGATCTGTGAAGAGATTTGAATAGCCTTCAACGGCTAATTTCCAACAGAAGGATTTGGAAGGAGTATAAATGAGGAAGAACTTCAAAGATCAAAGGCTGCTGGAGTTGCCGAGTTTGGAGAGAAGGTGGACTGATCTAAACAATGTGAAACAGTGAGTTTGAAGGCTCACTCTACGATGCACCAAGAACACTCGGAAGTTAGATAAAGAAAGAAGTAGAAGTGTGAGTTCTACTATGTAGAAGCGAGAGTTCTACTACATGAAGAGTGTTCAGAACTGTCAAGAGAAATAAGAGCATCATGACATCTTGATGTCCATCGTGGGAAGACTCTAAGTACAATAGAGAAGAGCCTACAGTCATCTTAGCAAGTCCATCATGAGAAGGCATCAAGTAGCAGAAGGAAGATCACAAAAGCCATCTTGGTGTCAAACATGAGAAAGCTTCTAAGTACCTAATAGAAGAGCCTACAGTCAGCTTGGAAGCCTCTCATGTGCAATCATCAAGTACTAAGGAGAATGATCTTCAAGGCAGTTCAACAAGGGGTCATCCGAAGTGGTTGAGTAACCAAAGAAGCTGAGCATCATGTAACACTCAGCTGCACTTCAAGTATGATCAAGCCAAGCTGCTAAGTATAGAAGATGTTCAGAGCATGAAGACATCTTAGCAGCTCAGCACCGACTCCAACAACAACAAATAAATAACTCAACAAAGCCAGGGCCTGAGGGGTCCTTGTCTAGAGGGACTAAATGAAGCAGGGCCAGAAGGGTCCTTGTCTGAAGGGACTAAACAAAGCAGGGCCAGAAGGGTCCTTGTCCGGAGGGACTAAATGAAGTTCCAAGGCTACAGGCCTTGAAGAGTTCTTAGTGAACTGAAGTCCCAAGGCTGCTGGCCTTGAAGGAATCTTAGTGATTGTGGTCTTTGCCCTTCCTTAGTGGAAATCTCGCTAGTTGAAAGCGGAAGAGTGGATTAGGAGCTTGAGTCTCTGAACCACTTAAAACCCCTTGTGTCTTTTACATTATGTACTATAACTGCTATGTATGTTTTAACTACTTACAACTAAACTTACTCTACGGACAATGTATGTATGATTATGAATATATCAATGAAGGGGATCTTTTACTTATTCCGCTGTGCTTGAAAAGATCCTTATGTTGTCATATGTTAATTCTGAACAATATAAATATAAATCAGAAAAGTATTTGAAATAAAAAGGATCTATTCAACCCCCCCCCCCCCCCTTCTAGATCTATTGTGCCCTCTGGGAGCTAACATCCTCAAATAAATTTAAACTTGCTGGGGAAATTTGTTGCTCACCCTTGCTATATCATGATAAAATTTTCAGATTTAAAGGAAAGCTCGAGTAAAGACATAAGTAAAAGCAAAATTCAAGACTAAATTATGGTGCAGTTAGATTTATTTAATCTTCTGACGAAAATAGTATTGTAAACATTTAAGATATTGAATGTATGTATTAAGTTAAGGTGGTAGACTTTGGGAAATGATGTGTAAAACTTTAATGTATGAACAATTTATGTTTATATCTTCCGCAATAAGTATAGAATTATTATACCAGATTTGTGGTAAAAAAGTACCCAAATTTGGGGATGCTATAGGTGGTATCCAAGCTGTAGGTTATAAACCTTAGGTAGGTGTACCTTAGACTATAACCGCGGATATGATGATAAGGAATAAACTCAGATCGAGTTTAAGCGATAAGAGATGAATTTAGGAAATTCATTATAAAGTAAAGAGAAAGATAAATAAGATTCAAAGAAGAATCTAGAAGGGCTATAAGGATAAGAATTCGGAGTTACCTGACTTCAGGAATAAAGATGAAAAGTGATAATAAATAGATAAAGTCTATAAGATGGAAAGTGTAAAATCATAATATTATATGATTAAAGGAAAAGAAGATCGTAAAATAAAATGATCATAATACGGTTATAATATGAGATCACAACGTGATCTGATAAGGTCATAGCAGGAGAAGGATCAATCAAATGATTGAAAACATTATAACAGAATTATTGTACGACAGTTGTACTATGAAAACTCATGAAAGAGTTATGAATTATAAATATAGATTAAATGAAATTCGTATGGAGAAAGTATGGAACTAGGATTATGTTGGATTTCAATTGAGGACTCATGTCAGCAGCTGAGTTGTATGATTCCTTGTATGGGCGGGGAATTTGTACTTGGTTTTAGAATCACTTAGCTTCCTGGTCGATATAGTGGTTATGTTGACCAATTCTTTGTATGGGCGGGGAATTGTCCGCTTAGCTTCCTATGTTGATTAGTGGCCGAGTTTGGTTTGACAACCACTTAGTTTCTTACATTGATAATCATTGGAACTTGGTGTCACGCTATTTGTTAAATGCATGTGGATAAGGTGATTCTTTTCTCATGTGCATAACGAATAGGTAGAGAATATAAGGTTAAGTACGAGTTCTTAAAACTCATACTTATGGTACGTTCATGAGTCATAATTATATGAAATGTTTATGAACCCCTCAGCGAATGGACGCCAAAGGTATGACTAGGACAAGTTCTTAAAATCATATGATTGTGGAAAGTTCCTGAACTCATAATGTGTGGTAAGTTTGACAAACTGGGTATAGTTATGTATGAATGGAGAATTGAAGATGATAGAAATTGATAGATTTATTAAGAAATGGAAAAATGAATTTTTATTCTCAACTCCTGGTGACCATTGTGTATGAGTGGACTTTGGGCCACCGACACATCGTTACCTGTTGAGATGATAAAATTGAATTGCAATGATTTTTGAACGATTTAAAGAATAGTCTATGCTAATTGATTCAGCTAGACAAAAATGATTTGAATTATAAAAATGTATTTTTTTATATCATCAATGTATCATGGAACCTGATGCAGAATGATAAAAATGATGGAGTCATCAATGCAATGTAGACACTCAAAATTTTCTGTACTACTGTCACTAACATTGCAGGACAGATTCGTCATTTAAGAGGGAACCCTAAAAGACAATCCATACCGGATACTACAGGAAGCTCAGCATCAACCTCGGAGCCCACTCTGGGAGTAACAATTCCAACCTCGGATGTAACCCCGAGGCATGCGGATCCAATACCGGAACACACACCAGAGAATACCGATTAATCTTGGAGATAACCCCGAGGTATCCAGTCTCAGTCCCAACTATGAGAATAGCCACCAACCTTGGTGATAACCCCAAGAAATGTAGTTTCAGTGATAACCCCAGAAATGCTTGTTTCAAATGCGACCAACTTCAATCTCGACGCTCACAACGAGATACACTGTACCAAACCGGCGATCACATCGGGAAGACAGACACACCTCAAAGATGACAATGAGGACCTTCAACAATTACAGCAGTCCAATCTCAGCGAAGCCTGAGTAACGTCTGCTTTATCAGCCCAATCCGGTGATAACACCGGTGAGGGGCAACATCATCATCTAGCCAACACAATGCCATGCCACATCGTCTCAACGTCTTTATGCAAAGGTGTCCCACAAGACTAACCAATCCTGAGTGACTATTGTGCGGGGTAACGGATGAAAGTTGAAGCTTGAAGACCGGAGGGCATCATCCTATCTTCAATGACTTCGTAAAAACTATAATCCCATGGCATCGTACAACTGTTGACAACAGCGGTCCGAAATAGGTCCTATATACCTCAAACGGATTGCCGGATTGCACTTTTGAAAGTCCGAATGGACATTACAGTGCCCGAGTGCCTGCCCGAGTGGGCTCAGGCGTAGGTACACTTGCGGCTAAATCGTCTATAAATAGAGGGCTTGGGTAGTCCATTTTGCAAGAGAAAACGGTGAGTAAGCCCTGCCCATTTTGCTCTGCACTCACCCCATGCAGTGTACTTTCTCATTTTAAACACCTGTGAGCTCATATATAGCCCTTTTGTACCTACAAAAGGCAGTGTTTATCCACTCTAAAGATATAGAAGTCTTCTTTGGCAGTCAACTGTAAGCCTTCTCACACACTTTAGAGTCTTTCTCTACATCTCTGCACACACCCTTCTTCACGTTGAGAGTCGTGTTGCTTGCTTTTTCTCTGACTTCGATCCGTGGTTTTATTTCAGTCTGTATATATACATATATATATATATATATATATTTATATATATATATTGACTAACATTATCGAGTTATGCCTCGATTGAGCCTAGACTTCGGTCTGGAGCATTTATTTGCTTTAATATATATATATATATATATATATATACATTTATATATATTAACTGTGTGTCGAACTTTGTTCGATGAGCATAGACTTGATGCCGGAGCGTTTACTCGCTATATATATATATATATATATATATAGCGTATATTTACTCTATATATATATATATATATATATATATATATATATATATATATATATATATATATATATATATTTATATGAACTGTGGTCGAACTACATTCGATGAGCACTGATTTTACATCCGAGTGTGTTTACTCGCTTTTTATATATATATATATATATATATATATATATATATATATCGTCCCACACAGAGTTTACTTCGTGGTGGTTGATCGCTTTTACAGCTTTCTTTACGTTTCGCCCTACCTGGAGTTTACTTCGTGGTAGTTGATCGCTTTGTATAGCTTTATTTATGTTTTGTCCCGCCTGGAGTTCCCTTCATGGCGGTTGACCTTATTTATAGCTTTATTTACGTTTTGTCCCGCCTGGAGTTTCCTCCGTGGTGGTTGATAGCTTTTACAGCTTTATTTACATTTCTGATCCCCTATGGAGGTGCTTCGTGGTTGGTGATCATATGTCAGATATATATATATATATATATATATATATATATATATATATATTCAGCTTTTATATATATACCTGCTTACTACTTTCATACAAATTGTGGTATCTTGTGCGCCTAGGAATCATGTGATCACAGATTCAGCCTATTGGATCTAGATTCGGTTCCCGTGATGGACATTTTGGTTTGTGGCGACTTGTAAAATATTCTGCGATGTCTAAATTTCCTCAGATGGTTTCCATACCCTCGAGGAAGTCGGCATTATTTTGCACATTATTTTCTTACGGATGCCTCGCATCTGTCAAATAAAATCAATCAAGCCGAACACTTAATAAAATGGAGTGTAAAAGGTCTCAATTACTATTGAGCATCAGGGTTTGACCTTTTTATAAAACATCATCGCTATATCTTGCTAAAAACTGAATTTTTATATAAATTCAAACCCTGTGTATATAGGTTCGAACGAGGCCTCGCACTACTTCCAAATAACAGCACATTGACCCACACACACACACATTCAGATAATAGTTTCTAGAAAAGAGGCGGTCACCGTGGTAGTACGGATGTCGGGGGGTGCCTAACACCTTCCCTCCGCATAACCAAGTTCCCGGACTCTAATGAATCTCGGTTTCACCGACCCATTTAGCAGTGTCACTTCACTGGGTCAATGTGAAAACCTTTTCTCGGTTGCATTGGTACAACCATTTAAAAAACCAACTGGCGATTCTTAACAGTCCATCGTCGATATTATACATGTCGGACCTTTTTAACTTGTTTTTTCAAACAAATCTCACCAAAAATGAGAACACCAAAGAACAAGTAATGGAAAGAGACATCTAAAAATCCCGACATCGTCAAGTGGCGACTCTGCTGGGGACTCCAGTAAGAGGACTTAAGCCGCTATTACAATCTTTTCAAAACTGTTATCTGCTTGTGTGTGGATGTTGCATTTACATTTGATGAATGTGTACGAATGCATTTCCTTATTGCACTTAGTGCTTCGCACCATAACTGCTTGGGATATTAGTGCTTCACACTATATCTGCTTTGTGATATTAGTGCTTCGCACCATATCTGCTTATGATATTAGTGCTTCACACATGTCATCATTTTCATACGATGAGACGCGATGTATGTGAATGTATGTTGTGTGGTCCCCCCACCAGAAGGCTATCCCATCGGTGTTTGATTACTGGACTTGTGAGAAGACTAATTCTCCGAGGCTCAGGAAAGGAACCACCCAAATTCGCTCTAGTTGAAAGACCGGATTAACTTCCCGTCAAGTAGATTGCGATGATTTGGGAACCTTCATGCCAAAAAGCCGCGAGAGTAACCTAAGATAGAATTCACCTCGATAAACCCAAAACGGAGGAAAGTTTCTTCATGCTCTCATTTCAAATTACTTGTAAACACAATTACTTGTAATTTCATTCCATATCAATCTCCATGTAATGAGAAATATGAAGAAATGTGTACACATACATATTAACATACTACAAACAGCTGACATCCGTTTTGCAGGATAAAATTTCTAAAATGGACACATCACATAGCATGTTACTATACACATTCCCTAAAGACTAAACTATGTAAGTCTTTCGCAGGGAACCAATCGGACCTACTACCGATATTAAAGTCCAAAAGGAAACAGCTTCACAATCAATCATGTCGTCATCCGACCAGACTGAACTTAATCCAGTTTCTCGCAAAGAATTCGACGAATTAAGCAAACAAATTACAAATTTGGCTGTTATACTCAAAGAATTACACTAGTGTACACAGGGTCGGAAAATACCCGTACATGCTGAATCCTCCACACAAGGAGGAACCCAGGTTATTACATTTCTGAAGCTGCGGCAGTTTGGATCGACCAACAAAACTCATGATGCTGCCCATCCCACTGGAGATCTAGACACTGGTGATATAAAAAAGAATGTCCTCCAAATGGAAGAGACCCTTCGTGCTATCAAAGGAATTGGAACACAAGGGAGTGTTTTATATGCTGATCTGTGTATTTTTCCTGGTGTTCCTTATCCAGAAAAATTTAAAACTGCTGACTTTAAAAAATATGACGGGTTAGGAGATCCTTACACACATTTAAAGGTGTTTATTGGAGAACTTGGATCTTATGCATAGGATGAAAAGCTCAGAATGAAATTGTTCCAGAAAAGTCTAACCTGAAGCTTGGTTAAGTGGGTACACAAGATTAGACAACTCAAAGATCCATAGCTGGGAAGAGCTAGCACACGCTTTCCTCACTCAATACAACTTTTAGTCTCAGATGGCTCTTGATCGGTATCAAATTACCAAGATCAAGAAACATTCTAACGAGTCGTTTAGAGAGTATGCTCAAAGGTGGAGACGCCTGGCTACCCAAGTTAGTCCTTCCATGACAGAATCAGAGATGGTCATGACTTTCATAGACCTACAGAAAGCTCCTTTCTATGAAAGAGTTTTAGCTGGCATCGGCAAAGCATTTTCTGAAATGGTCAAACATGGGGAGATGGCTGAGATGGGTTTGAAGTCCGGAAATATTCAAGACCTAGCTGCCCTTAAAGCTGCTATTGATCACATTCAATCCAAAAAATATTGAAACAACCCCTGGAGGGTCCATAAAAAGAAAGAGGAAGATGTTTCCCTAATACTACAGGGTCAAAAAGGCAATCAGAACATGCCTATTCAAAGGAGAAACTACACTCCCTTTTTAAGCACGGTTTGCGAACCCTCCAATACCAAAAGGTGGAGAAGTCAAGCGCCTCGAGTGTTCACACCCTTGGGGACACCTCGAGAACATTCTCAATCTTACGATAACACGAGAAGAAAATTACATCTTCTTCTTCCTGCCACTTGCAACTCTAATGGGATTCGGGTTTCAATGCTGTTCGGAAATGTGTTTATCATGTCGGGGCACCTGGACATGATACTCAGGATTGTTGGGCCTTGAAACACAAGATCCAAGACCTGATAGACAACAGTGAGATCGTGGTCACCAAACCAGATCAACCTCACGTTCAAGATAACCCTCTTCCTCAACACAAAGAAGAAGAGGTCAACATGATCAATTAGAGCAATGGACAGAATTCCAATTTCAACTGTGAATCCTCCCAGACCCTCAAAGACGGTGTTAACAAATGGGATTATGCCAAGTTTTAGTTCATAATGGAATGAAAAATGAAAGCTTTAGGTAAGCAAATTGAACAATTGGCAGAATTGGTGACTTATCAGCATCAAGTGACACGTCAATTAATCAACCAGGAGCATGCCAGTCTCCTACCTCTTGTAATGAATATTCCCTCGTCACTTTTAGAAAATGAAATGCTAGAAGACAAAGTGACAAAGAGAGCAAATGCCAAAGCCCGTCGGGATTTTTCCAACAAAAGGGAATTCACCTATTTAGGCCAACCTATGGAGGAAATCCTTCAGATGTTAATCAATGAAGGAAGAATCAGTTCCCTTCTACCTCCAATCAACCACCGTTCAGGATGGTACAACTCTGATGGAGTATGTCAATATCACTCCCATTCTCCCGGTCACAGCACAGAAGAATGTTGGGCACTCCGCCACCTCATCCAAAATCTAATTGACAGTGGTGTCCTACACCTAGCGGAAGATGATACTGTGTTACGTGAAAGTGAGAATATAAGTCCTAATAAGTGGAAGAGTGTGGTAGCAGTTATATCCACTGAAACTGATGGGGCTAACAGATTACTCATAATGCCATCAATTCAACTCAAGGGAAACAACAATCCTTTGAAAGTGGCCGCTCTAGAGCCAATTAACTTGCCGTACAGAGTATAATACCCTATTGTTAGCTTGCGCAAGATTCTGTGGAATTATGGAGAAGGTGAAGGATCCACCTCACATACCACTGCTGCAGTGTCGAAGGAAAATCCACTGTATCTTCCCCAACGGGTGATGAAGTCTACCACCAAATCAAAGGGGAAAATACCCATGGAGAAGATTGAAAATTCCTTCGCACTATGGGTCATCACGAAGCCAAAGTGGTTTTAAGCTTGAGAGAAGCTCCACATCAGATTTCAATTTTGGACTTAGTCCTAACTTCCGAGGATCACCGGAAGATCTTACTAAAGTTTTTGGAAGAAGCCTATCTACCAACATCAGTTGATACGGAAAATTTCAACATCTGGTTGATCACATTTTCAACAACAATGTGACATCCTTCACTGATGATGACATACCGCCCGAAGGGACCGGTCATTGCAAACCGTTGCACATTGCGGTCTTGTTCTCTGAATACATACTGGCTGGAGTCTTGATAGATGGAGGTTCATCTCTAAATATCTGTCCATACGCTACCTTGGTGAAGATGAATATTAATCTCAACCAACTCCATAGTAGCCATACCGTCATCAAAGCTTTTGATAGAGCCTGTCGAAATTCGGTCGGTGTAATTGAACTGCCAATCGAAATTAGTCCCCATAAATTCTGCGTATCTTTCCACGTGCTCAAGATAGATTTGGGATACAGCCTGCTCTTGGGACGACCATGGATTCATATGGCAGGGGCAGTCCCCTCCACCCTTCATCAATAGTTAAAATACATTATCAATGACAGCCTAGTCACCGTCAACGCTGAGCCAAAGTGTCCTACACAAAGTGACATACCATACATCAATGCCAATGAAGATGTTGAACCAGACAGTTTTCATGCCTTGGAAGTAAGCAATACCCAATATCATGCTATTGGAATGCCATTTCCTGAACCTATGATTTCTGCTAAGGTAATGTCAGCTACTCAAGAAATGATGTCATTGGGTCATAAGCCGGGACAAGGGCAGGGTAAAGATCACCAGGGTATCAAATACCCAATTCAATTAACCAGGCAAACTGGAACAGCTGGACTAGGCTATTCTGCCAGTTCTAGTCATAGGAATCCTCATAAGCTTCAATAAATTCCTTCAGCTTTAAGCAAGCGACATTTATCTTCGCCTTCAAATTCTGAGTCCGCACAACCTCTTGTAAAGGTGCCAGCCAATGTAATGGCTATGTTATTTCCCAAGCCGGTACCGGTGAAGGAGAAAGAAGTCTTTGTTCCAGATCCCCGAGTGGAGGAAGAGAAACAAAGAATTAAACAAGATGTTATCCGAATGATATCAGGCATACGCATCATCGTTCATGATGAACATACCAACAGATACACCCCAGATTTGCCCAGACGTAATGGCCATCATTTGGGATAGGGAGGGAGATGACAATCCCTACATCATTGCAGTTCACCCGGACTTTGCCCTTGCTAATTAGAACAGCACTCCTTCCATTGGTCGTCAAGGGTAAAGCGGGCAGAAACTCTTTCTGCCCTGTAGATATGATAACTACTTAATTTTTTGTACAGTATTTGCAGTTTATTTTGTCAGTATATGCTAACACTGTGTATGATCAAAACATTTCATATATACTAAGTGAAAGCATATTTTATTTCAGGACCCTAAATTTAGATGTGCATATACTTGCTGATACTGTGCCTCTTCTCCACAAGGATTGTACCTTTGTTGTAGAGATGAATCCAGCCTTGATGGAAATACAGGATGACATTGAGGTGCCTCCAGAAATTCAAGAATGGGTCAAAGACAAACCTAAACCCAACCTTGATCAAACCACTTCTTTCAATCTCGGAACCTTAGAAAGCCCTAAGTTAATCCAGATTGGTTCAGACCTTACCCCAAACCAAAGGAATGACATGGTTACGTTATTAACCCAATTCTAGGATGTGTTTGCATGGTTTCATGAAGATATGGTGGGTTTATCCACTGACATTGTCCTTCATTGCCTTCCCATTAAAGAGGGATTTAAGCCAGTCAAGTAAAAGCTCTAGGCGATTGAAACCTGAGTGGAGTTTAAAGGTGAAAGAAGAAATTGTGAAACAATTTCAAGCTGGTATCATCATGGTGTCTACATATCCTGAGTGGATATCCAACATTGTTCCCGTGCCTAAACCTGGAGGGAAGGTACGAGTTTGCGTGGATTACCGGGACTTGAACAAAGCTTGCTTAAAAGATAGCTTTCCCGTGCCATTTATCCACATTCTTATTGACAATACTGCACAATACGACATGTATTCCTTTGCTGATTGCTTTGCAGGGTATCATCAGATCATGGTTACTAAGGAAGATCTTGAGAAAACTGCTTTCATCACTCCTTGGGGAACCTTTTGCTATAGACGGTTGTCATTCGGCCTCATCAACGCTGGAGCCACCTATCAACGAGCTATGATGGCTCTTTTCCACAACTTAATGCACAAAGAGATCGAGATCTACGTGGATGACATTATTCTCAAGTCCCAGAAGGAGGATGACCATATAGACCATCTCAGAAAGTTGTTCAACAGGTTGCGTAAGTACAACTTGAAGTTGAATCCAGCTAAATGCGCCTTTGGCGTTAAATCAGGCAAGTTGCTAGGATTTCTAGTAAGCCACAAAGGGATTGAGCTGGATCCTGCCAAAATCCAGGCCATTACGAAAATGCCCATTCCTCAGACAGAGAAGGAAATACGGGAATTTTTGGGAAGAATAAACTACATTAGCAGGTTTATCTCTCAACTCACAGTAACCTGTGAGCCAATCTTCAAGCTATCAAGGAAGAACTCCTCCATGAAATGGAATGATGAGTGCCAAAATGCCTTCCTTACAATTAAAGAACAGCTAGTCAAAGCTCCCATTTTGGTACCACCCAGGGATGATGTTCCCCTGTTTATGTACCTGTCCATAAATGACAATGCCATGGGCTGCATGCTGGGACAGAAAGAATATAAAGGCCAAGAACGAGCTATCTATTACCTCAACAAAAGATTCTGCAGCAGTGAACTCAAGTACACTCTGATCGAGAAGACGAGTTATGCTTTAGCATGGGCTTCCATGAGGTTATGACATTATCTCCATGGTCACACAACCCATCTCATATCCCGCATGGATCCTCTCGAATACGTGTTCAATAAACCCATGTTAAATTGCCGGCTATCCAGATGACAGTTGATCCTACAACAATTTGGCATCGTATATGTGACTCAAAAGTCCATCAAAGGTCAAGGAATTGCGGATCAATGGTCGCCACGCACATTTGAGGATTTCAAACCCTTGAAACATATTTCCACGATGAAGGAGTAATGATGAGTCAAGCAACACCATCAAGACACGATCGCATTAATCATGGAAGATGTATTTTGATGGAAATTATTATGGAAGGTTCGGAGCTGGAGCGATTCTAGTATCCGGTATGGGGAGCGATATCCGTCGCCGTCAAATTGCAGGTTTGTCGACTAACAACATAGCTGAGTATGAAGGCTATCTCATGGGGCTAAAACTTGCCCGTTCAATGGGCATCAAGCGGTTAACTGTCTTTGGAGATTCAGAGTTGGTAATCAGGCAATCCACCATAATCTATCAAACCAAGGAACTACATTTGCTGCCCTACCATCGGCAAGTTTTACAGATGGTTTTGGAGTTCGAAGATATCTCCTTTCTACACGTTCCTCGTAATAGGAATGACTTTACAGATGCATTAACAACTTTGGCCTCCTTAATTTGCATGTCAGACAAGGAACATTTTCCAAACGTCACAATTTCCCTGCACAAGGCCCCAGCCTATGGGAACAACGTTGGAGAAGTATCGGATGAGCTACCTCCCATCCAGTATCCTTGGTATCAGCATATCAAGGAATATCTACGAGATGGATCTACACCCGCAGAAGTGAGCCCGACTAAGAAAAGGAGGATCCATCGACTTGCTATGAAATTCTACCTGAGTGGAGATGCACTCTACAAAAAAGATGCAGGACTAGGTCTCCTCAGATGTTTAGACAAAGATCAAGCCTAAAGGCTTATGGATGAAATCCATGGTGGAGTCTGTGGCCCCCACATGAGTGGCCCCCTCCTTATCAAGAAGGTCCTCATGATAGGACATTACTGGCTATCTCTCAAAGCTGACTACAATGACCACGTCAAGAGATGCTATCAGTGCCAGATTCATGGGAATGCTATACACGCCCCTCCAAGGGAACTCCACAACATGAGTTCACCTTGGCCCTTCTCAATGTGGGGAATGGACGTTATCGGGCCCATTGAGCCTAAAGCTAGTAATGGACATCGATTTATCTTCACCACGATCGACTACTTCACTAAGTGGGTAGAGGCAGCCTCCTTCCCCACGATTACCAAATAAGTCATCATTGCTTTCATCAGAAACAATGTCGTTTGTCGATACGTATAACCAGAGGTGATTGTGTCAAACAATGCTAAGAACCTCAATAATAAAATGATGGAGGAATTATGCAGTAAATTCCACATCAAACATCTTAGCTCTGTCATCTATCATCCGAAGATGAATGGTGCTGTTGAAGCAGCTAACAAAAATATCAAGAAGATTATGCAAAAGATGTCTGCCAACCACAAAGATTGGCCTGACCAATTGCCTCTTAATTTGTTAACCTACAGAACCTCAATGCGTACCTCCACTGGGGCAACCCCCTACGCATTAACCTATGGGATGGAAGTAGTGCTCCCCATTGAAGTTGAATTGGAATCTCTCAGAGTGTTGATAGACGCTTAGCTGGAGGAAGACCAATGGGTACAAGACAGGTATCACCAATTGTCTCTAATAGACGAAAGGCGAACCACGACTATCTTCCATGGTCAGTTATACCAACAAAGGATCGCTAGATCCTACAATAGAAATGTTCATTTACGGCAGTTTAAACAACATGACTTGGTTTTGAAGAAGATCCTTGACAACAAAGATCAATCTAAGGGAAAATTCGCTCCTAACTGGGAAGGCCTGTTTGTTGTCGAAGAAGTATTGACAGGAGGCGCTCTCAGATTACAAGAAATGGAAGGCGATGAATTTCCACAACTCATCAACTCAGACGCCGTAAAATGGTACTATGTCTGAAGTAATTCGTAAACATTCTGACGCGGAACCCTCAGGTCACCAGTCATTTCGGTTCTTTAACCCTTTACCATCTACAACTTTCCTATATTTTGCCCCTCAGGGAAACATACATTTCAAGCTAGCAGCCTGGCTCTCCTTTACCTTCCTACGACTTAGGTCATCCCACCGCGGATTGAACCTCTCGCACTTGTAGTTTGGCTACCCATACATGGGATCAAACTTCTCATACCTGCAGTTTATCCTAAACCTAGGATTAAACTCTCTCCTCCCCGCACTTTGACCTGCACATGGGATTACACTTTTCGTCTCGCCTTGAGGGGCGAACTATGTCGACCTGATCTCCTCTTCAATAGGAGTACGTAGGCAACCATTTCACATGGCCCGGTCGCAATAAAACAAAAATAACAAAAACATTTCTACTCTTACAAAAACAAAAATAACAAAAACATTCCTACACCATTTCTGCCATACACAGCGTTGAACCTCTTACATCAGGTTCGAACTACGTAGACCTGATCTCCTCTTCAATAGGAGTACGTAGGCAGCCATTCATGGTTCGGTCTTACCCCTTACCAAAACATAAACCCTTGTCAGTTAGTACTAGAATCAAACATCAATCCACTACATTCCATTCGGCTTCAGACCAAAGGGATGGAATTACCTGAACTCCTCCCAAATAGGAGATTCGACGACCATCTAAGCTGCGGTCATACCTTGAAGAGCAACACCTATCCATAAGAGGTGGAATTAACTAGGCTTCTCCTAAATTGAAGTACTGGCGACCATCTGTGGTGCGGTCAATCTCAGAGAGGAAAGTCACACTCCTCTCCACATTTTCATCTAGAAACCAGTCCCAAGACACCAAAGATGGTATGGATACATAGAGATCGATGATCCATTCTGAACTATCCAGAGACAACTCAATGTCTATCCACCCAGGAGGAATTCAGAATACATCAAGACCACAAGCCTTGAAGCAGCAGGCAAAATATCAAGCAAATAGCAAGGCATATCTAAAAGGGAAGTGATCCAAAAATATATTTCCCTGTCATATATATAATGATGTTTGATATATACAATGTAAACTGTACATGACAAAACGGCTAAGCTAGTCTGTTCAGGAAAATACAAGCTAATCTACAAGTCAGGGTATATGCGAGCTAACAAGCCCAACATGGCGTCCCTCTCAGAGGATGGAGGTGAAACTGTGGTCTCCTGCACGAGAATATCTACACGACCCAACAGATCTGTAACCATCTGCATGGTGACCATATGATCATCAATATATGTGCTCATCTCTGTGATCATGCCAGTGGTAAGGGACCTACGTCAGTACTATCTGTGACGGCCACATCCCGGGCAGATATAGCACTATCCCGCTCAACTATCACTGCGTCTCTGGCTAATATAGCCTCATTCCGCTCAACAACAGTGGCATCTCTGCAAGCTAATGCCTCGTCTCTCTCTAATAGAGCTGCGGCCCTCCCATCAAGGGCAGTCAACATCATAGATCGAGCCTGATCTTTCTTAAAGGTCATTAGATGAAGACTCTGCTCTAGGTACTGTGCCGAGTGCTAAATCACAACAGTACTTGTACTAGGAGAATCAGGAAGAGATGTTGGAAACCCAACACCTAGCTCCTCCTCGATGTAGGAATCAATGTCCTCCATGGGCTCTACATCATTTGACTCACTATCCAGTACTGGGGACACTACCACAGCTGATAAAATCTTTGTCTCCATCCATGTGGAATACTCTGCAGAACAACTTGGATGACTGACAGAAAAAGAAGCTATCTCATGCTGATCCCAACAAGCATACACGCGGGATCGGTCCTCTGCTGAGAGATATTGAGAAGCTGAACACTGACCTATCGCCCCCTCGAAAGGATAAAAGTCCTGGAACTGGTCAAACTATGACATCACGACCAATGGGTGATAAGTAGTCACACCTCTCAAACCAGCTAGAGGGAGGTAGTCCATGCCCGGAGTGTGAGTAATGAAGCTGTATAGTGAGCTAAGCCCCGAACATGGCAATATACTAAAAGGATCTCTGATATCTGCCAAAAATGTGGACCAGGACAGAGCATCTAAACACTTCGATGGCTGAAAGGAGTATGACATAGCTACATCATAGGTGAAGCAATATCCATGCCGTCTAATAGTACCAATCGGTCTCAAGTGTGACATAAACCATACATACAGCATGACCGAACTCCCAGTGAACACTCTTGTCGGATAAGTGCAACAATATGATGCTGACCGCAGGGTCTCTGCTACAATCATAGGTACAATGGTACGAACCTCTCTAAGAGCTCTCACAGCCATGATGACACCTATGTCTATCTCATCCATATATCATAGCATATAGACATATTAAAGTATGCATAGCAATAGTACATCAACCCTGGCCAAGCGCCAATGATCCTCCAGTGCGGTAAAATTCCCAGAATTTCGTGAATAGATATCATCCGAGCCAAATCTGTCGTACAGAAAACACTGGGATATCACGTGGCTAGATGTCAGCTCATCTTGTACTACTCTGCGCCACAATCCAGTGAGAGTCATGAATCGTCTACTCATGTCTCCCAAACCCAGGTGCACATAAGGTTTATCTAAAGGCAGCATCGTCAATCGTGCATACTCCTCCAGAGTAGGAGTCAACTCATGGGTCCCGAATTGGAAAACCTGCCTATCCGGTATCCAATGCTCTAGCATCTCGTCTACAAACCCTGCAGGAACCTGAAACATCAATAAGGTCATGGTATTCTGCAGCAAATGATCTGCAATCACCCTGTCTGGCGGTGACATACTATCGTACAGTTAACTATCGAGGAAGACATCTGCGCGGGCCATGTCATAAGACCATCCAGGGGTCAATGCCGAATATCTCTAGACATACATATATATGCATAACATGATACACGCATAACAGATAATGGATGGCAATATGATATAGGGAATGGAAAAACTGTGCATACATTCCTAAGTATATCATCATCTAATACATCATCTCTATACAGCTAAAAATACAGGGAAATGGGGCACAGACGCCCTACTACTGACATAGGCCTATCAAAAGATATAGCGAGAATGGGGCACAACCACCCAATATCTAACAGAGGCCTATCAAAAGATATAACAAGAATACACATCAGAAGAAGACCAAGATGTCGATGTCCACATCATCAATCATGTCCACCTGATATAACTCCTCCTGAGTCACTGGATCTCTATCAACAGGGATGTCAGGCCTATACAAAGGAGGATTTGTGCCAGCAAAACCGAATGGATCATCGAGGGCGGCGCTTTGAGCTGGAAGGAACAACAGATTCGCCTCTTTGGATCTCTCGCCCAAATGCTTGGGATAAATATATTTGCACGGTCCAACTCTTTGGGTCAAACTATCAATCTGGGTCATATGAGTCGGATCTCAAAAACAAGCTATCCAATCCGTCATCATCAAGGATCCTGGAACCATATCCCCTATAAACTGTGTGGCGCGGGACTGGGCTCCAATAGTGCGAGGGGACCACCACCGCTAGAATGTCTCTTGGGTACATGGACCCTCTGACAATGCAAAATCGTCAACCCCCAATAATGGGATATCATGATTGGGGTGGTAATATGTCTGAACGACGCGCTGGCAGAAGCAAGATCGGCATACGGATCTCCCCTGTGGTGCTCCTAATAGCACGCTCTCCTAAATAGAGCTCCAAACCTCCATCTATGAAGAGAGAAACTCTCCTGGTGAAAATAAAGTACTCGACTCCAGTCGGGTACCCATCCTCAAAGCTGATGGTCAAGTGTTCCCCTGAATAGAGAATCTATGTGATGGTGTCAATTTGTCAAGCCAACTCCATTTGCATACTGCGATGAGTGAAGCCCCTCATTCTCATGGGGACCTCCGGTAAAATAGAATGGTGCCATTATTGTCGTCCTCGTGGATAGGTATCTAAACCTAACACACTCACAGGACGCAAGCATGGGAGCCTCTCATAGGCCCAAAACTGCCAACACAATGGAAAAATATCTGCTATCAGTAAACACTCTTAACCTCTAAATGGGAAATGACAAGAAAAATACTCACCAGCAGAAATGGGTAAAAGCCTAGCCAAGCCTCGGTCAAACCCTATGAGCGCATGCGCATGCCCCGGGGGAAATAGGCAAAGGTATAGGAGCCCCAATCATACTCCCCAATACGGTCCACATCACGTCTGGCGCTGATCAAAGCGAAAGACACTGTAGAAGAGTTATCTGCTAAGAAGAAGCCTCAAATGATCAACGGAAATAATCGCCGCAGAACGCGATCCCTGATTCTGACATCATCAGGCATTAGCTCACTCAAAAGCCCGCTCATAGCATCTACGCTCAAAGGACCTAAACGGACAGTCCTGTCTTTGAGCGCCTCCACCGGAACTCCTAACAAGGATCTGACGGCAGTAAGGGTAATATTCGCCATGCAAGTCACTGGCTCCCCTCCAAACTCCATACCTGTGATAAATCGCCAATCCATAGGCGTCATCATCACCTCGCAATCAAATAGATGGAGTGGTGAGTCCGATGAAACCATCGCTCGAGACAATGCCACAAGTAACCCCAAGGACAACGACGGGGAAGGATGGAGAAGAATGGCCCAAATCCCCACTCATGCACTACCGCTCTATAGTCAGGATGAAGCGCCTGGTACATGGAGTGAATGCTGAACCAGTTCCCTCGAGGATGTGTAAAGTCGGGAACCTGCATGAAATGCAGATCAACATCAGAACCCTTTACTCCTCATCAATAGGAAAGAAGGAATATCAAGGTTTAACGCCATACCTCGTTGGCATACAAATACATCGATGGATGTCTGCTCAAATCAAGCAGCAGCTCTGGGTTAGCCACCTGAATACTCGGGAGCTCCCTACGAGGGACATGTGCAGCAGGAGTGGGATCCTAAATCGGAATATCCGCCTCCTCGCCTTCGACGTCTGGCACATCTACCCGGACAGATTTAATCGAATCCGCCTCCACCAACCGACGAAGGCATTCGGATGAATCGAGGGGACGAGGCACTTCAGAAGCCCTCCGCCGTACGCCAGAAGTGGTCCTATGGGAACTGCTCGGCTTATCCGGATCCATAATATCTAGACAACAAGGCTCCAAATCACCTCAGAAAGGGTGTGGTATTTCCTTACCTGGTGTTTTATAGAATGCATTTTATGACTATATGCATGCATGCATTTACTTTAACAAACAATAGAGTTAAAATGCATGACTACCCAATGCCTACATTTTGAAAATGTTTGCCATAGTCCCCTTTGAAAAGAAGACTATCCACATGCATATAGGCATGTCTAGGTGCAATTCAGTAGCACACCTGCCCCAAAGTCATATACATAATATATGCATAAAAAATTAAAATCATACATGCATAAGGTTAACCTCAATATCAGGAGTACTTTGCCTTTATACCTTTGCTCATTGGATATGACAAAAAAATAGCAGAAAAAGGTGCCAATTTTATTGTCTCATTGGATACTAACATTTACTATGTTGAATATTTTTTATCAAGTCATTTGTGCATACATAATCACTACTATATGTTTAGATGCATTTCATGCTATAACTCAAAATGTAATGGATAAAAACTTGAAAAAATACATGCATACGTTACCAGGATAGTGCAGAACACTTATGCACGGTGATAGAATTTGCGAGAAAATAGCGAACTCAGAGATCGAAGGAGGTCGTGTGGATTTTCCTTCACGCATGAAAAGTGAAAATGACTTCATGAGACCAACTTTGGGGGTTTTATCATCCCACGGTTTTGCCGTGAGCTCATCATGGACTTGTGGGTCCCATCCCTCCGGCTCGGGCTAGTTCGAGTTGCAAAGGAGTTCTTGCGGACTAGAAAGGTCAAATCGAGAATAAAAATGCCACGCGATTGAGCAAAATATCACACAATCCTGGCCTTCTCAGATGAAACTTTTAGTCTGTATATCTCTCATTGGTAGGCACCCGAACATGAGGTATACCCTGCCAATGATCTCATTTGTCACAAATCACATCCGGTAATACCTTGTATAGGTCTGATGCCGCCAACTCCAGGACGTTACCCTAAATGAGTCCTTGACGGGGGTTACAACGTGTAGCCCTGGCGGGGGTTACAATGCATGCTCATCCGTTGACGCACATGTCAGCGAAGGTCAAGCAGCCTTGACGTTATCTCAGCCGATAGCGATTAAACCTATCAGAGCTTTAGAGCTATTCTAGGATTTCATGCTTGATTACTCATATTCCCCAGCGGATCCCCGGCGGGGGTCACAACGCAATGTTCCGTTGATTCACACGTCAACGAAGTTCAAGCAACCTTGACAATCTACTCACAGAGTCTCAGCCGTTGATTCAGACGTCAGCGAAGGTCAAGCAACCTTGACAGCATATCCCATAAGATTTTTCAGCCGTTGATTCACATGTCGGTGAAGTACACATCAATGAAGGTAAGGTATCCCTGACAGCATTTGCTGTTGGCATTAAATCCAACAGAATCGTGACATATTCTGGCAATACTAACCAGGAGTGGTCAACATTATCAAAGAGGATAGATGATGGAATATGTTATACACATCCTTAAACAGATAAAGCTTTATCCCCACAGATCTCTTACACATAAGAGGCACATCTTCAGGATCAAGTCGTTATCAAGAACACAAGAATTTGGTGATAACTCCAACATCAACTTCCTAACAGATTTGACTTACACATCAAATCTGGTCAGCATTTCCAATCCCCAGTTGAAGCAATAGGGATCCAGCAATCATCCCCAGCATGTTGGGCTACAACCCCGTACACATGCATCATACATTTGCATTATTTTGCTACCCATAGTACCATGTTTGTCTTGTCACGTTTCAAGTGTCTAGGATTCTTTATCCTACCTATGCATCGCTATGCATGAGTATGATAAAGAGGGCATCTATGACACTCGAAATTTTTACGTACTCATGTCACTAACATTGCGGAGATGATTCGCCTCTTTTAAGAGGGAACCCTAAAAGACAATCCATACCGGATACTACAGGAAGCTCAGCATCAACCTCGGAGCCCACTCTGGGAGTAACAATTCCAACCTCGGATGTAACCCCGAGGCATGCGGATCCAATACTGGAACACACACCGGTGAAGACCGATTAATCTCAGAGATAACCTCGAGGTATCCAGTCTCAGTCCCAACCATGGGAATAACCACCAACCTTGGTGATAACCCCAAGGAATGCAGTTTCGGCGATAACCCCGGAAATGCTTGTTTCAAATGCAACCAGCTTCAATCTCGGCGCTCACAACGAGATACATTGTACCAACCAGGCGATAAAATCGGGAAGACATGCACACCTCAAAGATGACAATGAGGACCTTCAACAATTGTAGTAGTCCAATCTCAGCGAAGCCTGAGCAACGTCTGCTTTATAAACCCAATCCGGCTATAACACCAGTGAGGGTCAACATCGCCATCTAGCCAACACAATGCCATGCCACGTCGTCTCAACGTCTCTACGCAACGGTGTCCCACAAGACTAACCAATCCCGAGTGACTATTATGCAGGGTAACGGATGAAAGTTGAAGCTTGAAGACCGGAGGGTATCATCCCATCTTCAATGACTTCGTACAAACTCTAATCCCATGCCATCGTACAACTCTGGACAATTGCGGTCCGAAATAGGTCTTGTATACCACAAACGGATGCCCGGATTGCACTTCTGAAAGTCCGAGTGGACATTACAGTGCTTGAGTGCACTTACTTCGAGACGACTCGACCCAAAAAACCAAGGCCCACCCGGGTTGCCTCTAGTACACACCTGGCTGGCTCGGTAGTAGGTACATTTTCTGCTGACTCGGTAGTAGGTACACCATGACTAAATCGTCTATAAATAGAAGGCTTGGGCAGCCCATTTTGCAAGAGAAAACGGCGAGGAATCCCTGCCCAATTTTCTCTGTACTCACCCCATGCAGTGTAATTTCTCATTTTAAACACCTGTGAGCTCATATATAGCCCTTTTGTACCTACAAAAGCGGTGTTTCCACTCTAAAGATATAGAAGTCTTCTTTGGCGGTCAAATGTAAGCCTTCTCACACACTTTAGAGTCTTTCTCTTCATCTCTGCACACACCCTTCTTCACGTTGAGAGTCGTGTTGCTTGCTTTTGCGAACTTGATTCGTGTGGTTTCATTTAGATCAGTATATATATATATATATATATATATATATATATATATATATATATATATACATTTATATATATTAACTACTGTGTCGAACTTTGTTCGATGAGCCTAGACTTCGGTCTGGAGCGTTTACTCGCTTATATATATATATATTTACTTATTTATTTATATATATGAACTGTGGTCAAACTATGTTCGATGAGCCTAGATTTAATATCAGAATGCGTTTATTATATATATATATATATATATATATATATATATATATATATATATATATATATATATATATATATATATATATATATGAGGAGCCCAACCCTTCCATTTACAGGTTTCTTATATGCTTGTACACTTACCCCATGCTTATAAAAATATAATAGCAAATAACAAATATTTTTATAAAAATAGCAAATTAAGAATTATAAAAATATTTGTTATTATAAAAATATTTGTTTTTATAAAATATTTTATATTCTTTATTTGTTATTATAAAATATTTATTTTATAAAATATTTGTTTTTATAAAATAACAAATATTGTTTATAAAAATAGCAAATAAAGAACTTATGCCACTATTACATTTTTATACAATAGGGAAGAGTTGTCTTAGGTTTAGATTTTTTTTTTTTTTTTTATACTGGTAGTAAGAGCTTGTTCGAGTTAGTATTTTTTTTTTTTTTTTACAAGTAGTAAGAGCTTGTCCCGATCGAGCATTATTTAATATTATAAATTCATTTTATTTAAAAAAAAACCGACAACATGTTGACTATGTGGGGTCCTCGTATTAAAATAAAAGCTAAAGTACAAGTTGTGCTTGGCTTGGTATATTATGTTTCAATCTCGACCTTCCAATAAGTTTATCAAGCGGTCCAAAAAAGGGTGTTACAGACAGTACCCATGCAAGCCGGTTGCTATGGAAGGGCTCCCACACACATATATATATATATATATATATATATATATATATATATATATATCGTCACACAGAGTTTACTTCATGGTGGTTGATCGCTTCTGACTTTCTTTACGTTTAAATCACGCTTTGGAGTTTACGTCGTGGCAGTTGATCGCTTTAATACAACTTTATTTACATTTTGTCCTCACGGAGTTCCCTTCGTCATTTGTTGGCCAGTATTCTGACTTTATTAACGTTTTATCCCTTTGAAAGTTTCCTCTGTGGCGGTTGATAGCTTCTGACTTTATTTACATTTCGATCCCCATGGAGGTGCTTCGTGGTTGGTGATCTTATCGTATATATATATTTCTGACTTTTATATATATA
This sequence comes from Panax quinquefolius, assembly GCA_020205615.1. Classification (NCBI taxonomy): domain Eukaryota; kingdom Viridiplantae; phylum Streptophyta; class Magnoliopsida; order Apiales; family Araliaceae; genus Panax; species Panax quinquefolius. The sequence continues at coordinate 44,187,453 of CM035166.1, forward strand.
CCGCCATCGCTTTCATACAAATTGCGGTATCTTGTGCGTCTAGGAATCATGTGATCATAGATTCAGCCTATTGGATCTAGATTCGATTCCCGTGATGGACATTTTCAGCTGTAAGCAGCTTGTAAATTATTCTGCGATGTCTGAATTTCCTTAGATGGTTTCCATACCCACGTGGAAGTCGGCATTATTTTGCACATTATTTTCGTACGGATGCCTCGCATCTGTCAAATAAAATCAATCAAGCCAAACACTTAATAAAATGGGAGTGTAAAAGGTCTCAATTACTATTGAGCATCAGGGGTTGAAAAACCTTTTTATAAAACATCATTTCTATATCTTGCTAAAAACTGAATTTTTACATAAATTCAAACCCTGTGTATATAGGTTCGAACGAGGCCTCGCACTACTTTCAAATAACAGCACATTGTCCCACACACATACACACATTCAGATAATAGTTTCTTGAAAAGATGCGGTCATCGTGGTAACACGGATGTCGGGGGGTGCCTAACACCTTCCCTCCGCATAACCAAGTCCCTGGACCCTAATGAATCTCAGTTTCACCGACTCGTTTAGCAGTATCACATCACTGGGTCAATGTGCAAACCTTTTCTCGGTTGTGTTGGTATACCCATTTAAAAAACCAACTGGCGACTCTTAACAGTCCATCGTTGACATTATACATGTCGGACCTTTTTCACTTGTTTTTTCAAATAAATCTCACCTAAAATGAGAACACCAAAGAACAAGTAACGGAAATGGACATCTAAAAATCTTGACGACGACATGCAGTAATACTTAGTGTTGGATGCGATTTGAAGATCGTCGAGCCATTATGGAATTATATAGTATGACAAAGTCACAAAATAACGAAATCCTCAAACGGACTGTAAATACAGTGCGGTATCATGATGTCATAAAATGATTTTAAAGAATTTTAAAGGTAAATTATTGCCAACTGAATGTGGCTAGCACTGTTTCGATTGAAATTTGAATTATTTGATAAGCGTCTAAGCTATTTTGATTCAGCTAGACAAATGTTTATAAAAATTCAAAGTACCTTTGAAAATTTTCTCGAACTGAATTATTTTGGTGCGGAATCCTATGATAAGACTGAGGTGAACTATGTTGTTTGGATAAAATAATCCAATCTAGTAGCGTAAATATTCGCTAAACATGATTAATACATTATGCATGACGTACGCGTACGATATGCTAATCACCTAAAGTACTAGCAATGGTAGTTTACCTTCTTTGTGATTGTAAACATACCTAGTAATTTACTTTTTTGCGATATAAATATCGTTAAAACTACGTGTTCATGGTCTATATAACCCCTCAACATGATTTGAAAAGTATTAACTCCTTAGACTGAAGTCATGGAAGAATGTGATTGTAGTAGGGCTCCTCGTAGTAGGAAGAAAGATGTACTCATTAAATTGATCATGGAATTTAGTAAAGGTTAATTTGAAAACCTAGTTTTACTGAATAAAAGGAGTGGTGATTAGTGGACTGTAATTTCGAGGATGAAATTCTTAGAAGAAGGGGTTAATGTGACAACCCGAAAATTTGGACAATTTTATAAAATCTTAAAAGATTGAATAAAGGTTAAATAATAAACCTAGGCATAAAATAAGTGTATGGATTTGACGTTTCTATAAAGGAATTTTAAGGATTTCAAAATTTTTTGAGAAGAACTTGAATGATTTGATAGACTATAAGTGATAGTCTAATAATGAGGTATATGTTTAGTGTATGAGTTCATAAGATTATGTGTATGTGGTTCTAGTATTTTAATTATATACTAGTGACCTAATCTAAGAATTGTGGACCATGTCTCAATTTATTAAATTATTTTGTATGAATCTAAGTAAGTGAATTAAGAATTAAGTTATGTATTAGGTGTGATAATTAAATAACCTAAGAGGTTATAATATGGGAGAATATTAGTATATAAATATATATACTAAGTCTAAGAGATTTAATTTATATATCTCAACTAATTAATTTTATAACCTAATTATAGAAAGTCTAATTGGGTTAAGGAAATAAATGTGCATGAGTAAGGATTTATGTTATAATTGAGGAAATAAAAACCCTAATTAAATAATTAGGGAATGGTAATATTAAGGGTATTGGACTATTTAAATTACATGGCCAAAACATGCTAAGTAGAGAGCCCAAACATTTTTAATTTGAAAGCCCCAAATGAATTATTGGATGGCCCAATTTCTAGCCCAAGTGGGAGAGAACTTTTTGGACATTTAATATATCAAATAAAGCATAAAGGAAAGCCAATATTGGGACAAACTAAGGCCAAGTGGCCGGATGGAAGAGAAGGAGAGAAAGGGAGGTGAATGAAATGAGTTACTTACTTTATTTGGTCACCCACTTTTCTTAAGTGTCAAACCTTGGATGGAGACAACAACTTTGTGTAATTTGTAAGAAACAACTTACATAATGAGAGAGAGAGAGAGAGGATACAAGTGTGGGTGAGAATGTATAGATATATGCCATGTATCTATACTTTTTAAATTTGTTAGCAAAACAAATATAACTTTTCATCTCATTTTATTTCCTAAGCAACTAAGAAAGAAAGAGAGAAACTAGAGAGAGAGGATAGATGAGCAAATTTGGCAAATTACTAGAGAGAGAGAAGAGAGGAGATTTTGATTTTTATACAACCAAGATCCATCTCATATTTTAGAAGAAGGAAGGAAATCAAGCAAATATATAAACTCTATTTAGTTTGTTTAATTTTATTTTGATTTCACATAATCAAACCTTGAATCTATCTTTATAAACTCAAAAACTATGGGTATCCATGTTGATGAGTGTTTTATGTTTAGATCCACCCATATTGGGTGTTGATTTGGTTGGAATAAAAAGGAATAGATAAATATAATTTTTCGGAAAGCTAAAACTTGAAACTGTGATCTAGCTTTTGATTTTCTTGGAATGCTAGATCTATGTATTAAGGATAAACCCCTTTGGAATCACTCAATTAGGTTGAAAAATGACCAAGTTATGGAATTTATCACAAACTACTCAAAGTTAAGAAAACTGTTAGAACAACAGTTTTTACCAGCCACTTCCAGGCTACTTTCTGAGAGCTTAACATGTCCAAATATGGATTGTGATAGATGAAAATTGTAGATCTGAAAGATATGAATCCAAAAAAATTGACGGATCGTTAATTGGGGTTACAGATCTCAATTTATTTAAGTTTTAGCAAAGGACTCAAGAACTGCAAATTGCAAAAGTAAACTGCCAAAGATTTTAAAAGGGCTGTTTCGACAACTTAATTTGTGAGAAAACTTATGACCTTTTGGGACATGAAAATAAATGGTATAAAGTACCTCCTGTCCAAAAATGAGCTCATTCCGACTTAAAATGACTAAGTTATGATCATTTCACTTTTTGTGATTTTTAGACAAAAACGGCTATAACCGGAGTTCTATAACTCAGATGGCCACAAAATTTAAACTAGAGCGTCACGTTAAAACGTATAAGATTGTGTCAAGAGATGGGAATTTCTGGAGTTGAGCATGAGGGGGCTAATTTCTTAAGGAATTGACTAAAAATGATTTTTGAAAAATACCAAAGGAAGTTGGAAAATTATGGAAAAATACTTTTTGTGAACGAAATATATGTAAATGTGTTTGGACAAAAAATAGAAAAATAATAAACTGATTTGGTATTTTTATAAAAAGGATATGGAATCCAGCTTGCTGGATTGGAAAATTTGATGAATCCAGCTTGCTGGATTGAAAAGAAGTTTACTGAATTGAAATTTTTTTGGATATAGCTTGCTGGATTACAATCTAGTTGCTGGATATGGAATCCAATTTGCTGGATTACAGTTGGGTTTATGGGATTGACCATCTAGGTTATTGGATTTGGAATTCAGCTTGCTGGATTTGAAATCCAGGTTGCTGGTTTGGTATTTGACTTATTAAGTGTTAAATCCTAATGTATATGATATATTGATTAAAGAATTATCAAATGATGATAATAATACTAATGTTGTAAGGTGTTATCTAATATTTGATTAAGGGTTAGATAATCTATGTATAAAGTAATAGTATTATGAGCTAATAGGTATGTTATGCTAACTGAAAGATTAATCTTATAATTGATAGGTCTTTCATAAGAGATTACATTAGATTGCTTTGCAATAATCAGCGGTGCATGCAAGTTTCCCTAACTCAAACTTGAGTTGTATGTTCTAAGCATGCTAGTGAATAGTTGTTGTTGATTATTCACGTCTATATTGATTGTTGATTCGCACGTTGTGCATATTGTAAATGTTCATCAGGTATGAAAGGTTGATCACCTTCATTACCATTTGGTTCAGTTAATCTGTTTATGTTTATGTTTGACCATTCATTTTTATTGACTTGGTCGTTCAGCTAAGAAAATTTGTTCATGCCCTTTCACAATGTTTATATTATTGAAAGTTAGCTAGTTTATTGTTCAATTCTTTCAATCATGATATATCAAAGTGCTAGACTAAATTATGGTGCAGTTAGATTTATTAAATCTTCTGACGAAAATAGTATTGTAAACATTTAAGATATTGAATGTATGTATTAAGTTAAGGTTGTAGACTTTGGGAATGATGTGTAAAAGTTTAATGTATGAACAATTTATGTTTATATCTTCCGCAATAAGTATAGAATTAGTATACCAGATTCATCGTAAAAAGTACCCGAATTTGGGGATGCTACAGGCTCTATCTTCATCTACCTCAGCTAGCTGTTCTTTTCTCCTTAGGATTCTCAAAGCCTCAATATTAGAGGACTCTATAGGTATATCAGTGGTAGACCCTTGAGGTTCTTATACCATCCTTGTCTTTTGCTTTCTCTTGCCCTTTCTTTTTCTGATAAGGGCAGTGGGTTCTCCTCTGTTGATATCTTCCTCTTTTACTTCAGTCTCTTTGACGACTGACATGTTTCCTGGAATCCCTGATTCCTTTAGATCACCAGTTCTTCCACTGGACTCAGACATCATACGAACATTTTCTATTGGATTCCTTTTCCAATTTTCAAAAAATTGTTGGGTCATCCATCTGTTTGGGTTGATGGACTCACATTCATTGTCACCAATTTTGTCACCCAGAGTAGATTGTAGGATGATGCTTATAAAGCGCCCGTAGAGAATCTTTTGAGAGCTCTTTGTCTTCTTCGAGCTTAGGATCTATTTTCCTATCCACTCAAGCAGTAGAGCTCCATTGTTGAGTTGTATGCCACAAGTTATGGCAGTCATGAGTTTTAGCTGCACCTCATTTACATAATCGTGGCCGGAGCTTTTGCAGCATATACACTTCCCAACAATATCAGCCAAAAATTCATACCTCTGAGGAAAATCCTTCTTCTTGTATCCTTTGCATTGGGGAATTTCTTGTGATGCATCTTCTTAAGCCCTACATGGAAGTCGATGCCATCTAAAAACCAAAAGCCTTCGGATTTGAAGCCTAGGGATAGGTTGATGTTCTCAGCCTTTAGCTTGATTTCCACGTCCTTGACTCTCGTCGTGAGGACTTCGTTTTCGAATGCCCCATTTCTGTAAAACTCCTTTATTAAGTTTGGGTAGATCCAGGTGCTCATACCCAGAGCGTCTTCGAGACTAGCCTTCTTTATCAATGTTAGAGTCTTGTGAAATTTGGGTTCAGCGGTTTTGAACTCATCGAAGCATAGTTTGTATCCGGAGACGACGTTGGAGGCTGCCATTGATTTCTTTGCAAGGAGTGTAGTTATCTGAACTTTTTAAGGGTTAGGGTTTCTGCTTGTTGAAAAAGAAGAGAGATAAGCTTTTTGAACTTCTGATTTCAAAAAGGCGTTTTCAAACTGTACTTGAAAACTTCCCTCTCTCCATTTCTGTTTAATGGGGGCAGGTGTCAAATTCTGCTTAGCTCTATGAATTTGATTGAGGAGGATTGTAATAAATTGCCCTTAGCTCCTTCTGAGCTAATGGGTCCTTAGGGAGGACTACGATCGTTGAGGTAGTCTTTGTGATCGTTGAGTCTGAACTGCGATCGTCGAGTCTGCTCAGCATTCGTCGTGTCTGTTCAGCAGTCGTCATGTCTGAACTACGATCATCGAGTCTGTCCAGATCCTTGTGATGAGCTTTTGACTTAGCATTTATTTAAGGTAACTCAGGAAGGGCCAACCTCATAGAGTGAATCAAGGGTTAGGTTTGTTCCTGAGGTGCTTATCAGAGGGATTACTTTGTTTTGAACTTTCTCATCACAAAATGCTCCTTTGTTTTGTTGATGGGGTTTTGCCATCGTTGAGTCTGTGCTACGATCATTATCTTTTATGCAGCTCTGCGATCGTGGACTTCCCTTTATCATGTCTACGATTTCAACCATATCCTTTATATATATATGGTTAGCACACACTAGAGCATATATTTCATGGTTGTAAATTAAGCATGTCTAGCTCACTTATTAACATGTTAAAAGTGGATTCATCTAGAGGCTTTGTAAAGACATCAGCAAGTTGATTTTCAGTAGGGATATATTGTAAAGATATAGTTTCATTTTGTACATGATCCCTAATGAAGTGATACCTTATTTCTATATGCTTAGTCCTAGAATGCATGACAGGATTACGAGTTATTGTTATGGCACTGGTATTATCACAGTGAATAGGTATGTATTTGAATTCAAACCCATAATTTGCTAGCTGATTTTTCATCCATAGGATCTGAGTACAGCAGCTGCCAGCAGCAATGTATTAAGGTGCCACTGGTACTCTATCTATCTATTTTGTAGCCTGTAAAATCAACATCTGTGTATCCTGTTAGTTCAAATGAGGACTCCTTGGGATACCAAAGCCCCAAGTGAGGTATACCCTTGAGATACCTGAAAATCATCTTTACAGCAGTTAAATGTGATTCTTTAGGGTTAGCCTGAAATCTAGCACATATGCATGTTGCAAACATTATGTCTAGTCTACTGGCAGTTAGATATAAAAGAGAGCCTATCATACCTCTGTATTGAGTTATATCAATACTCTTACCTTTTACATCTTTGTCAAGCTTAGTTGCAGGAGCAATTGGGGTTTTCATGGGAGAGGTTGATTCCATGCCATATTTCTTAAGTAAATCTTTGATGTACTTAGCTTGGTTTATGAATATTCCTTCATTAGTTTGCTTTACTTGTAGTCCAAGGAAGAAGTTTAGCTCACCTATCATGCTCATTTCAAACTTGCTCTGCATAAGCTTGGAGAATCTCTTACATAAATTTTCATCAGTAGAACCAAAAATAATATCATCAACATATATTTGAACCAATAAGACTTTGTCTTTATGCTTTTTAAGGAATAATGTGGTATCTACTCTACCTCTTGTGAATCCATTTTCAATAAGAAAGTTAGTTAATATTTCATACCATGCTCTAGGTGCTTGTTTAAGACCATATAAGGCTTTGTCTAATCTATAAACATAATTACAAAGAGATGGGTTGATGAAACCTGGAGGTTTCTCTACATAGACTTCGTCTTGAAGTTCACCATTCAGGAATGTACTTTTGACATCCATCTGAAAGACCTTGAATTTCATGTGAGCAACAAAGGCAAGAAAGATTCTGATGGCTTCTAGTTTGGCAACAGGTGCAAATGTCTCATCGTAGTCAATGCCTTCTTCTTGAGAGTAGCCCTTGGCCACTAGTCTTTCCTTGTTCCTGGGTATTACTCCATCTTCATCCATCTTGTTTCTGAAGACCCATTTGGTTCCAATGATAGGATGACTCTTTCATCTTGGTACCAATCTCCATACTTTGCTTCTTTCAAATTGGTTAAGTTCTTCCTACATGGCTTCTATCCAGCTGGAGTCTTCCATAGCATCCTCTATCTTCTTAGGTTCTATTTGTGACAGGAAGTTAAGATAAAAACTGTCATTCTGGGTGGCAGCTCTTATTTTGACTCTTGCACTCAGATCTCCAATGATTAGATCTTGAGTATGATCTCTTGCCCATCTTTCTCTTGTTAGGACATCTGTCCTGATGCCTTCTTGTCTTAGATCCTCATGATCTATTTTTTCTTCTTGGTGTGGAGGTTCGTTGTCTTGCATAGGCCTCTCTACGATCTCATTTCTTTGCTCAAAGATTTCACTATCTGGCACTACGATCGTAGTGTTGAGCTCGATAACCTCGTTTGTAGTGTCTTATAGCACTATTTTTCCAAGTCTGTTTCATAAAAGATTATGTGAATCGAGACTTCAACACTCAGTGTCTTCTTGTTGAACACTCTGTAGGCTTTACTGTCTGTGGCATATCCAAGAAAGATTCCTTCGTCTGACTTGGGTTGAAACTTTGTCAAGTACTGCTTTCCATTGTTGAGAATGTAGCATGCACAGCCGAATACATGAAAGTAGCTAACACTTGGCTTTCTACCTTTCCACAGTTCGTAGAGTGTCTTCTAGATAATTGAGTGTATTAGTGATCTATTCTGCATGTAGCATGCAATGTTGACAGCTTCTGCCCAGAAGTATTCAGGAAGATTGGCTACTTCAAGTAGAGTTCTTCCAGCCTCTATCAATGTCCTGTTCTTTCTCTCAGTTACTCCATTTTGTTGAGGAGTTCGTGGAGCTGAGAAGTTATGACTGATGCCATTGTCTGTGCAGAATTGATCCATTTCAAAGAAGTCAAAATCTCTGCCATGATCACTCCTTATGGCCTTGATTTTCTCTCCTTTCTCGTTCATCACTAGCTGAACATCTTGATCAGTTGTGAGCTTGTTTCATCCTTTGAGGTTAGGAAGAATACCTATGTGAACCTGGTGTAGTTGTCGACTATAACCAGTGAGTATCTTTCCCTCCGAGACTTGTTGTTGGAATTGGCCCAAATAGATCCATGTGGAGCAACTGCAGGGCTTGTCGATTGAGTTAGCAGTTTTGCTCTTGAATAAGCTTCTGATTTTCTTTCCAAGTTGACAGGAATTTCATGGCCTTTCTTTCCAGTTTGGACATGCTTTTGAAGTTTAAATGCGACAATCGTTTATGCCATAACCATCTCATTTCTTTAGATGCTTTAGCCAGAAAGTATATTGTCTCATCTGAGCTTAGTTGTCCGAGATTCACTATGTAGACATTTCCTTCTCTTGTTCCGGTTAGCTTTACATCAGATGTCTTCAAATCTCTGACTTGACACTGATTGTTGAGGAATATTACTTGATGACACTTTTCGCAGAGTTGGCTACTACTTAGAAGATTGTGTTGTAGTCCTTCCACATAGGCCACTCTACTGAAGGACACTGCACCATTTCCAGCTGAGCCATATCCTCTTGTCTTGCCAAAGCCATTGTCTCCAAAGATGACTGAGGGGCCTTCCTTCTCTATGTAGTTGGATAGAAGGGCTTTATTTCAAGTCATGTGCCTTGAGCATCCACTGTCCAGATACCAGGTTGTGATCGTGGAGGTCTTTTCCTGTGACAACATTAAACCTTTATTTTGGTACCCATATTTGCATGGGTTCTTTCTTGTTAGTGCCCTTGGGGACCCAAATCTGCTTGATCTTGGGTCTCATAAATATTGAATTGTAATAGCACTTTGCAGCCTTATGACCAACTTTATTGCACACAAAACATCTAGAATGATGTATGTATGTGTGTGTGTGAGAATTCATCCTCCATTTGGACTTGTGTGGTTCTTTAGTCATCTTTCTGTTAAACTGATTTTCCTTCTTCCATGTGTCCTTGGGTTTCATGAATTGTGAGGAGTGTACCTTACTTCTACTGTACCTTCCCAGTTGATTCGTAGAGTTGGTCTTACTTGACTCTACGATCCTTCGAGGTTGGTGAGTAGTGGATGAGTTACTCTTATCTTTTATGAAGCTCGGGCCAGCATGAGATCCTTTACTCGTTGGAGTATGGATTGAGTTAGTAGAACAGGGTTGGGATGGTTTTTCCTTCTCTAAGGATTTCACAAATATAATGCCTCTACTAAAACTTGAAGCATTACTAGTGCTAGTTTCCTTTATCTTTTCCACACATGGCTCTGAGGTGGATCCCCCAAAGCCTAAACCTGTTCTGTCAGATGCACTTCTCTGACTAGAGAGCAGGGAGTCCATGGATGATGAGGATTTATTTTATATAGTGATAGTCTTTTCTTGTTCCTCAATTTTAGAGGTTAGACTGGACTCTCTTTGTGCGTTGAGCTCATTGGTCTATTTTAAGAGCTCATTCTCAGCCTCAAGCTTGGAGAGAGAGTGAGTACTTAGAAGGGTTGTTTCCAGTTCTTCTTGAACTTTCTTTTTCTCCTCTTAAGGAAGTGAATAATCATTCGACAGAACTCTGAACCATTTCATGTATTTATACAGATCAGTTGTTATGCCATGCAGTGCAGTTCTCAAATCATCAATGTCTACATCAGGAGAGTTAAAGTCAAATACCTCATCCATGCTTACTTCATGTATGTTGGAGTTCAGTTTGTCCATAGCATGTTTGGCCATTAGGCACAGATTAGCCATTTAAGGATCTTCATCATCTCCAGATTTGGGAGTTGAGTCATTGTCTGAATCACTCCACGATCCTCCAGCTACAAGGCATTTATCTCTCTTCTGAGTCCTTTTGTTGCCTTTGTATTCCGTCTTTAGATGTTAATTCTTCTTTAGCTCTTCTCTGAAAGGTTTGTTATAGTTGGCAATGAAATGGCCAGGCTTCTTGCAGTTGTAGCATAGATCATTCATTTGCTCTTGGTTGCTGTAGTTGCTGACCTTCTTTGGCTTGCTAGTTTTTCCTTGACGCATGAACGTTCTGAGTCTTTTTACCAGCATTGCAAGGTCTTCGTCATCATCTTCATCATAATCAGAGTCAATTTCAGTGTTGAACTTGGATATACTTTCAGTTGCTTTGAGAGCAACACCCTTATCCTTCTTTCTTCCTTCTAATAGAGTTTCTGCTCGTTGAGCCAGCTCCAGTTCATATGTAAGAAGGTTTCCATATAACTGTTGAACAGTCATCTCATGGAGATTCTTTGATTCTCTAATAGCAGTGGTTTTGGCATCCCACCTGCTTGGTAAGGCTCTCATAAATTTTATGATTAGATCTATGTTTGGATAGATCTTCCCATAGGCTCGCAGAGAGTTGAGTAGAACGTTGAATCTCTCGTAGGTGGCAATGACGTTTTCACCTTGAACATGAGCAAACGTTTCATACTGCTGTGTTAGGAGAGACTATTTATTTTCTCTTACTTCTTCCGTTCCTTCATGCATGATGAGTAGTGCTTCCCAAACCTCCTTTGCTGTTGACCACATTTTCGAATAGATCATCTTCTAATGATTGAAACAAAATGTTCTTCGCCTTCTTGTCGAGTTGAACAGCTCTCTTCTCGTTGTCTGTCCACTCCTCTTTGACTTTGATTTGTATTTTGTTTGGGTCGTCTGTAGTTGGTGCAAGCTTTCTTGGAACGTAGCGCCCATTCTGAATAGTTTCAAATAGATCTTCATCTATTGAGTCCGTGTATGCTTGCATCTAAACTTTCTAGTTTGCGAATTTATCTTTATTGCACAATGGTGGCTTGATGCCTCCTCCAGTCCTTGATTCGTTTGGTAAGTGTGCCATTGGATCTACTTAAGCATTGTAGGCTATATAATAGGACGTTCTCTGATACAAATTGTTAGTTCCCTGAGGCACAATAGTTATCTAGAAGGGGGGGGGGGGGGTTGAATAGATATCTAAAAATCTTTTCATTTTAACTTGTTAGTTGATAACGATTAAAACTCAGCGAAATTAATATTTGTTATAATCTCCCTTAAGATACTGAGTTAATGAGAGTGATGCAGTTATAATAGTTATTGCAGATATGGCAGTTATAAGAAGAACGTAATAGACACAGCAGTTTTAAGTGGTTACGAGCACTTAAAGCTCCTAGTTCACTCTTCTACTCCTCGAGTAGGAAATCCACTAAGGATATCTTTTTACACTTTCTGAATCCCATAAATTCCTTCTAGACCAGCGGTTTAGGAACTTCTTAGTTCACTCTTGAACTCTTCAAGTCCAACAGACTTGGTTCTTCACAGTTCACTTAGAACTCTTTAAGTCCTTCTGAACTTGGAACTTCTTACTTCAGTTGATTAGTCGTTGTTTGATTTCTTGGTAGTTGCTACTCAGTTGCTGTTAAGTACTTGTTCAAAAGAACTGAGTAGCTGAGCAAGCTTTCTCTTTTTTCTCTGATCGTAGAGTTGAGCGTTGAGTGTTCTTGTGCGTTTTGTACAATGATTGCTTGTTACTCTCATCTGTATATGTTCTGCATATATGTGAACCTTGAAATCTATTCGTTGAAGCCTTTTGACGAAGCATTAAATGCGTTTGACATTTCTGAACCTTGATTGAGACTTTTCTGCACATCTTCTGAATTGCATTCTGTCCCACTAACACAGCAGATTGCTTTCTCACCTAACACCTGAGAAGGTATTTTCCTCTGTCCAATGGTGTTTTCCTTAGCTTCTTGAATACATTCCTTTTGTTGAATACTAAGGATATCTTTTGTGCCGTTAGGACTGGTGAGGACTTCAACGTTTAAACCCCATTCCTTATTTGTTGGAACTTATCTTCAAATAAAAGGTGGGGCTCAATGCTTCTGACACAAGGCAGATGATACTCTACGATTCAGATCGTGGTGTCTTGTCACCTTGGTGCTTGGCTTGATGCTGTCACACAAGAGCACTACGCTTTCTCTTAAAGACTTGCATACTACGATCTTCACTTGCTTGTTTTGCAAGCTCTACGTTTTCGAGGGCACAATACGATCTTTGAGTTAGCTCGGCAAACGTTGGGACCACTATACGATTGCCGAAGAGGTCCTTCAAGGCAGGCACACTACGATCCTCGAGGCTCTACATTTCTGCCTTGGCTTCTATAATCTTGATCAGCTTTACACACTATGATTCTTGTTGAATCCTATCTATTACACTTCAAGATGTAGATCAACCTATAAGTTTGATCTATCACTAAGTCCTTGTACATATATTCCTTTAAGGACTTTACATATAATCTTGAGCATTTACATTTAAACATCAAATCAAACTATGCACTCTCCCAACAACCTGTTTGACCAATTGCAAGGAGCACAATTCTTTTCAAAGATTGATCTTCATTCTGGATATCATCAGCTGAAGATTAAAACAGAGGATATTCCGAAGACTTCTTTAAGAACTCGGTACGGGCATTATGAATTCATAGTCATGTCTTTTGGATTGACTAATGCTCCTGCTGCTTTCATGGGTATGATGAACCTTGTGTTCAAAGAATATTTGGATTAGTTCGTTGTTGTCTTTATTGATGACATCCTCATCTATTCCAAAAGCCATGAAGATCATGAGCACCATTTGAAGCTGCTACTGTAAAGGCTTCGTGATAACAAGCTATATGCCAAAATGAAGAAATGCGAGTTTTGGCTTGAGGAAGTAACATTCCTTGGGCATGTGGTGTCAAAACATGGAGCATCTATTGACCCGACGAAGATTGAAGTAATACAAAGTTGGGAGCAACCGAAGTACGTAGCTTTCTGGGCTTAGCTGGTTATTATCGGAGATTCGTGGAAATATTTTCTTGAATCGCTACTCCGTTAACTCAGCTGACTCGTAAAAATACAAAATTCAAATGGAGCGAGGATTGTGAGAAAAGTTTTCAAGAACTCAAGAGGAGACTCATTTTGACATTTGTTCTAACAATATCATCTGGTTCGGATGGATTTTTTATCTGCAACGATGCTTTAGGCAAAGGGTTAGGATGTGTTCTCATGCAACATGGGAAATTCATAGCCTATGCCTCGCGATAACTCAACGAATATGAGAGGAATTATCCTACTCATGATCTAGAATTGGCAGCAGTTATCTTCACACTTAAAATTTGGAGGCATTACCTGTATGAGGATAAAATGGAGATCTATACGAATCATAAAAGCTTCAAATATTTCTTCACCCAAAAATAACTCAACATGCGGTAACGACGTTGGCTCGAGCTGTTGAAAGATTACAATCATACCATCCAATATCATCTTGGAAAAGCAAACGTTGTAGCTGACGCATTGAGTAGAAAATCATATGCGGGTATGAGTGCAATGTTGTTAACACAAAGGCCCATTTTGTATGACTTGCAAAGGATGGAGATAGAGGTAAAAGATCCAAGTACCCACGTGATGATATCAAGCATACAAGTAGAACCGACTTTAATCGATAAAGTTAAAGTTGCTCAAGCTACGGACATGGAGCTGATCCGTATGAAGGAGAAAGCACAAGAAGGTGATATTCCAGAAGAAAGAATCGATGAAGAAGGAATACTTCGAGTCAAATCAAGACTTTGTGTTCCTAACAATTCTGACTTAAACATAGAATCATGATGGAGGCACACAACACACCGTTTGTAATCCATCTTGGGAGTACCAAAATGTATCATGATATTCGACATACATTTTGGTGGAGTAATATGAAGAGAGAGATCGCGGAGTTTATCTCGAGGTGTTTAACTTGTCAACATGTAAATGTGCAACATCAAGTACCAAAGGGTCCATTGCAACCACTTGAGGTTCCGAAATGGAAGTGGGAACACATTACTATGGATTTCATTATGGGTCTTCCCAAGGTTTCTTAAGGCATAGATGCGATTTGGGTCATTGTTGATAGATTAACCAAGTCTGCCCATTTCTTGCCTATACGAGAAACTTATTCCCATGAACGTCTTGCTCGTATTTACGTTAATGAGATTGTGAGATTCCATGGCATGCCAGTATCCATAGTTTCGGATCGTGACCAAAGATTCACTTCACAATTTTGGGTTAGCTTGCAGAAAGCTATGGGCACGGATTTATGATTCAGTTCGGCATACCATCCTCAAACGGATGGGCAATCAGAGAGGACTATTCAAACACTTGAAGATCTACTAAGTCTCTGTGTCCTAGATTTCAAAGGTAGTTGGGATAAGTACCTACCATTGGTGGAATTCTCCTACAACAATAGTTATCACGCAAGTATAGGCATGACTCCATTCGAGGCGTTGTATGGAAGAAAATTTCGTTCTCTAGTATGCTGGGACGAGGTGGGTGAAGCAACATTGTTGGGACCATAATTGGTACGCATAACTGCAGAAAAGATCCAAACGATTCGACAATGTATACAAACGGCACAAGATCGACAAATGAGTTATGTGGATCTTCATCGAAAGGACGTGGAATTTAATATTAGGGATCATGAATTATTACATATTGCTCCATGGAAGGGAGTTACAAGATTTGGGAAGAGTGGAAAGCTCAATCCAAGATTTGTTGGTCCATTTGAGATTCTTCACCGAATAGGAAATGTGGCCTATAGACTCGCATTACCTCCAAGCATGTCTCGTGTTCATAATGTTTTTCACATATCTATGCTTCGTAAATATGTAAAAGACCCGAACAACATTATTGAGTTAGAACCAGACGAGATAGCCGAAGATTTAACGTACGAGGAGCTACCTGTTAAGATCTTGGATAGGAAAGAGCATGTCCTACGCACAAAGGTTATACCACAAGTTAAGGTTTTGTGGAGGAACCATGCTATTGATGAAATGGCCTGGGAGTTGGAATCAGAAATGAAAATGAGGTATCCTCACCTTTTCGAAACATCAGGTACGTACGTCAATTTCGAGGATGAAATTTTATAAGAAGGGAAGGTTGTAAGACCCCAACTTTTTATAAATAAAATCGAATTTCCTCTATTTATTATTGTGAATAATAAGGTGTTAATTTGATATAATGCTATGGTTATGGGTGAAATGTGCAAATTTTTGCAAAATAAGCAAGTGGTTAAAAAATATTCATTGTTATCGGGGAATATTCATTTGGTCGTGGAATATTCTTGTTGTCGGGGAATATTCGTATGACGGCGCAGCCATTTGTGGGCCCCATAATGAAAAATGGTCGGATGAAAAAAATGACAAGTTTGAGTTTTTATAAATAATGGAGTAGTTGTTACCGTTAACACTGTTGGAATACCTGGTGGTTAAAATACAGTAATACACGTAGTTGCACAGTAGCACACGATATTGCATAGTATTTTTGAATTATTGATTCTTACGTAAGAAGGCACTACTCAATAATTGTTACAGTAATTGTGAGGGCCCCGAATCCGAGGTCCCTAATCACCGCGGATCCGGTTCGAACATTCTATACAACTATTACTATTTGTGGAAGATATAAACATAAATTGTTTATACATTAAACTTACACACTTTTCCCTAAGGTTGAGTAACCTTAACTTATACACAATACACCACTTGTTTAATACATAACATTATCATCATACATTACTATATAGTACAAATCTAATCACACACATTAACTTAAGCTGGAACCGTCTTTGTCCTTCCCTTGTATCCGACATGTTCGTCTTAATCTGCAATTGTTTATCATGATATAGCAAGGCTGAGCATAAGGATTACCCAGCAAGTTTAAGTTCAATAATATAACGATATATCATGATTGAAATGATTTGAATAATTGGCTGGCTATAATTCATCAATATAATTGTGAACTAGCAGGAACGAACTTTTGACTGAACAAGTATATAATATGAACAAATATATCTGAACCGAATAGTAATGAAGGTGATCAGCCTTTCATACCTGACTTATACATACAATATGTACAGAGTACAATTCTACAATGGCAATAAGCAATGATTATCCATAAGCATATCAGAATGAAACAACTCTTATTAGAGTTAAGTAAAAACAAATTTGCCTGCTTTGTTGATTACCGCTACACAATTTATAACGCTTTATCCGAAAACCTAATATTATTAATATAGATCTTCAATATTAGAATAATATCATCACAATATAATACTATTATATATAGATTTACATAGAATAACCTAAACACATACCACATAACCCTAGTCTACAACACACATAAGACTCGGTATTAAGTCAAACTATTGCAGTTTGAGTTGAACCGACACAAAACTGACATCCCGACGGTCTAGTCGGACAAAATTTAGAGCCTAAGTTCAATTAAACTCTGTCTAACACTTAACCGTTATCTAAGATAATTATATTATCAGTCAAAATATTTTTCGTAAGCTCGTAATAATTTTTAAATAATTATTACTCCCTCAAAATCCCAAATTAAGCGCTTGATTTTGACTTTTTTTTAAGTCAAATTGACTATTTTAGAATTAATAATTAAGCATATATAAATATATTTCTAAAATTATAAAAATTAGGATTAGTAATAAATTGTATATACTTTCTTTTGGTTATAATTTCTTCACCTATATTTTAGCAAAAATAGTAAAAAAATTAGTTTTAAAAATGGTCAATTTGACTTTAAAAAGTCAAAACTAAGCAATTAATTTGGGATGGAGGGAGTATCATTTATCATGAATTTTCAATCATTAATAACGATTTATACTTTTAATTAAATACCACATAATTTCTTTATCATTAATATTTATTTATTATCAAATATTAATGAAATACATATCCTAACATATTTATAATATATCAAAGTATTTTTAATACTTTAAAATCACCTTTATATAATTTTTAAACAATTAAATTCATTATCCAGATAATTGCTATTAATATTAAAATATTAATATTTTCATGGCAAAATATCAAAAGTTATATTTTATAACTTAAAATATTTGTGTAACACTTCAATCATTTTATATGATTTATAAAACATTTATTCTATTTTTCCATAATTTATCTAATATATTTATTAAATAAACTAATTATCATTTGTAAGACCCCAACTTTTATAAATAAAGATGAATTTTCTATAAATATCATTTTTGAATATTATGGAGTAAATTTGATATAATGTTATAGTTGTGGGTAATATTTATAAATTTTGCAAAGTACGCAAGTTGTTATATAATATTCGATTGGTCGAGGAATATTCGTTTTAACAGGGAATATTTGTACAATCGCACAATCATTGGTGGACCCCACAATGAATAATTGTCGAATTGAGAAAACGATAAAAAATACTTTTAACGGAAGTTTTTACGTTAAGCCATTTGAAACACCCGGTGTTAAAAGTACGAAGTAGCGATGGTTGCAGTAGAAATACTACTGATTGATTATTGATGCTTACATGAGAAGCCACTCAATTTTGTTCAATTATTGCAACAGTAATTGCTGCATAGTATCTCACGTTATTTGATTCAATTATTGTCAATATTTTATATATTATTAAATAAATAATTGAGACAACAAGGTTATTAATATTATTATTTGCAATATTAACGATGTCTAGAAGTTCTGTCAAGGAGACGTTTGGTCACCTAATTGTGCGCTTAATAGGAGAAATCCTTATCGAAAGCCCCTCTTTCCTAGAACGATTCGATCGATTAATAGTGTGAATAATAATAATGATGATGAGTTTTGTTTTATTAGTATTATTAATGTAATAAAACAGAAAAGCTTTTTACATAAATTAGAATACTTTTATAAAGTTATTCGTTTTATTAGACTATAAATAGAATATATATGATATTCTATTATGCATAGTGTTTTTCAGATAATGTCTGCATAGTGTTCAGATAGTAAAATCTTTTTATATAAAACCGAATACTTTTATAAAGTTATTTGTTTTATTAGACAATAATTAGAATATATTATATTTTATTATGCATAGTGTTGTATAGTGTCTGCATAGTGTTTTGCATAGTAAAATCTTTTAATATAAAACAGAATACTTTTATAAAGTTATAAGTTTTATTATATTATAAATAGAATATATTTTATTTTATTCAAAAGATTTTGTTTTAAATCTGGACCGTCCGATTAAAGTAAATCAATCTGGACCGTTCCTGAATTAGTTACTATGTTGTCCATTCTTTTATAAATAGAATCTCATTTCTTCATTATTTCTTACGAATTCACTGAAACTCTAAAGAGAGAAACTATAGAGAAAAAGAAGAAAAGTGTTCTGTTACTTCACTACTTCTATATCCAGTACTCTTCTTTCTAAAGGTAAGGGATATTATTTGTTGTACTCGTAAGGGTATTATTTCTTTTGTATTCATGAAGAGAAATTCTGTTATTCCATTCTTTATTATTACATTGGAATAACTCAGATATCGCTGCCTACCCTATACTTGGTGAAATTCTTCTGTTATTCCATTCTTTATCATTATGTTGGAATAACATGTCTATGCGAAGTACCGCATGCATGGTGATTTCTGTTATTGATCCGTTCTTTATCATTCCGTTGGAACATCCTGTCTGTGCTTTATGCATGACCTGGTTCCGTTCTTTATCATTCCGTTGGAACATCCTGTTTGTGCTTTACACATGACCTGGTTCCATTATTTATTATTCGGTTGGAATAACCTGTCTGTGCGGTCTATCACATGCCTAGTGATTTCTTTTGTTATTCCATTCTTTATTATACTCAGTTGGTTAAAGTTTTGACTTCTATACTCCATGAAATTAGTGGAATATCCTTGATATTTGCTCTTCATCCAGTATCTTTTCATGGAAATATTTTTTTGAGCATTCTTGAATTTTACTCCACAGAGAAGTATCATGTTGACAATTTGGATGTTATTGGTTTCTGGATAATTTAATTCTTGAACTTGTTTTATTGAATTCTTATATCTTTGGCATCAAAGTCATCTGTGGCCTGTAGTGCATAGATGGACTTGGTATGATTATGACCAAGGATTATTCGGTGTAATCATGACCGTAATGTTACAAATGATGTGGAAAAGTCCTCATTGGCCCGTAGTGCTTTGATGGACAGTTGTTGGCATGATCATGACCATTAATGAATACACGAATATTCTTGGCCCATAGTGCATGGATAATTTGTGGTCGTGATACTAAAGAATATCCTTGGCCGTAGTGCAAGGTGATTCAATGATGTGGATTATTTATTAAGCTGAGTCTTAGCGATAAAAGTGATGAAAACCCTTTTAAATCATAAAAGATAGTAGATTTTATTTTCTACTTGACTCTTTTAATGGATTGCTTATTCCGCTGAAGTTAAACTTGATGTTTGTTATATTGTATCAATTTAACACTACTGAAGACTAAAGATAATTTATTCTGTTTTATCTTAGTTATAATATTTCTTATTGGGGTAGTTGAGCTAACCCTTTCTTTCACTGTTCTCTTCAGGAAATGAGAACGTAGCAGGGACAAGTCCGGGAACGGAGTGACGGTCCAGAGGATAGCATTAGTAGTCCTCACTAATCTGTGAAATAGTGTGTTAATAAATGTATTGAGGACTTATTTTGAATTTTAATGTTGTCAAGAAGACTATGTTTGTATTAAATGTCATATCTCATGTTATATATTTAAGGTTGTATTTATATTCTGTACCATGTATTTGGCGACTCAGAATAGGTGATGTATACTTATTTTTGGGGCATCACAGTTGGTATCAAAGCTTAGGGATATGATCCCTGGCTAAGATGTGAGACTAGAACTAGGAGGGGAGAGACGGGGAATTCCTTTGCTAGTATAACCTACCTAAGTTGATTTGGTATTTAATTGGTTGGTCAGAGTATAGGGATAATATGTGATATGATAACTAAGGAGGAAGCATGGATAAAGCAGATCACCAAGATATTTGATGTCTTAGGATGCTCCGAGGAGCAAAAGGTTCCCTTTGCAACCTTTATGTTGCGAGGAGAGGAAGATTACAGGTGGGAATCGGTAAAGCGTACTCAACCTGCCGCACTGAAGATGTCTTAGGAGAAGTTCCAAGAACTATTCAACGACAAGTACTTTCCCGAAAGTATTCGTCACATAAAAGAGGTAGAGTTCATCAAGTTGGAGCAGAACAATATGACCGTGTCACAGTACGAAGCTAAGTTTACTGAGTTATCCCGGTTTGCATCTCACTTGGTTGATAATGAGGAGAGAATGACGTGAATGTTTTTAAGAGATTTGAAACCGGAGATACGTCAATATCTTATTTCTCATAAATTGTGTTTGTATTCAGATGTTGTAAATAGGGCTCAGTTATTGGAGTGCGATAACGAGTCAACGCAACCAAGAGAAAGCAGCCGACAGAATGAAAATACCAATGGTAACGGTCATCGAAGCGGTGACAAGAAACGTGGAGCGAATCAACATGCCAGAAATGGTAACCATTTCGGTGGTAATCATGGCCAAGACAATAAGAATGGACATTTCAAGAAGTGGAGAATCAACAATGATGGAAAGACGTCAGCACCATCACCCGTTATTAAGGAAGGAAAACGACCACCTATCATATGCTTCAAATGCGGAGGGGAGGGACACATTAGTCCAAACTGCGCGATGTCGTCCAAAGCATGTTATAATTGTGGAAGAGAACGTCACCTAGCTCGATTTAGTCATTCACCGAAGACAAGTTCAGCTAGGATGGAGGCACCAAAGGCCGTCCCAGAAAGTCAAAGTCGGTAATGTAAGGGAGAGCGTTTGTAGTGACCTCCCAGAAAGCAAGGAACCCGAACGAGGTCATCACGGGTAAGCTTATCATAAGCTCTAGCGAAGTCTATACCTTATTTGATACCGGTTCTACCCATTCTTTTATTTCTCCAACTTGCGCTCAACGATTAAATTTGACTACGGAGAAATTAGACTTTGACTTATCTGTGGAAACTCCGTTGGGAGACACCTTCATTACATCCACTGTTTATAAGTCTTGTTTGGTTCAAATGGGTACCTCACATTACCTGTCGATCTTATTTCATTTAAAATACTTGCATTTGATGTGATTCTAGGGATTGGTTGGTTAACTACTCATCATGCAAAAATTAATTAATTTTGTAAGGTTGTTAGCTTTCATATTCCTAACCAACCTATTATGCAAATTCAAGCAACCAAACCATTAAAATCAATCACTGTCATCTCAAGCCACAAAGCTATTCGTTTATTGAAAAATGGATGTCAAGCTTTCTTAGTTCATGTCACGGATCTAAACAAAAATACGTTAGTTTTGAATGATATTTCTATTGTTAATAAATTCCATGACATATTCCCTGAAGAACTTCCTGGCCTACCCCCAGAGCATGAAATTGAATTTCGTATCGACATTGAACCCGGTACAAAACCCATTTCCAAAGCCCCATATCGAATGGCTCCTATTGAACTTCGGGAGTTAAAGACCCAATTGCAAGAATTGTTAGACATTGGTTTCATTCGTCCTAGTACGTCTCCTTGGGGTGCTCCTATTCTATTCGTGAAGAAGAAAGATGGGAGTATGCGACTTTGTATTGATTATCGGGAGTTGAATCATGTCACCATCAAAAATAGGTACCCATTGTCACGTATTGATGACCTGTTTGACCAGTTGCAAGGAGCCAAATTCTTTTCAAAGATTGATCTTCGTTTCGGATATCACCAATGGAAGATTAGAACCGATGACATTCCAAAGACGGCTTCAGAACTCTGTACGGGCATTATGAATTCCTAGTCATGTCCTTTGGATTGACTAATGCTCCTGCTACCTTCATGGATATGATGAACCGAGTATTCAAAGAATATTTGGATCACTTTGTGGTCGTCTTTATTGATGACATCCTTATTTATTCCAAAACCGTGAAGATCACGAAAGCAACACTTGAGGTCGACACTCCAAAAGCTTTCGTGAATACAAGCTTTATGCCAAGTTGAAGAAATGTGAGTTCTGGCTTGAGGAAGTAGAATTCCTTGGGCACGTAGTATCAAGTCATGGAATATCTGTTGACCCAGCAAAGATTGAAGCAATTCAACGTTGGGAGCAACCTAAATCAGTGACCAAAGTACGTAGCTTTCTCGGCTTAGCTGGTTATTATCGGAGATTCAGGGAAGGATTTTCTCGAATAGCTACTCCATTAACTCAACTGACTCAAAAAGATACAAAGTTCGGTTGGAGCGAAGAATGTGAGAAGAGTTTTCAAGAACTCAAGAGGAGACTCATTTCAAAGACTGCTCGCAATAACATCTCGGCTCGGAGGATTTGTCATCTACAAAGTGATGCTTGAGAAAAGGGTTGGGATGTGTTCTCATGCAACATGGGAAAGTCATAGCCTATGCCTCAAGACAACTCAAAGAATATGAGAGGAATTATCCTACTCGTGATCTAGAGTTGGCAGCTGTTGTCTGCGCACTTAAAATTTGGAGGCATTACTTGTTTTGGGAGAAAGTGGAGATCTTTACGAATCATAAAAGCCTCAAATATTTCTTCACTCAAAAGGAACTCAACATGCGATAACGACGTTGGCTTGAACTGTTTTATGATCATACCATCCAATACCATCCTGGAAAAATGAACGTGGTAGCTGACGCATTGAGTAGAAGATCATATGCAAGTGCGGATGCGATATTGTCAACACAAAGGCCCATTTTGTGTGACTTCCAAAGGATGGAGATAGAGTTAAAGACTCCAGGGACCCATGTGATGATGGCGAATATACGAGTAGAACTGAATTTAATTGATAAAGTTAAAGCTGCTCAAGCTACAGACCTGGAGCTGATGCGTATGAGGAAGAAAGTGCAAGAAGGTGCTATGCCGGAAGCAAGAATCGATGAAGAAGGAATACTTCGAGTCAACTCTAGACTTTGTGTTCCTAACGACCCTAATTTAAAGTATAAAATCATGATGGAGGCGCACAACACACCGTTTGCAATCCATCCTGGGAGTACCAAAATGTATCATGATCTTCGACATACATTTTGGTGGGGCAATATGAAAAAGAGATATCGTTGTTTATCTCAAGGTGTCTAACGTGTCAACGAGTCAAGGCGGAGCATCAAGTACCAAAAGGTCCATTGTAACCACTTGAAATTCCAAAATGGAAGTAGGATCACATTACCATGAATTTCGTTACCGATCTTCCCAAAGTTTCTCAAGGCATAGATGCGATTTAGGTCATTGTTGATAGATTGACCAAGTCTGCTCATTTCTTACCGATACAAGAAACTTATACACCTGAACGTCTTGCTCGTATGTACATAAACGAGGTTGTAAGATTGCATGGTATGCCAGTATCCATAGTTTCTGATCGAGACCCAAGATTCACTTCAAGATTTTGGGTTAGTTTGTAAAAAGTTATGGGCACGGATTTACGATTTAGCTCAGCATATCTTCCTTAGACGGATAGGCAGTCAGAGAGGACGATTCAAGCTCTTGAAGATCTATTAAGACTCTGTATCCTTGACTTCAAGGGAAGTTGGGACAAGTTCTTACCATTGGTGGAGTTTTCCTACAACAACAATTATCAAGCAAGTATTGGCATGGCTCCATTTGAGGCGTTGTATGGAAGAAAGTGTCGTTCTCCAGTATGTTGGGATGAGGTGGGTGAAGAAACGTTGTTAGGACCGAAGTTGGTACGTATGACTACAGAAAAGATTCAAACGATCCGGCGTAACGTATAAAAACCTCACAAGATTGACAAAAGAGTTATGCTGATCTTCATCGAAAGGACGTGGAATTCGATATTGGAGATCATGTTTTGTTATGTGTTGCTCCATGGAAAGGAGTTACGAGATTTGGAAAGAGAGGAAAGCTCAATCCTCGATTCATTGGCCCATTTTTAATCCTCGATAGAGTAGGAACTGTGGCCTATAGACTCGCTTTACCGCCAAGTATGTCTCGTGTTCATAACGTTTTTCACATATCCATGTTACAAAAATATGTGGAATACCCGAACCACATTATTGAGTTAGAACCGGATGAAATAGCGGATGACTTGACGTATGAAGAGGTTCCTGTTCAAATCTTGGATAAGAAGGAACATATTCTACGCTCCAAGGTTATACCTCAAGTCAAAGTTTTGTGGAGAAATCACGATGTTGAGGAAATGACCTGGGAGTTAGAATCTGAAATGAAATCAAGGTATCCTTACCTCTTAGACATACCAGGTATGTACCCTAATTTCGATGGCAAAATTTCATAAGAAGGGGAGGTTGTAAGACCCCAACTTTTATAAATAAAGATGAATTTTCTATAAATATCATTTTTGAATATTATGGAGTAAATTTGATATCATGTTATAGTTGTTGGTAATATTTATAAATTTTGCAAAGTACGCAAGTTGTTATATAATATTCGATTGGTCGAGGAATATTCGTTTTAACAAGGAATATTCGTACAACGGCACAATTATTGGTGGACCCCACAACGGAATTATTGTCGGATTGAGAAAACGACAAAAATACTTTATGAAAATAACGACGGAAGTTTTACCGTTAACTGTTGAAACAGCCGGTGTTAAAAGTACAGTATTACGCGTGGTTGCATAGTAGCACACGATATTGATTATTGATGCTTACGTGAGAAGTCACTCAGGTTTGTTCAATTATTGCTACAGTAATTGCTGCATAGTATCTCGCGTTATTTGATTCAATTATTGTCAATATTTTATATATTATTAAATCAATAATTGAGACGACAAGGTTATTAATATTATTATTTGCAATATTAACGATGTCTAGAAGTTCTGTCAAGGAGACGTTTGGTCACCAAATTGCGCGTCAATAAAGAGAAATCCTTATTGGAAAGCCCCCTCTTTCCTAGGAACGACCTGGTCGATTAATAGTGTGAATAATAATAATGATGATGAGTTTTCTTTTATTAGTATTATTAATGTAATAAAACAGAAAAGCTTTTTATATAAAACAAAATATTTTTATAAAGTTATTCGTTTTATTAGACTATAAATAGAATATATGATATTCTATTATGCATAGTGTTTGCATAGTGTTTGCATAGTGCTTGCATAGTAAAATATTTTTATATAAAATAGAATACTTTTATAAAGTTATTTTCTTTATTAGACAATAATTAGAATATATTATATTTTATTATGCATAGTGTTGCATAGTGCACGTGATAGTGTTTTGCATAGTAAATCTTTTTATATAAAAATGTAATACTTTTATAAAGTTATTAGTTTTATTAGATTATAAATAGAATATATTTTATTTTATTTAAAAGATTTTGTTTTAAATCTGACTGATTCGATTAAAGTAAATCAACTGGACCGTTCATCAATTAGTTACTATCGTAGTCCATTCT
Source organism: Panax quinquefolius (assembly GCA_020205615.1). Lineage (NCBI taxonomy): Eukaryota > Viridiplantae > Streptophyta > Magnoliopsida > Apiales > Araliaceae > Panax > Panax quinquefolius. The sequence continues at coordinate 44,213,433 of CM035166.1, forward strand.
TCTATAAATAGAAGTTCATTCCTTCATTATTTTTACTTAATTCTTCGAAACTCAGAGAGAGAAACTATAGAGAGAAAGAAGAAAAGTGTTCTGCTACTTCACTACTTCTATATATCCAGTACTCTTCTTTCTAAAGGTAAGGGATATTATTTGTTGTACTCGTAAAGGGTATTATTTCTTTCATATTCGTGAAGAGAAATTTTGTTATTCCATTCTTTATTATTCTGTTGGAATAACCTGTATACGTTGGCTACCCTATACTTGGTGAAATTCTTCTGTTATTCCATTCTTTATCATTATGTTGGAATAACCTGTCTATGCGAAGTACCGCATGCATGGTGATTTCTGTTATTATTTTGTTCTTTATCATTCCGTTAGAACATCTTGTCTGTGCTTTATGCATGACCTGGTTCCGTTCTTTATAATTCCGTTGGAACATCCTGTCTGTGCTTTACGAATGACCTAGTTGAGTTCATTAATATTATATTGGAACATCTTGTCTATGCGTTTCCGCATGACCTGGTTCCGTTATTTATTATTTGGTTGGAATAACCTGTCTGTACGGTCTATCGCATGCCTGGTGATTTCTTTTGTTATTCCATTCTTTATTATACTCAGTTGGTTAAAGTTTTGACTTCTATACTCCATGAAATTAGTGGAATATCCTTGATATTTGTGCTTCATCCAGTATCTTTTCATGGAAATAATCTTCTGAGCATTCTTGAATTTTACTCCACAAAGAAGTATCATGTTGACAATTTGGACGTTATTGGTTTCTGGATAAATTAATTCTTGAACTTGTTTTATTGAATTCTTATATCATTGGTGTGACGCCCCCAAAATTAGGTATACGTCACCCATCTTGGGTCGCCACTTACATGGTACATAAATTCAAATATAACTTACTAATATAAGCGTGGTATAATACGACATAAACCGTGAGTTTGAATACAAATATTGTCTACTAGATATTATACAAACTCAAAAGGAGTCCTCATTACAACTATTATCACATTATTTCACGTAATAGTGAGGACTACTAATGCTATCCTCTCGGACCATTACTCCGCTCCCCGACTCGTCTCAAATTTATGTTCTCATTTCAAGAGAAACGGTGAAAGAAAGGGTGAGCTCAACTAGCCCAAAGAAGAAATATTATGACTAAGATAATGCGTAATAAATTATCATTAGCCTTCAACAATGTTAAACCGATAAAATACAATAGACAACCGGTTTAATCTGCAATGAATATGAAATCCATTAAAAGAGTCAAGTAGAAAATAAAGTCTACTATCTTTTAGGTTTTAAAAGGTTTTCATAAATTTTCATCATTAAGACTCAGTTTAATGAATAAACCACAATATCTAATCATCCCTGTACCACGGTCAAGGATTTTCATCAAATTATCAATGGTCATGACTATACCGAATCACCCCTGGTCATAATCATACCAAAAACTATCCATCACTGCATTACAGGCCACTGAGGACTTTTGTCACATCATTTATATCAAGCCATGATTATACCGAATGATCCCTGGTCATAATCATACTAAGTTCATCTATGCACGTAAGCCAAAGATAACATAATATAACGTGAGGATGATGACAATGACATAATAATTCAATAAAACAAGTTCAAGAATTATTTAATCCAGGAATTATTAACGTCCAAATTGTCAACATGATACTGTTTTGTAGAGTAAAATTCAAGAATAATCAGAAGAATATTTCCATGAAAAGATCTTTGGATGAAACGCAAATATCAAATACATTCTACTAATTTCATGGAGTATAGAAGTCAAAGTTTTAACCAACTGGGTATAATAAAGAATGGAATAACAAAAGAAATCACCATGCATGCGTAGATTGCGTGAGCAAAGTTATTCCAATGTAATAATAATAACGGAACTAGATCGGGTGAAATTCACAATCGAAGTGAGGATGATCTAATGAATAATAAATCTTTGAATAATAAACAATGGAACCAGTCCTGTAAAATACATGCAGATGAGGATATTCCAAATGTAATAATAAATGTGGAATAATAAACAATGGAACCGAAGTGTCCTGTAAAACACACGTATATGATATTCCAGCAGAATAATAAAGAATGGAATAATAGAAGAAGATCACCAAGTATAGGGGATTCACAGATACAAAAGTTATTCCAATGTAATAAATAAGAATGGAATAACATAAGGATTTCACCAACTATAGGGTATGCATATATACACAGGGTTATGTATAGGGTATACCACTTTTCTAAAAGTTATTCCAACAAAATAATAATGAATGGAATAAACGAAGTTCTCTTCATGAATAAGAAAGAATAACACCCTTACTGGGTACAACAAATAATACCCTCACTAGTAAAAAACTTTGGATATCAAAGTAGTGAAGTACCGAATACTCTTCTTCTTTTCTCTATAGATTTTCTCTCTATAGCTTCTCTCTATAATTTCTCTCTGAGAGTTTCAATTGAATTCGTAAGAAAATAATGAAGGAATGAGCTTTATTTATAGGAAAATAGAATGCATAGTAATTAATCCATGAAACGGTCAGATTGATTTACTTTAATCGACGGTCCATATTTAAAGCAAAATCTTTTAAATAAAATATCATATATTCTATTTATATAAAAACATTTTACTATGCAAACACTATGCAACACTATGCAAAACACTATGCAAAAACACTATGCAACACTATGCATAATAAAATATAATATATCCTATTTATAGAATAACTTTAATAAAGTATTCATTTTTTATATAAAAAGATGTTTCATTTTATTACATTAATAATAATGAATGAAACACAACGTCATTATCGCTATAATAATTCATATTATTAATCGACAATAATGGAATCAAACCGAGTGACTTCTCACATAAGCATCAATAATCAATACCGTGTGTGCTACTATGCAACCACACGACATCGTACTATTTTTACTACCGAAAGTAGTTCAACAAGATCAACCAGTAAAACTTCCGCCGTTATTTTCATAAAATATTTTGTTCGGGTGAATAGTAACTCATGAATAGTAATTCGTGAATAGTAAATCAGAATAGTACTACGACACAAAAAGTGTCCCAAATACTCGAGTGAAAAATACTAGAGTGAATAGTAATTTCGATGAATAGTAAACCGTGAATAGTAACTCGTGAATAGTAACTCTCACACAAAAAGTGTCCCAAATACTAGAGTGAACAATACTAGATTGAATAGTAATTTTTGAATAGTAACCCGTGAATAGTAATCGTGAATAGTAATCGGATATTTTATGACAACTTGTCTACTTTGAAAAATTTTCAAATATGACCCCTTTAACTTTAAACTTTTATCAATTTAACTATTCACCAAAATAGAAAAATTGAACACTTTTATTTCATAAAATTTGGGGTCTCACAATCTCCCTCCTTATGGAATTTCGCCCTCGAAATTAGGTACGATACTGGTATGATAAAGAGGTGAAGATACCTTGAATACCTTTATCGTTGAAAACATTAAATTCATCTTTGCAAATCCGCCAAAGATATTCATTAACAATTCATCTTTACACTACAGGCCAAAGATATACAATTGAAAAACCAATAATGCTGAGACTCAGCTTAATAGTATCACGACCACGAATTATCCATGCACTACGGGCCAAGGATAATTGTGTTTTCAATTACGATCATGATTATACCGAACAATCCCTGGTCATAATCATACCAAGTCCATCTATGCACGTAAGCCACAGATGACTTTGAACACATCCATGAATTAATATTTCATTGCTGAGACTCAGCTCAATAATTAATCCACATCGTCGAATCATCCCTGCACTACAGGCCAATGATATTCTTTAGTATCACGACCACGAATTATCCATGCACTACGGCCAAAGATAATCGTGTATTCATTAGTATCACGACCACAAATTATCCATGCACTACGTGCCAAAGATAATCGTGTATTCATTAGTATCACGACCACAAATTATCCATGCACTACGTGCCAAAGATAATCGTGTATTCATTAGTATCACGACCACAAATTATCCATGCACTACGGCCAAAGATAATCGTGTATTCATTAGTATTACAACACACAATTCTCCATGCACCACGTACAAAGATAATTGTGTATTCATTAGTATCACGACCATAAATTATCCATGCACTACTACCAAAGATAATCGTGTATTCATTAGTATCACGACCACAAATTATCCATGCACTACTGCTACCAAAGATAATCGTGTATTCATTAGTATCACGACCACAAATTATCCATGCACTATTACGCACCAAAGATAATCGTGTATTCATTAGTATCACGACCACAAATTATCCATGCACTACTACCAAAGATAATCGTGTTTTCAATTACGGTTATGATTATATCGAACAATCCTCGGTCATAATCATACCAAGTCCATCTACGCACTACAAGCCACGAGATGACTTTCAACATAATATAAGCATGAGGATAATGATATAAAGAATCAATCAAATGAGATAAAGGATAAATATTAAACATTTATAATTTATCCACGATTCAAGAATATCCCCATGTTATCAATCACTTAATAATCTCATAATCTAATATCATTAATATTATAACAATATTTTAATCACTTCTTAAATTTATAAACAATTTATCTCAATTGTTTACGCTTTACCATTTAATGCATTTAATCATTCAAAAATGCCATACTCATAAGATATCATCACCAATTATCAAATCCCTCAAAAAAATATGCATATACTCTATATAGGATTCTCTAGCCATAAAATCCTATTTTCCAATTTTGTTACTTCACATAACATATTTAACTCATATGTCCGTAACTAAACTATTTTCATGAAAAATACCAAATCAGTCCCAAAGATATTTCTTTTCTGGAATTTAGCATAATATAGTCCCATAATGAAAATATATTTTTCTCGGAATTTTTAAAATTCATTTACTATTTTTCAAAAATCAATTTCTAATTAATTCCTTAAGAAATTAGCTACCTCAAGTTTAACTCTAAAAATTCGCAAATCTTGGCAGGACCTTACACATGTTAATGTGAGCCTCCCGTTTAAATTTCATGGTCATCGGAGTTATAGAACTCCGGCTATAGCATTTTTCGTCGAAAAAACCTAAATATTGAAATAGTCATAACTTGCTCATTTTAAGTCGAGAATGAGCTCATTTTTTGGACAGGGGTATTTTATACCATATACTTTCATGTCCCAAAAGGCCAAAATTTTTCTCATAATTTAAGTGGTGAAACAGCCCCTCTAAAATCATGCAAAGCAACTTTTTTCGCTTTTTTGCACTTTGCACTTCTTTGTTAAAATCAATCCACACAAAAATCTAAAACACCTTTTCCAGTGATTCCACTTGGATTAGTTAGGTAACTCATAGATCTAACTCTAGGACTTGACCACACTCAAAAATTCAAAATATAATAGGAGATATGGTCAATTGAATTTCATGTTACGCTTTTTCACCAAAATCGATTTTCAACTCTTTGTGATTTCTAAGAAACTTTCATGTTTTCACATAATAACCAACATAACTCATCATAACACTTACTAATACTTCATACACCCATGATTTTCATTAGTCCAATGCTTTTATTATGACTTTCATCATAATCCTCGTAAACAGATCCTTTTAGTTGAAGAAATATTTGAGGGTTTAAGAAATGGGTTTTTGTACTGGGGTCAATACAAAATTCGATTTCACGTTCTAGGGTAGGCTAGGAAGTCTTCAAGAATACGCCAAGAAATTTATTAATAATAGAAATATCATTCAAAACTGTGACTCTCATCCAAGACTTGGATAGTACGTCACATTGATACCAACTGTGACTTCTATCCCTTAACCTAGATAGCACCTCACAATGATACCTATAAACTTGCCATCTTCATTCACGATGTCGCCTACAGAAAGTCTGGATTCGGTGCATTCCACACAAGGAAGTCAACAACGAAAGGTTCGGGGCTCTTTACTTATGGCTTGATATGATAATAATTGACTTTAGTAGTTTGGTTACTTGAATTCGCACAATAGGTTGGTTATGAATATAAAAGCTAACAACCTTACGAAAAGCATGATGCGTAGTTAACCAATTGATTCCTAAAATCACATCAAAGGCAAGTATTTTCAAAAAGATAAGATCGACGAAGTAACGTGAAAGTGTTTATTTGAATCAAACAAGATTTAAAAATAGTAGCAGTAACGAAGGCTCCTACTAACGAAGTTTCAACCAATAAGTCAAAGTCTAACTTCTCCGGAGTCAAATTTAAACGTTGAACACAAGCAAGAGAGATAAAATAATGGGTAGAACCGGTATCTTATAAGGTATAGACTTCGCAATTTATAATTAACTAACCCGTGCTAACTTCGTTCGGTTTACTCGCTTTTGAGAAGTCATGAAAATGCACTTCCTAAAACCAACGACTTTGTTTTGTCCATATCCACCTTTGGTGCCACCGTCCCAGCTAGACTTGACTTTGGTGCACAACAAAATTGAGCTAAATGACCTTCTCTTCTTGCAATTTCCACTTCTATTATCTTTGCCATGATTACCACCGAAGTGGTTACCATTCTTGGCATGATAATTTCCCCCACGATGGTTATCATTATTCGATAGTTGCCCACCGAGATGATTATTATCGTGTTGTTGGTCGTTACCTTTTGTTTGAGCTGAATCAACACTCTCATGTGCTTCATTGCTTATCTCAGCATTTTCAGATGCCATTCTCAAACACTGTCACAAAACAAGGGTTAATTAACATATCACATATTATCCCTATACTCTGACCGACCAATTAAATACCAAATAAATTTAGGTAGGTCATTCTAGCGAAGGAATTCCCCGTCTCTCCCCTTCTAGTTCTTATCTCACATCTCAGCCAGGGATCATATCCCTAAGCTCTGATACCAACTGTGACGCTCCAAAAATTAGGTATACGTCACCCATCTTGGGTCGCCACTTACATGGTACATAAATTCAAATATAACTTACTAATATAACTATCGTGTACAATACGACATAAACTGAGTTTGAATACAAATATTGTCTACTAGATATTATACAAACTCAAAAGGAGTCCTCATTACAACTATTATCACACTATTTCACAGAATAGTGAGGACTACTAATGCTATCCTCTGGACCATTACTCCATTCCCCGACTCGTCCTAGCTATGTTCTCATTTCCTGAAGAGAACAGTGAAAGAAAGGGTGAGCTCAACTAGCCCAGTAAGAAATATTATGACTAAGATAATGCAGAATAAATTATCAATAGCCTTCAACAATGTTAAACTGATAAAATACAATAGACAACCAGTTTAACTGCAGCGGAATATGCAATCCATTAAAAGAGTCAAGTAGAAAATAAAGTCTACTATCTTTTAGGTTTTAAAAGGTTTTCATAAATTTTCATCATTAAGACTCAGTTTAATGAATAAACCACAATATCTAATCATCCATGTACCACGGTCAAGGATTTTCATCAAATTATCAATGGTCATGACTATACTCGAATCACCCCGGTCATAATAATCATACCAAAAACTATCCATCACTGCATTACAGGCCACTGAGGACTTTTGTCACATCATTTATATCAAGCCATGATTACACCGAATGATCCCTGGTCATAATCATACTAAGTTCATCTATGCACGTAAGCCAAAGATAACATAATATAACGTGAGGATGATGACAATGACATAATAATTCAATAAAACAAGTTCAAGAATTATTTAATCCAGGAATTATTAACATCCAAATTGTCAACATGATACTGTTTTGTAGAGTAAAATTCAAGAATAATCAGAAGAATATTTCCATGAAAAGATACTGGATGAAACGCAAATATCAAATATATTCTACTAATTTCATGGAGTATAGAAGTCAAAGTTTTAACTAACCTGGGTATAATAAAGAATGGAATAACAAAAGAAATCACCATGCATGCGGTGCTTAGCGTAAAAGTTATTCCAATGAGAATAATAATAACGGAACCGAGGTCGTGAAATTCACACAAGCGAGGATGATCTAATGTAATAATAAATGTTGAATAATAAACAATGGAACGAAGTCCTGTAAAAAACACACATGTGAGGATATTCCAATGTAATAATAAATGCGGAATAATAAACAATGGAACCAGTCAGGTGTAAAAACACATACGCATGAGGATATTCCAAATGAATAATAAAGAATGGAATAATGAAGAAGATCACCAAGTATAGGGGATTCAGCGTATACTGAGTTATTCCAAATGAATAAATAAGAATGGAATAACATAAGGATTTCACCAAGTATAGGGTACGCCGCATATCTGAGTTATGTATAGGGTATACCACTTTTACTGATTATTCCAATGTAATAATAATGAATGGAATAATGAAGTTCTCTTCATGAATAAGAAAGAATAACACCCCTTACAAGTACAACAAATAATACCCCTTATCGTAAAAAAAGACATTTTGGATATCAAAGTAGTGAAGTACGAGTAATACTCTTCTTCTTTCTCTCTATAGATTTTCTCTCTATAGCTTTCTCTATAATTTTCTCTCTAGAGTTTCGGTGAATTCGTAAGAAAATAATGAAGGAATGAGCTATTTATAGGAAAATAGAATGCATAGTAATTAATCTATGAACGGTCCAGATTGATTTACTTTAATCGACTCATCCATATTTAAAGCAAAATTTTTAAATAAAATATCATATATTCTATTTATATAAAAACATTTTACTATGCAAACACTATGCAAAAACACTATGCAACACTATGCATAATAAAATATAATATATTCTATTTATAGAATAACTTTAAATAAGTATTCTTTTTTATATAAAAGATGTTTACATTTTATTACGTTAATAATATGAATAAAATAAAACGTCATTATCGCTATAATAATTCATATTATTAATCGACAATAATGGAATCAAACCGAGTGACTTCTCACATAAGCATCAATAATCAATACAAGTGTCTACTATGCAACCACACGTGACATCGTACTTTTACTACTATGAGTAGTTCAACAAAGATCAACCAGTAAAACTTCTGCCGTTATTTTCATAAAATATTTTGTTCGGATGAATAGTAACTCATGAATAGTAATTCGTGAATAGTAACTCGTGAATAGTACCCTGACACAAAAAGTGTCCCAAATACTCGAGTGAACAATACTAGAGTGAATAGTAATTTCGGTGAATAGTAACTCGTGAATAGTAACTCCGACACAAAAAGTGTCCCAAATACTAGAGTGAACAATACTAGAGTGAATAGTAATTTCGGTGAATAGTAACCCGTGAATAGTAACTCGTGAATAGTAACCGGGTATTTTATGACAACTTGTCTACTTTGAAAAATTTTCAAATATGACCATTAATTTTAAACTTTTATCAATTTAACTATTCACCAAAATAGAAAAATTGAACACTTTTATTTCATAAATTTTGGGGTCTCACAATTGGCATCATCCACTTGTTTATATTATGTTGAAAGTCATCTGTGGCATGTAGTGCATATATGGACTTGGTATGATTATGACCAGAGATTATTCAGTGTAATCATTGACCGTAATGTTACAAATGATGTGGAAAAGTCCTCATTGGCCCGTAGTGCATTGATGGACAGTTGTTGGCATGATCATGACCATTACTGAATACACGAATATTCTTGGTCCGTAGTGCATGGATAATTTGTGGTCGTGATACTAAAGAATATCCTTGGCCGTAGTGCAGGGGTGATTCAATGATGTGGATTATTTATTAAGCTGAGTCTTAGCGATAAAAGTGATGAAAACCCTTCTAAATCATAAAAGATAGTAGATTTTATTTTCTACTTGACTCTTTTAATGGATTGCTTATTCCGCTGCAGTTAAACTTGATGTTTGTTATATTGTATCAATTTAACACTACTGAAGACTAATGATAATTTATTCTGTTTTATCTTAGTCATAATATTTCTTACTGGGCTAGTTGAGCTCACCCTTTCTTTCACTGTTCTCTTCAGGAAATGAGAACGTAGCATGGACTAGTCCGAGAACGGAGTGAAGATCCAGAGGATAACATTTGTAGTCCTCACTATTCTTTGAAATAGGTGTTAATAAATATATTGAAGTCTTATTTTGAGTTTTAATGTTGTCTAGAAGACAATGTTTGTATTAAAACTCACAGCTCATGTTGTATATTTAAGGTTGTATTTGTATTCTGTACCATGTATTTGGCGACTCAGAATATGTGATGTATACCTATTTTGGGGGCGTCACATCATTAATATTAATTAATTAATGAAATTCATCACAAAATATTAAAAGTCAATAAAAATATCTTAAAATATTTTCTTATATCATAATATTATTTTCATGATTTTTCATGTATTAAAATTATTTTTAAATAATTTATTTAATAATTATAATTAAATAAATTAAATACCATTTATATTCCAAAAATATTAAATATTTATGAAATATACTCTAAATAATTAAAAACTAATTTTCGGACTTAAAAATAATTTTTCATAATTTATTATGTATTTTTAATAATTAAAAATCATTTTTATCTATTTGTTAAATAAAATAAATAATTTTCGTAATTTATAATTAATAAAAAGGCACTATGGCGACAGAACCGTCGCTATAAGTGTTCTTAGCCGTTTTCCAGAATTTCATGTCAGTCATCAAGGCATGAGGTTTGACCGACTCTAATTCTCATTATATTTCGTTTCTAGGCTTGTTTGAGCCTCAATATTGTAGTATTTATGTAGCACTACAATAGCAAACCTAGTTCATTACCATAACACATCAGATCCGTGAGATACAGAGCATACAAAATGTGTCAGACACTGTTCTTAATTTTCTGGACCCATAAATGAAGAACAGTCGAAGTATATACTTTCCAGCCTTTGAATCTTGGCATTCTGGGTGCGGTTTATGTGATATAATGGTTCGATCGTGTAGATAACATGTTAGGCTACAATTACATAACATCATATACTAATAAAAACATCACATATGACAGATCAAGGACAGTCAAACTATGTCAGAAAAATCACGTATGAAGTTTCTGGGTTTTTCCAAAATTTGACAAAACAGACGGTCAATGCTTGTTTAACCAAGATTAAGCTTGATATTGTAGTTCGTATACCAGACTACAAGTACATTACACAAACATGGTCAACTAACCTGTCAGTAGCAAGATCAGAATCCTAGAATGTCTTGTCAGACCGTTTCTGGAATTCTGGGTTGCCCAGAATTCGTTTTTCGTGAACGGTCAACGTAGTTTAACTGCCTATAACAAGCGATCTAGAAATGATATATCCATGATTAAAGTTCCAAATGGTAGTCCACATGGCATAAAATAGATGACAAACATAAAACATAGAAAACATCTAACACACATGGATCTACAGGCCCTGGCATTTGACTATCAGGCCTTGTGACACCCCCAAATCTGGGTACTTCAATTCCATAGGATTTAGTGTTCACTGTACAAATATCATCTATCTATCTACCCATAATAAATGCAAACTATGCAATAGATAGAAATAAAATCTTCCCCTTAAGGGTTACAAAATCCAAATAATAATAAAATCCCAGGTTAAACTAACCTTAAACATCTGTGCGAAATAATAAACAAATAAGTCTTAAACAACATCATTAACTCAAGTCTTAAACATAAATACATCATCTAATAAAAATAACAAGTCTTCATCACTTGTTAATCTTGTCCTTGCCTTTACTAGTGGAAGGTTCGTCGGTTCTTTCGTTCTTAACTGCAATGTTATTATTAAGCAAGAGTGAGCACAATTGCTCACAAGTATAACAATGAAATAACCGTAAAATAAATGCGAGTGAATCAAGGACTTCTGAAATAAATCTCAACTTTTGAATCAAAAATTAATAACAAGAATCAAAAGATTTCTGAGGGTCATAAGACCTTGAACTATGTCCTAGGTTATCGAGGGTTATACTTGAAACCTTTAACAGTCATAAGACTATGGACCTTTCTACTCGTACTTAGGGGGATCAACCCTTAGTACCATACTGTGCACAATATCTTAACGCTAACGCATAAATAAATCCCTTTGCAGGGTTGTTCATCTTAGTTTGACATTCGAGTCCGCACCAAAGGAAATTTGGTTTGGATAATTCAATAAGAGTTCTGAAATTTAGAACGTTCATCAACTATGGACTAGTTGAATCAATAAGGTTCACTAGTCTAACAAGGTTCAACAATAATGATGTTCAGTCTGAATAATAATCTCAAGAAGTATACAATAGAACGATTATTGTATAACAAAATCATACTTTGAAAAGATAATCAATCTTTAATATAATAATTTGAACTTGAATAATAGTAAATGAAAATTTACTCGAGGTAAATAATAAACTTGAACAATAATGACAAGTAGGGTTAGGAAACTAGCCTCGTGCGTAGATTACACTTTAACTATAAACGTTCTTTGAATTTAATCCTACATACCATTCACATTCACAATACCAGTTAGTTAAAACTTAACTAATCATCAATGATCATTCTTTTGTCTAAACTTTGGTTATGACTATACTTAGTCAATTTATCACATTTACGGTCACATAAAATCACTTCATGAATAATAATTTAATTATGTATTCCATAACTCAATCTATATGTAATTATGTTATTTACATGTTAAACATCTATTTTATCATCACATTATACTTCTAACATGTTTACATGTTCATTACATTAAGTTACTAACACATTGCTAGAGTTGATATTTTAAAAATAATTCATTCTAAACTTTCTGGAGGGTGGCGTTACGGCGCCACTGTTATTCTTGGTCTTGCATATGGCTGCATTGGCAGGTACAGTCAATGAAGACGGAAAAGATAGAAATAGATCAATGCCATCTGCGGTATGCATTGCATACGTAAATGGAAGTTCGCGAAAAATCGTAGAACATGCCAATTTCATCCAATTTCTTATTTTCTACTCGAAATTAGACATTCCCATATGATGTAATTCATGCATAAACATAACCCATCAATTATATAAAGACTTTAATCAATGTAAATAGTTAAATACAGAATTTAAGCATGTAATTTTACTGACTTTGATGTTCTTGAAGGTTTTGAAAATAAAACATGTAAATTGTCACTACGGATTCGTTATAACACCGAATCCGTTCGTTTAAAGTTTGGTCTCTTCGTATCAACATGTATAATAATATACGAGTGTAAAATTTAGGGATAATATACGATCAACACATGAAATATCACGTATAAGGCCATATGGCCAAAACCCAACTCTGTAAGTTTTTGAAAAACATATACGACATGTTTTTTTTTATGAAACTGATGACATGGTTTACATAATAAATATAATTAAATACGATTTGATACATCTTAACCCATATATAAACTCATAATCAAACCCTTTCTCAATTACAGAGATATACAGAGGTTTTGAAAGCCATTTTCATGAAAACTAATTGACGTGAAATATAAATTGGATTGAAGAGAATTACCCAAGCGTAGATGAACAAGGATAACAATTCTCTCTATTTCAAATACAATTTCCCAAACTTGCTCAATAAAATTCTAAAACTCTCTCTCTTTTCCCTCTCTGTTTTATACCAGACTTAGCCAAATAATGAAAAGGAAGAAAGGAGAATACGTATATTAATCAAGCAACTGACGCGCATGATGGAGGTCAGTTACCTAACATGGGTAACTTCTCCCAACCTCCCTTAGTGCCATGTTTGTCTAGCTAGAATAGATTTCAAAAACCATTTAATCTAATAAAGCTTTATCATATAGTTTAATTAATGTCACACTCCTTCATAAAATAAATCAATATCTTATTTAAAATTAAATATAATAATTTCTCATAAATTCACATAATTATATAATTAATTTTTTCATTAATTAATTATATCAAATTATTAAATCTCTAATTAATTATTACATTAATTAAAATAACATTATGCTTATTAAATATTTCATTTAATACAATAAGTTCACATAATGACATACTTCGAATAATAATTATTCTCTACGTTAATTTAATAAATGTAACACATATAATTAAATTATTTTACCACAATTGCATCAAATAATTATTTAATCCAATAATTAAATCATCAAAAAATATTTATTTAATTCAATAAATATTAAAAATTAATTTACAAAAATCTCATTTGTCACATCTTTCCCCCCTTAAAAGGATTCTATCCCCAGAATCACGACTCAATAAATTTGACCCGCTACATTCTCCCCCCTTACAAAGATTCTGTCCCCAGAATGGGTTACACATAAATTATGTAAATAAATGAGGGTAATTCTTCATTATATTCTCTTCGAGTTCCCACGTAGCTTCTTCAGCGTTGTGGTTCCTCCAAATTACCTTAACAGAAGGTATAACTTTATTTTTGAGAACTTGTTCTTTTCGGTCGACAATTTGAATAGGAATTTCCTCGTAAGATAAGTCTTTGTCGAAATGTAGGGGTTCATATTCAATGATGTGCTTGTAATCGGGTTTGTAGGGTCGTAAAATAGAAACATGGAAGACGTTATGGATATTCTCGAATGCTGGAGGTAGGGCTACCTCGTATGGAACTTCTCCAATTCTTCTCAATACTTCAAATGGTCCAATGAATCTTGGGCTCAATTTTCCTTTCTTTCCCTTCCATGGAGAGACCTTTAAGAAAACATAACTACCTGATTCAAATTCGATATTTTTACGATGTGGATCAGCGTATTTCTTATGTCGGTCTTGAGCTGCTACCAGTCATGCTCGGATCACTTTGACTATTTCTGATGTCTGTTATACCAATTCTGGCCCTAGCAATTGTCTCTCACCAACTTCATCCCAGTAAAGTGGAGTTCGCGATTTTCGCCATATAACGCTTCGTAAAGGCAAGATGCCAATACTAGCGTGGTAACTGTTGTTGTAGCCAAACTCTACTAATCTAGTAGTGATCATCCCAATTTCCTTTGAAGTCCATCACACAGGCTCTTAGCATATCTTCTAACGTTTGAATTGTTCATTCGCTCTGTCCGTGTGTTTGAGGGTGATAAGCTGTACTCATTCGCAATTGCGTACCCATGCATTCTTGAAGACGTTTTCAGAAATTTGATGTTAAGTGCGGATCCCTATCTGAAACAATTGATACCGGAACTCCGTGCCTCGAAACAATCTCTTTTACGTATAGCCTCGCCAACTGATATAAGTTGAATCTTATTTTGATTGGAAGGAATTATGCAGATTTTGTCAATCGGTCAACGATAACCCATACTGCGTCGTAGCCTTTCTAAGTCGTCGAAAGGCCAACCACGAAGTTCATTGTAATATGTTCCCATTTCCATTCTTGGATTTCTAACGGCTGAAGCAATCCACTTGGTCTCTGATGTTCTGCTTTTACTTTCTGACAGGTCAGACACTTGGCAACACATTCTGCAACATCGCGTTTTAAATTCAGCCACCAGAAGTGTTGTCGAAGATCTTGATGCATCTTGGTACTACTAGGGTGAATCGAATATCGTGAACTATGAGCCTCACTCAAAATATCTTCCTTAATCTCTTGTACTAGCGGTACCCAAATTCTACTCTCAAATATCAGTATTCCTTCCTTATCCATCTTAAATCTTGGTTCAGTTCCTTCAGATATCTTCTTTTTCACCTTTTTACATTCTTCGTCCTGAAGCTTAGCCTCCTTTATTTTATCTAGTAGAGTTGTACCAGATTGCATCTGAAATATTTTCTCATCAATCTCCATAGGATACTTCACTTCCAATTCCAGTTTTTCCATTTCAAAGAATTAATTAGTCCCGAGCAAATCAACATCATCAACTTCTCCGACCCTTTCTACTTAAGGCATCGACAACGACATTCGCCTTTACCCGGATGGTATAAAATCTCACAGTCGTAGTCCTTAATTAACTCCAACCACCTTCTTTGATGCATATTCAAGTCTTTCTGCGTGAAAATATATTTTAGACTCTTGTGGTCCGTATATATTTCACACTTCTCCCCGTAGAGGTAGTGCCTCCAAATTTTCAAAGCAAAAACAACTGCAGCTAATTCCAAGTCATGGGTCGGATACCCCTTCTCATAATCCTTCAATTGTCGTGATGCATACGCAATGACTTTGCCATTTTGCATCAGCACACAGCCAAGTCCTTTATGTGACGCATCACTATACACAACAAAATATCTTGTATCATCTGGGAGAGATAAGACATGTGCCGTACTCAACCTCTTCTTTAATTCTTGAAAACTTTCCTCACACTTCTTCGTCCAAACAAATTTCACAGCTTTTCGAGTTAAATTCGTTAGCGGAGTTGCGATCTTGGAAAAATCTTGAAAGAATCTTCTATAATACCCTGCCAATCCAAGAAAACTTAATACTTTCGATGGCGTTCTCGGCTGATCCCAGTTGATCACGGCTTCGACTTTTGATGGATCTACCGAAATCCCATTTTTATCGATCACGTGCCCAAGAAATTGCACTCGTTCAATCCAAAATTTGCATTTCGAAAACTTGGCATATAACTTTTCCCTTCTAAATACTTCCAATGTTAATCTCAAATGCTCTTCGTCTTGGTTTTCGAATATACCAAAATATCGTCAATAAATACTACTACGAACTTGTCCAAATATGGTTTGAACACACCATTCATTAGTCCCATAAATGCTGCAGGAGCATTCATAAGACCAAACGACATTACTAAAAATTCGTAGTGATCATATCGCTTTCGAATTATTGCCTTCTAAGACATCCTCTAGCCTCACCTTCAGTTGATGATAACCGCTTCTCAAGTCTATCTTAGAAAAGTATCTCGCTCCCTTCAATTGATCAAACAGGTCGTCGATCCTCGGTAATGGATATCTGTTCTTAATCGTGACCTTATTCAGTTCTTTGTAGTCAGTGCAGAGCCACATCAATCATCCTTCTTTTTCACAAATAACACCTAAGGCCTCCCCCACCACGATACGCTTCGGTTGAATGTACTTCTTGTCCAACAATTCTTGTAGTTGTACCATTAGTTCCTTCATCTCTACTGGTGCCATTCGATATGGTGCCTTCTATATTGGAGCGGTTCCAGGTGCCAAATCGATCACGAAATCTACCTCTCTATCTGGTGGAAGTCCTGGAAAATCGTCTAGAAATACGTCGACAAAGTCCCTTACAATCGGTATTTCTTCTACCTTCGGATTCTCTTTTCGATTGTCGACTATGTAAGCTAAGTATCCTACACAGCCTTGTCTTGACAACTTCCTGGCCTGCATCATCGTCAGATAACTCGCTTGTCTAGGCGACTTGTTACCATAAAACACAACCTTTAACGGAGTCATAAGGTTAATACGCTTCTTTTGGCAGTCAATTATCGCCCCATAATTGGTTAACCAATCCATACCCGAAATAACGTCAAATTCCCCAAGTCGAATAGGGATAAGATCTACATTCATGATATTACCCTTAATATCCACTCTACAGTTCTTATGTACGTACTTAACATGGATTATTTCTCTATTCGCAATTTCTAAGTTCATGGGGCAATCCAATTCATCCTTAGGCATATCTAAATTCTTGGCAAAGTCATTGGATATAAAGGAACAAGTAACACCCGAATCAAATAAAACATAAGCATTAATTTTATTGATCGGAATGATACCTGACACCACATCACGGGATTGAACTTCATCTTGCACCGTCATGTTGAAAGTCCGGGCGGTCGGTCGGTTTGTTGCGGTTGGTCCGGTGATAGTTAAGGCATTTCCACTATTGTTTCCCCGGTTTCCTCCTGATCCTCCCGATCCCTTCTTAGGACAGTCTCTTGCCATATGGTCCTTCGAACCACAAGTGAAACAAGCACCCTTCTTTGGGTTTGGACAGTTTGGTGCTATGTGGCCTTCCTGACCACAATTGTAGCACACTCGCTTCCCATTCATGCAAACTCCCAAATGAGATTTTTCGCAGTTTGAGCACGATTCGATCTTCTTCTTCTGCCCTCCTTGTTGACTTCCAGCTGACAAATTATCCGTCCACTTGCTCTTCTGATTATGACTACCCCCAGTGCTACTCCCACCAGTCTTGTTATTACTGTCATTCACACTCTTCTTCTTCTTCTTCTTCTTCTGCTCTTGATTATATTTGGTCACCGCATCGCTTCCACCTTCAGCGAGGATGGCCGTTTCCAATACTCCAGCAAAAGTGTTTATCTAAAACATTGATACTTTACTATATACCCAAGCCTTAAGTCCTTGTTCGAATCTTCTGGCTTTTTTCTTGTTAGTGTGTACTTGATATGGGGCGAACCTTGCCAACTTGTTGAATTTAGCCGCATAGTCAGGTACGCCCATATTTCCCAGCTTCAACTCTAGAAATTGAACCTCCATCTGGTTCTGTGAACTGGTCGGGAAATACATTTCGAAGAACATCTCTTTAAATCTCTCCCACGTAATTACACCTTCACCTCCTCGCACTATGTTTGCTTGGCACGAGTAGCTAGCCTCAAACTTCAGCATAAACATTGCAAAAGCGGTCTTCGAGTCTTCTCTAACCCTAGCAACGTCGAAAACCTTCTCTATTTCCATAACCCACGTTTGAGCCTCAATCGGGTTCATGGAACCTTTAAATTCTGGCGGTCCCACCGCCTTAAAATCTTTAAACGTAGTATTTGGTGGAGCTTGAGGTTGATTATTCATGGCTCCAGCTAGCAAGTTCACCAACTGCTGAACGGGATTAGCATTGGCGTTATTGTTATTATTGGTAGACTCTTCTTGAGCTGGTTGACGTTGTTGTCTTCTTCGTGGCGGCATATTTCTGTTAAAAAGATATATGCTTATTAAATCTCTATTAAATTCTCAAAATAGTTAAGACTTAACTCAACAATTTAATATAATCATTTAACACATCATCTCAAACAACTTAATATATTTAATTCAAACTAAAAGTTTTACATCAAACGATAGCATAACTGCTATTTACATCCACCATACTGAGATAAAGAATCCACATGATTTAAATATTAAAATATTCCTTCGTTCATAACCATATCGGAATTTACATATAAAAAAACTAACTAAGTCTTTCACATAATTAAACAGATTATATCACTGCCCATCAAGGTGCCGAATAGCCTTGCCATGCTCCTCTTTCATGATACGAGACATCGTCCTGCGATCCAGCATGTACGATGGAAGTCCTTCGAACTGGATGGGGTACCTCAAAACTCGATCCTAGGCCTCATCCATTGCATGATTAAGTGTAGAGTATGTCTCTCCAAGCTTTGCCTTCTTTGCACGACCATCCTCTTCTGCAAGATCAGCACGACGTGACTCTCTTACCCAGCCCTCCTCTGCTATGGCAAGCCTCTCTGAACTCTCTTTCAGATCCTTCTTCAACTTTTCTATTTCTGTCGATTTATCTTCGGTTTGACCTTTCTCATGAACCAAATCCCATTCTACATTTCCAAGTCGTGAGAGAAGAGTCGAAGTCTCCCTCTCCTTCTGCTCTAGTGTAATCTACTGAATAATAGCTCGTTCAGTCAGATCCTGCACCTCATCTTGTAACTCCACGTTACGGTCGTATAATGTGTCGTACATCTCAGCATCGATGGAATGCCATGGAAACTCCTCTTCTTCTTCTTCCTCGTCAAATTCCTCCTCAGGATCCTCCTCATGATCTGTCTCAGGTTCATGCTCCTGACCAACAACGGTGATCAATGGAGATGACTCTCTCGTATCAAATTGCTCCTAACGATATGAATGTCCCCGGCTCCTCCTCTCAGAGGAATCTTGTGGGTACTCGGGGTTCCTCCTCCCCTGCTCGACTAGTTCCTCCAACGTCAGACATCCTGACAACAAAAATTTGAGTTTTAGTTACTAATTCATACTAGTGAGCACATAATTTAACACATGAGCACATAAAGTCTTTTATTATCTTTAATGAATTACGAAAATTCATTTCCTAGAACTCGATAAGAGTTTTCCATCATTATGTTCTTTCTACAAGGCTACTACCTAAGGTTGTTCGCCCACCTAAGGTTCATAACCTACAGCTCTGATACCAACTTGTGACACCCCCAAATCCGAGTACTTCAATTCCACAGGATTTGGTGTTCACTGTACAAATATCATCTATATATCTACCCATAATAAATGCAAACCATGCAATAGATAGAAATAAAATCTTCCCCTTAAGGGTTACAACATCCAAATAATAATAAAATCCCAGGTTAAACTAACGTTAAACATCTGTGCGGAACCATAAACAAATAAGTCTTAAACAACATCATTAACTCAAGTCTTAAACATAAATACATCATCTAATAAAAATAACAAGTCTTCATCACTTGTTAATCTTGCCCTTGCCTTTAGTAGTGGAAGGTTCGTCGGTTCTTTCGTTTCTTAACTGCAATGTTATTATTAATCAAGAGTGAGCACAATTGCCCGCAAGTATAACAATGAAATAACAGTAAAATAACATGCGAGTGAATCAAGGACTTCTGAAATAAAGCTCAACTTTTGAATCAAGAATGAATAACAAGAATCAAAAGATTTCTAAGGGTCATAAGACCTTGAACTATGTCCTAGGTTATCAAGGGTTATACTTGAAACCTTTAACAATCATAAGACTATGGACCTTTCTACTCGTACTTAGGGGGATCAGCCCTTAGTACCATACTGTGCACAATATCTTAACGCTAACGCATAAGTAAATCACTTTTGCAGGGTTGTTCATCTTAGTTTGACATTCGAGTCCGCACCAAAGGAAATTTGGTTTGGATAATTCAATAAGAGTTCTGAAATTTAGAACGTTCATCAACTATGGACTAGTTGAATCAATAAGGTTCACTAGTCTAACAAGGTTCAACAATAATGATGTTCAGTCTGAATAATAATCTCAAGAAGTATACAATAGAACGATTATTGTATAACAAAATCATACTTTGAAAAGATAATCAATCTTTAATATAATAATTTGAACTTGAATAATAGTAAATGAAAATTTACTCGAGGTAAATAATAAACTTGAACAATAATGACAAGTAGGGTTAGGAAACTAGCCTCGTGCGTAGATTACACTTTAACTATAAACGTTCTTTGAATTTAATCCTACATACCATTCACATTCACAATACCAGTTAGTTAAAACTTAACTAATCATCAATGATCATTCTTTTGTCTAAACTTTGGTTATGACTATACTTAGTCAATTTATCACATTTACGGTCACATAAAATCACTTCATGAATAATAATTTAATTATGTATTCCATAACTCAATCTATATGTAATTATGTTATTTACATGTTAAACATCTATTTTATCATCACATTATACTTCTAACATGTTTACATGTTCATTACATTAAGTTACTAACACATTGCTAGAGTTGATATTTTAAAATAATTCATTTAAAAACTTTCGGAGAATGGCGGCATCATGGCGCCTTTCATCGTTACACTTGGTCTTTCGTATTGCGCTGGTAGTGGTGTCATGGCTCGAGTCATGGTCTCATGGTGGCATGGGGAAAAAGATGTGTAGCCAGAGTCAATCATGCATGGCACAGTATCAGACATTGTAGAATGGCGTCATGAAAAATCGCAGAACATGCCAATTTCTTCCAATTTCTTATTTTCTACTCGAAATTAGACATACCCATATGATGTATTTCATGCATAAACATAACCCACCATTTATATAACGACTTTAATCAATGTAAATAGTTAATTACAGAATTTAAGCATGCAATTTTACTGACTTTGATGTTCTTGAAGGTTTTGAAAATAAAACATGAAAATTGTCACTACGGATTCGTTATAACACCGAATCCGTTCGTTTAAAGTTTGGTCTCTTCGTATCAACATGTATAATAATATACGAGTGTAAAATTTAGGGAAAATATACGATCAACACATGAAATATCACGTATAAGGCCATATGGCCAAAACCCAACTCGTAAGTTTTTGAAAACATATACTTATACATTTTTTTTTATGAAACTGATGACATGGTTTACATAATAAATATAATTAAATACAATTTGATATATCTTAACCCATATATAAACTCATAATCAAATCCTTTCTTAATTACAGAGATATACAGAGGTTTTGAAAGCCATTTTCATGAAAACTAATTGACGTGAAATATAAAGTGGATTGAAGAGAATTACCCAAGCGTAGATGAACAAGGATAACAATTCTCTCTATTTCAAATACAATTTCCCAAACTTGATCAATAAAATTCTTAAACTCTCTCTTTTCCTCTCTCTGCTTTTATGCCGATTTAGCTAAATAATGAAAAGGAAGAAAGGAGAATACGATATTAATCAAAATCGACGCTGCAGATGATGGAGGGTCGGTTACCTAACATGGGTAACTGCTCCCAACCTCCCTTAGTGCCATGTTTGTCTAGCTAGAATAGGTTTCAAAAACCATTTAAAATAATAAAGCTTTATCATATAGTTTAATTAATGTCACACTCCTTCATAAAATAAATCAATATCTTATTTAAAATTAAATATAATAATTTCTCATCAATTCACATAATCATATAATTAATTTTCTCATTAATTAATTATATCAAATTATTAAATCTCTAATTAATTATTACATTAATTAAAATAACATTATGCTTATTAAATATTTCATTTAATATAATAAGCTCACATAATGACATACTTGAATAATAATTATTCTCTACATTAATTTAATAAATGTAACACATATAATTAAATTATTCTACCACAATTGCATCAAATAATTATTTAATCCAATAATTAATTCATCGAAAAATATTTATTTAATTCAATAAATATTAAAAATTAATTTACAAAAATCTCATTCGTCACAGACCTTGTTTCTTAACTTTTCCAGATTTGATAAATCTTTAATTTCGAGCATCTAAAGGATATGGATCTGAGTTTTGGCAACCCAGATCATCAAGTGACACCCTCTAACACATATCTAAACAATAGATCATAACAACTAACATCTAATCGTAAGATTTTAAAAATTAGGGTTCTTAATTGGGATTGATTCATTTGCTATTTTCGAATGTGAAGAGAGAGAGAGAGAGAGAGAGAGTTGTGGGAGAATTAGATATCAAATGAGCCAAATACATGCATTTCTCTCTCTTTAATCTACATATATTATGATATATAGCACATGGCTGATCACTTGGACGAATTTTGCTACAGATTTGAAGTCACAAAGTCCACATGGTTGGTCACCTACCACAAATATACAAAGATTTGCAAGCTAGCTCTAATAATGCACTAAAGGGCTTTTTGGTCATTTTGCATACAAAATTAATGGCATTTTGGACATTCGCTGAATCCTTAGGGTTTAAGGTTTGGGTTAGAAATCCTTTAGGGTTTAGGGTTTGAAACCTTTAGGGTTTACCAAAATTTGACTTTTTTAAAATTTCCAATTTAGGTTTTAAAAATAAAAATTTAATATTTCTAAATTATAATTAGAATTTTCTAATTATATTAAAATTTCTTAATCACAAATTAAATCTTGCTAATTAGGATTAGTATTTCCCAATTAAAATTGCCAATTTAGCATGTAGGGTAAAAATGGTCATTAGGGTTTATAAACCACTAATTAGGGTTTATAATAGAAAAATAAATTTTCTATTTTAGAAATTAGGTTTCCTAATTAGATTAGGGTTTCCTAATTACTTAACTTGAAAATTAGGATTAATGTTTTCAAATGAACATTAAATTATTAAATTCACACTTAGGTCTTTCCTAATTATAAATTAGGGTTTCAAATTTTGAAATTAGGGTTTTCTAACCAATTTGTTAAGATTAACCCTAATTAATCTTATAATTTTTTACACTTACGCCATTATGTTCCAAATTTAGGGTTTCGTACATCGAATTAGGGTTTCGGATTCCCAAAACTGAAATTAGGGTTTCATAACCGGTTTCTAGGGTTTCTTATAATTCGCTAGAGTTTTCTAACTAAACGTTAATGTTCTTAATAAATACTTAGGGTTTGTTACAGATATCATTTATCTGGTTAACCCTTGACCCTTAACCGCATCATGCACACAGATACACAGAACATAAACACTTATTCCCTTAATCCTGAATAATTCACTTAAATCCTTCACATAATTTTGAAATCCTCAAAATTCCTTCTTAAAAATATCGAGCGCATACACTAATTTTCTGCATAGGTTCTAATTTTGAACATTAAATCAATTAATAAAAAATTTAAAAATATTCAAAATTCTCGAGTTGTCACATTCACCCCTTCTTCTAAAAATTTCATCCCCGAAAATTACCTTACACCATACACCATACATACACTTCATCACATGCTACCCAATACATCTCTCACCAGAGTAAAAAGTTTTCAAATTTTGTTGAGGAGTCATATACAATATTTGTCTGTCATTTTCGCAAAGGTTTTATGGAAATTCATCCGCAAACCATCATAACTTACAGACACAAAGGATGATTATCCCGATATGCCCTGTACTGGCTAAGTACTGATTTTATCTGTTTCTCTTCACTGCCATAGGCACAAAATTCTATCTCAGTCTTATTGGATTCCGCACCAAAAGAATTTAGTTGGGGAAATTTTTCAAAGAACTCTTAGAGTTTTATAAATGGTTGTCTAGCTAAATCAAATAGCATAGACTCATATCAATAATTCAATTCAATCGAATTATTTAAGTGTAGCCAAACCCCGTTGGCAAATTAAAATTTTATTGAAAATATTTTTGAGAATGAAGTTATGATGTCGTACTGTATTAACAGTCCGTTTGAGGATGTCGTCATCGAGTGACTTTGTCATAACACATCATACAATAGTGGAACAAAGATTTTAGATCAAATTCACACTAAGTATTCCTGCATTTATAACTCTATCAACTTTTATCATCTCTCGCATTCGTTATATGGTACATGAAAGTGATAAATAAAATATATTTGATATTTTAAATCATTTTGCGTCTAGTTTAAATAAGTAGCATAGACTATAATTTAAACCGCTTTCAAAATTATTATTAAGTCTATATATATATATATATATATATATATATATATATATATTATTTTTTTTCAAAAGCACATAGTGCGTATTTAGCTTGATGTCAAAATTTTGAAGTCTAACATAGCTAGGAGTTTTGGAAAACTTATGTCTCCATTAATAATCATTTGCTTAACAATCTATCTGTTCCTATAATCCTTAATACTACATTTACACACAACTATACCCAGTTCATCAAACCACACTTATGAGTTCATTTACTTGCCACAATCATATGAGTTTAAGAACTTGTCCTAATCAGACCTTTGGCGTCCATTCGCTGAGGGGTTCATAAACATTTCATATAACTATGAATCAAGAATGTCACATAAGTATGAGTTTTAAGAACTTGTACTTAACCTTATATTCTCTACCTATAACCTATCTATCTGTTCTACACATGAGATAGGAATCACCCTCTTAAGATGCATATAGAAAATAGCGCGACATAAATATTTCATTGATTATCATTGCCAGAACTAAGTAGTTTTTACACCAAGTACAATTCCCCGCCCACACAAGGAATCATACAACTCAGCTGGTGATATGAGTCCTCAATTGAAATCCCCACCTAACACTAACTCCCTTCTCAATACGAATTTTATTCAACTCGTATTCATAATCATTTTCTAAATCTGTACCAATTCATAGTACAACTGACACCCAACAATCTTGTTGTAAACTTTTCAATCCTTCGCTTGCTCTTTCTCCATACTATTACCTTATCTAATCACGGGGTGATCTCATCGTATATATTACAATTCATTTCTATATCTTGATCGTTTTGTTTTACAATCTCCTATGACTATACTTTTAGTCTTTTAGACTCTATCTATTCACCACTACTGTTCAACTTTATTATCAGAGTTAGGGAACTCTGTATCTTATAACTCGCCGATATTCATCTTTGAATCTTACCGACCAACTAACTCTATGTGAGTTAGTACTTATCCTAATCACTGCGGTTATTAGTCTCAGGTATTCCTACCTAAGGTTCATAACCTACAGCTTTGATACCAATTGTGAGGGCCCCGAATTCGAGGTCCCGAATCACCGCGGATCCGGTTCGATCATTGTGACATCCCAAAATAGGTATACATCATCTATTCTGAGTCGCCAAATACATGGTACAGAATACAAATACAATCTTTAATATACAACAAGAGAGCTGTGAGTTTTAATACAAATACTATCTTCTAGACAATATCCACTCTCAGAATAAGTCCTCATTATATTTATTGTCACACTATTTAACAGAATAGTGATGACTACTAATACTATCATCTGATCCATCACTCCGTTCCCCGACTCGTCCCAACTATATTCTCATTTCCTGAAGAGAACAATGAAAGAAAGGGTGAGCTTAACTAGCCCAGTAAAAAATATTATGACTAAGATAATGCAGAATAAATTATCATTAGTCTTCAACAATGTTAAACTGATAAAATACAATAGACATCAAGTTTAACTGCAGTAGATCAAGCAATCCATTAAAAGAGTCAAGTAGAGAATAAAATCTATATATTTTATGATTTAAAAGGTTTTTCATCAGTATTATTGCTGGGACTCAGCTTAATAAATAATCCACATCATCCCTGCACTACGGCCAAGGATATTCATTAGTATCACGATCACAAATTATCCATGCACTACGGGCCAAGGATATTCGTGTATTCATCAATGGTCATGATCATGCCAACAACTATCCATCAATTCACTACGGGCCAATGAAGATTTTTACCACATCATTTGTAACATTACGGTCATGATTATACCGAATAATCCCTGGTCATAATCATACAAAGTCCATCTATGCACTATAGGCCACAGATGACTTTCAACAAAATATAAACATGAGGATGATGACAATGATAAGAATTCAATAAAACAAGTTCAAGAATTAATTTATCCAGAACCAATAACGCCCAAATTGTCAACATGATATCGCTTTGTAGAGTAAAATTCAAGAATGCTCGTAAGAATATTTCCATGAAAAGATATGGATGAAGCTAAATATCAAGGATATTTCATTAATTTCATGGAGTATAGAAGTCAAAACTTTAACCAACCGAGTATAATAAGGAATGGAATAACAAAAGAAATCACCAGCATGCGATAGATCGAGCAGTGAGTTATTCCAATGTAATAATAATTAACGGAACTAGGTCAAAGCGTAAAAACGCATGCATAACGATATATTTTAATGTAATAATAATTAATCGGAACTGTGTCCATGAAACGATAGATAGATGTGATATTCAAATGTAATAATAAATTTTAAGCGTGTCCGCATAAAACGCATGCACGTAATATTCCAATGTAATAATAAAGACGGAATCAAGTCTGGAGTAAAACGTACAGATAGGATATTCCAACAGAATAATAACGAATGGAATAACAGAAGAATTTTACCAAGAATAGGGTAGCCCGCGTATACAGGTTATTCCAACTGAATAATAAATAATGGAATAACAGAAGTTCTCTTCATGAATGCAAAAGAAATAATATCCCTTACCATAAAAGAAACTGGATATAAGAGTGGGGAAGTAGTAGAATACTTTTCTATAGTTTCTCTATAATTTCTCTCTCTAGAGTTTTAGTGAATTCGTAAGAAATAATGAAGGAATGAGCTTCTATTTATAAGAGAATGGAAGGGCACTGTTCATGGACGAAATAATTTTACAGATTCACGGATCAAGGTTTTGATATCATACTAATGCAAATGTCAATCAACTAACCAATATGATCAATGAAAAAATTAAAATATAAGACATATATATATATAAACACATGCTAAAAAAAAATATATATTATATATCTACCACTTGATTTTTTTTATCCCCCCATAACCAACATCAATCCCCCACCCTCCCAAAATCACTTTCACTACACTCTTATACATCACTATCACACTATCACTTTTCCACCATTTTCCACTCACACACATCACACACCTATCACTTCCACCTATCCTTTTTCTCCCACCATATACTCATTACATACATACATACATATATATATATATATATATATATATATATATATATATATATTTGATAATAACTCAAACTATTTACAAGTGCAGAAAATAAAATACTTACAAGTTTACTTGACTAAGAACATTAGAAGAAGGAGAGGTGGAGGAAGGCTAACAGCGGTAGAGGCTAAAGATTCGACTGAGAAGGAACTCAGCGTCTTTTTAAGTCTGCCTTACCAAATGAATTCAATTTCCTTTTATAGAATAAGGAAATGAACTGTTTACAATGTTACTATTACATTAACTGAAGTAAAAGTACAAGTAAAAAACATATTACATTTACTAAAGTAAAGCAAAAGCAAAAGAATCTGCTTTCGGTGGAAAAGCAGGTGTCTCTTTTGACAAATGCGACTGTGGGCCCAGATGTCTGACTAAAATATGCTTTCGGTGGAAAAGCATAAGATGTCACGACTAAGGTCACGGTCTTCGACTAAGTCCGCTTCTGGGCAAGTGCTTGCTAACCGAGGTCACGGAAGCAGTCTTTGAGGTGTGATGATGGATGATATCGTCACACATCCACTTTGATTGATTACTACAGGAATCAGGAGAAAGGATCTTGAGCATCCTGAAGATTGATAGTGCCATAAGGATCACAATCAACTTCGTCATCAAGATTTTGACTGGAGTTTTCTTCTTTAGACTGATAAGAAGCTTTGTCTGATTCTTCATGTAACTGGTCAAGTCTCATATGAATGGCGTCTGCAAGAAACCTTAATTGAGAGTTGGTGTAACTAGATATATTAGTAACATCAATTGGGTCAGGGGGAACAACTAATTTTTCTTTTGATTTCTCAGTTGTTTTAATGGGGTTTTTACTAGAAGACTCACCAGCCAAGGCCGTAGTAACTGGAGGAGTTAATAGAGGAGAGGCCGGAAATTCTTTTTGAACTTGGCCAATAATTCTATCGACACCGAATTTATCCCACCATTTAATGTAAAAACAGCTAGAGACATGAATAATAGGAGCAATAACTTTCGGAGCCGTCCTGATACCGATGGACGACGGGGACTGGAAAATAAAGACTTCATGAGGAGACAAAATGACATACTGCCACTTTAGAATCCAAGGGATTTTATATTTACTACAGAATATAAGGAAAACCGGAATTTCCTCATATTTTGGATGATAATTACTATGAGAACTGAAATTATTAAGTTGTGCTAAGAGAGGTTTTGGAAGGATCTCATAGCAGAAACCAAATCTTGTCCACCAAAGGGTGAACCATTTGGGGAATTGAATTTTAAACTTGTGGTCGAATTGTAAAAACCACGAATGACTATGGTCTTCATTTTGGTGAAGGAAAATCTTATACCAAGCTTCCATATAATCATAATAGCAGTAAGAACTGGAATGATTAGAAAGAGACCTGAGATCTGAAGGATGACTACCCCAATCGAAAAGATTGAGAACTTGTTTAATGTACAATGAGTGATAAAGGAGTTTGGATTTATCATCGTTGGCATAAATAGGCTTAATAAAGACTGACTCGATTTCAATAAGGATATCCTTATAATATACAAGAGATTTATAAGGAGCCAAGGGGAGGAAATGCCATCCCGTAGGAAAATACTGAGCAGCTAATTTAACTGGGTCATCTTTGGGCTTCATTGATAACTAAATATGAAATAGATACTGATCATATTTAGCACGATACTCAGAAGCTGGGTAACTAGGTTTGGATGAGGTTGCCCTTGATTGATTGGCAAAAATATCGAACGCTTCAGGCTGACTAGCAAGAACTGATGAATAGGGCTTGGGGACTGTACCAAGCACCTGAAATTTATTATGGGTGGTTTGACTAACTGGATGAGGAACTACAGTTCCTTTTAACTGATTGACTGGACCGGAAGAACGGCCATGACCTCGAGAAGATGAACCTCCTCGCACACTCATTTTGTTGTAATAGTACTTGTGTTAATGAACTCATATGTGAGAAAATCAGGAACTGAGTTGTTACTACCTTTAATATATTCAATATCAAAATCAAAAATACTTAAAATAGCTTGCCATCTAGCGAATGAATGCTTAGAGGCGACATTTTCAACATCCTTTTCAAGAATGAACTTTGCTGACTTGCAATTTATCCTAATTAGAAATTTTTGATTCAGTAAATATCTCTGAATTTTTTTAATACATAGGACTAGGGATAAGATTTCCTTTTTTATAGTACTGTATTTTAACTGTGTAGGGTTCCATGCGCCTGAATGGAAATGAACTATTTGTTCATCAAAAGTAGGAGTTAATTTTTGTTTGAGTATGCCACCGAATCCAATTTCAGAGGCATCAGTTTCAATTATTTTGAATGCTGAATCATTTGAGATGCCAACGCAAGGTAAAACCTTGACATATTTTTTAACTTGCTGGACTACAGAAGTATTAACATCAGTCCAAGGAAGGGGATTACTTTGTAAACGCTGAAAAAGAGGTTTACAAATCTTCCTAAGATTCTTGTAAAACTTGCCAATATAATTAAGCGAGCCAAGAAATCTCTGTAGCTGAGTTTTATCTGTAATCTTATATGGGAACCGGTCAGCGAATTGAACACCTCGGTCAATAGGCCGCGTGAGTCCATGATAGAGGATTAATCCGAGAAACCTGACTTTAGTCAGAAACAGACTACATTTGGAAGGTGAAAGAAAAAGACCATTGGTTTTAACCGTTTTGAAGAATGAATTCAAATGTTTAAAATGCTCTTCAATAGTCTTAGAGAATACAAGGATATCATCGATGACTGAAAGGATTCAAAATATTGTTAAGAATATTCTGAAATTCACTAGGTGCATTTTTTAGTCCTATTGACTGAACATTCCATTCGTAATGTCCGAACGGAGTGGTGAATGCTGTTTTGTACCTATCATCGGGATGAATAGCAACTTGCCAGAATCCGGACTTAAGGTCAAATTTAGTAAAGATAGTGGAGACACTTAACCTACCGAGGAGATCATTCTTATTGGGCAAAGGATATCTAATCCATTCTAGGACTTTGTTTAATGGTTTGTATTTAATGACTAACCGAGGGACACCTCTTTCTTTCTCAGCTTCATTGTTAACATAGAAGGCTGGGCAAGACCATGGTGACTTACTATGTCTAATTAAACCTTTACTAAGAAGATCATTAATTTCATTTTTACATAACTCCATTTGTTCATGACTCATTTGAATAGGCCTACCTTTGGTGGTAATTAAATGTTTTTTAAATTCCTTAGCGCAGGGTAACCTAACTGTGTACTTCTTCCTATACCAAAAGGCATTGGGAGAATCAAAACATATTTTTTTTTATTAAATAATCCTTTAATTCACTTATTTTTTCTTGAACCCTGTTACTCTTAAGTTGTTCTTCTATTTGTTGATACCTAACTTCTTCTTTAAGGAAACTTAGGTGGGTAATTTTACAGTTTAATAAATTCAACGATTTAGAAATTGATTCTTCTTGAATAAATTTTAAATCTCTTTCTTTTGGTTTAATTAGGAATTTAAATGTAATTCTTTTTCCTAAATACTCACAGCTTAGGCCTTTATTACTAGTAGTGAATGGGTACAATAACTATATAAATGGTAGTCCTAAAATGATCTTATCTGTAAGATTGCGAATTAAAACAAATGAGGTTTTAAAACACATACTATCTTGACAGATATGTGCATTTGGTAATTTATATTTTATTTCCATTTGACTGTTATTAGCTGAATTAAGCTTTTCACTAGTTTTCTTATAATACCTAGTGGGGATAAGACCTTCTTGAATACGCTTTAAACCGCATTCAAAGATCAACTAAGGCCTAAGTCGATAGAGAAAGTTTTATCAATAACTAAATTAATAGAGATATTCCATTTTTGAATGGTAATGTCTTTGATTCTTTTAAGGGAGAGACCTTGAATAAAAAGATCAGGTTCTTCCTTAGCACCTGATGATTCAGGTTTATTATGACATTCATCACTAGAAGAGGAATCATGAACTTGAAGATCTGATTTTTTATCATCAATCTCTTTTCTTAGATTAGAAACATCTAATTTTAAGTTAAAAATTTCTTTCTTGAGTTTATTAACTTCTTGATTTAATTCAGGGAGAGTGACTTCTCTAAATGGAGACTTAAATCTTTCAAGCATTTTATTAAGACTAAAAATAGGTTTCTCTTTGGCTTTAATAACCCTATTTGTAATTTTCTTGTCTTTCGTTAATAAATCTTTTAATTGTTTGGTGTATTGAATTTTTAATTCTGGATCAGTAATATTGCTAATTAAGTCAATTAACAAAAAACTTTCTTCATCTTCTTTGGTAATTACATTTAATCTTTTGCAACAGTTGTTACTGCAATCCTCAGCACAAACCGTGACTTCGTTATCACTATTTGATTCATCATTACCTGTGCAGGTACACAAAGATTCTGGGATATCAGAAGTTTCTTCGTTACTGTTATTGTTTTCAATTCTTATTAACTCCAACAACTGTTCAGTATCTTCAGTTGAGATATTTAGCTGGGCTAGCTTTTGCTTAACTCTACACTCGCTTTTGTAGTGCCCTTTCTGTCCACAATTGTGACAGACAATTTTACTTTTATCAAATTTCTTTGATTTTTTAGTTGATTTTTTTTTGTGTTGACTTAGGCTTCCTATAATAAGAATCTTGATTACTATTATTTTTATCTTGATTATGTTTCTTCCTACGACGTTTATGACTTTTATGTGACTCTATATGTTTATGCTTATGCTGGTGCTTTCTTCTAGAGGGAGCAACAGGCGGTAGACCATACTATTCACAGAAGGTGCCTAACTCGTATTTAGCTTTATTCTTATCTTTCCTAGCCTGCTTAGCTAATTTAAAGTCAATACACATTTTTAATCCAATTTTTTGAATATAACTTATAATATCACCGTAGGTTAAATTATTATAATCTATATATCCTAAATTTTTACTCAATTATTCTCTAACTTTATGTGCAAATAAAGAAGGTAAACCATTAACGAATTTCTCTTTCCAAAATGGTTTATCACTATCAGTACGCATCATAACTCGCGAAGTAAAAACATCTTTATACCACCTAAAATCACTCAGGGTGGGACAAGTAAGGTTACTAAGTTGATCATGAATTCTTTTAGTGATGTTACTAGGAGTTCCAACGAAATTTTTAATTATTGTGAAAATTAAAGTATTAACACCGTCGGGCGTACCATTACCCGCATCTTCATCAAAGATGGGATTGCCGTCAATATCCCTTTGGATAGCATGAATAATTGATATTCTAGAATCTTCTGTGAGATGTTTTTCCCACCAAGACCTAAGAATACCAGTAAATCCACTAGCTATTAATTCAACTATGTCCGGTTGAGACAGATGGTTAAATTTTGTAATATAGCTATTAGCTACCATAGACATGTGATTTAGTTTATTAAGGATTTCTTGTTCACTAAATCCATCAATATTCCATTCATAAATTTTATTAGATGAAACTGAGAATTGTTTATCAAGATTTCTCTCTTCGAACTGTAGATCTGGGGGAGTTGGTCTAGAGTACCAATTTCTGGTAATACTCGAGTGATTAACAGTTAATTTATTTAGCTGTTCATTAAGATCTGAAGCAGTATTAGACTACTCAGAAGAACTACTACTTTCATTATCAGATTCCACCTGATCAGTAAGAGCAATAGTGCCACTTGTACTAGCTTCATTTTTGAGTTTTTTTAAATAATTTATCAATAGTATTGGTAAGTTCATCATCTTTATTAGGTAAACCTAATTTGTATCTGTCTTCTGGTAGTTTTAGAAGGGGTTGTTCGATTTTTGAATTGGGTTTCTTAATAATGGTTTCCTCAAAAAAAAATTCAATTCTATCAAGCTGCTTACCAACAGTAGATAGAAATTGATTGCTAAAATTTAATTGCTCAATGATTTTTTTATCATCTTTTATATTATCAGAGATTTTAAAAGGTATTTTTTACTGAGATTACGATAGATTCTAATGGAGGATGACTAGAAGTAGCTTTTGATTTATCTTCTTTAATCCATTGGGTTTTAGTAATAACATTACATTTTCCTTGGTACGTATCATACCAATAATAAAAGGTAATGTTTAATTCTTCATTTTTAATGAATCTTTTCCATCTATTAACTATATTTTCTCTTTCCTTTTCAGTGGGATGATTAGATCTAAATAGATGTCTTTTTACTCTATTAGATTTAGAGTTAAAATCTTTAACTAAATTGTCCCAATCATGTACAAAATCTTTTTTAATAACTCTCAATTGGTTATGTATGGGGGCATTAAAATCAGATTGAGTAAGAAACTCAGAAGATGTCGGAGAAGAAGAGCCTTCTTCTTCAATGGGATCATTCTGGGTATAATAGGGATGACTAGCTTGACCTTGATTAAGGATTCCTTTAAGCTTAATATCTTTAATAGAAGGATTACTAAGAATTTCACTGTCTCTTCTAGTATGGATAACTGAAGGTGCTGATGAACTTGAAATATCTTCTATTATAACTGGATTTCTTGTACGTTCAAAACTAATTTTAATAGTTTCGTCTGAAAACTGCCTAATATTTTCTATGTGTAATAAATTGTTAGTTACAGGCTGCTGTGGTAACTCATGTGTTAAAGTCCATTGACTAGGTAAAGTAATATCCTTCCAGAGGATTGTTCTCGGGATCTGGACATTAGCATCACTAGTTGAACTTTGAATTAAAATTGGCTGATCTTTAGGATTTTTATTAAGAGCATGAACATTCATGTTTGACTTCATAGTCTTATAATAAATCCTGTAAATCAAAGCAATAGGCTGAGATCCTTCAATCATTTGAGTAATCTCACTAGAAGTTTTAATATTTAATGTTAAAGCATTCAATAAATTTTGATCACTGAGGCTAAGGGTGAAATCAGGAAAGCAATTGAAATGGATAGGACCATTATGAAGACTTGATTCCATAGCTCCAATAATACTGGGGTAATAATTCAAAAATCAAGCGTCCCTAAGACAAAGGTAGATACATGAATTAATTCCCTTAATGTTAAGTGGTTTAACTGCAACTTGAACAAGACCTATGTGAATAAAATTATAACCCTTTTCTGTGTTTTTTAATAACATCGGGAGATAAAAGATTACAATTTTCATATTCTTTGTTAATAGCATAAACCTTTTCAACTATCTTAACATTATAATTAGTTTTAAAGTTATCTAAGAATGTTGACAGATAAATTTCTCTAGGAGAAACTCTAGGTATGTTCCAATCATGGAGTACTTGACTTATGTTTTCATAACTATGTTCTCCTTGGTTGACTATGTCTAGAACAGGGGGCAAAGCTGACCTGTTATTAACAGAAGAGCTAGATCTGAATAATCGACTCATCTTTAACTAATTTCAAAAATAATTCTTAAGTATTATTCTTTCATACATACCCTTTCTATCTTTAAGACACAAACCAAAGTTCTTAAACCAGACACTGCTCACACCTAGAGACTTACAAAAGGTTTGCGGCGAACTAGGTGGACTATAGACAGTTCATGTGACTTTGGAATAATAAGGAGAAGAATATTTTGAAATCAGCAAAGAAAGGTTGATTAAATGGATCTAAATTCGTCACTTAGAAACAAAAAATGACTTGGCTCTGATACCATTTGGGGTGGAATGATAGTGAGAATAGAAGAACAAGAGAGCGCATACAAACACAGGTAAATTACTAAATAAAAAC
Source organism: Panax quinquefolius (assembly GCA_020205615.1). Lineage (NCBI taxonomy): Eukaryota > Viridiplantae > Streptophyta > Magnoliopsida > Apiales > Araliaceae > Panax > Panax quinquefolius. The sequence goes on from CM035166.1 coordinate 44,249,210, forward strand.
AGTTTTATTGATAATTACTCAAACTATTTACAATTGCAGAAAATAAAATGACTTACAAGTTTACTAGACTAAGAACATTAGAAGAATGAGAGGTAGAGGAAGGCTAACAGCGGTAGAGGCTAAAAATGAGAAGGAACTCATCGTCTTTGTAAGTCTGCCTTACCAAATGAATTCAATTTCATATATCTTCCATACGTATACTCTTTCTCCCTCCATTTCCAAAATCATTTTTCCAACATAAATGGACCCCACATGTGGGCCCCGCTTTTATTATAAAATTTTTTTACCGATTATTTTGGAAAATGGGTAAATGGAGATTCATAAAATAAGCAAAACTTACAAAAATACCTCATAAAAAATTACATTAATAATTTTAACAACATATATCATCATTATTATAATTCACAATATTAATCGACTGTGTCGTTTCAGAAAGAGGGCTTTCCAATAGGATTTCTCCTATTGGCGCGCAATTAGGTGACCAAACCTCTCCTCGATGTAACTTCTAGACATCGCTCATATTGCAAATAATAATATTTATAACTTTGTCGCCTCAATTATTGATTTAATAATATATAAAATATCGACAATAATTGAATCAAATAACGTGCGATATTATGCAAAGAATTATCGTAGCAATAATTGAACAAAACCGAGTGACTTCTCACGAAGCATCAATAATCAATACCGTGCTATCCGTAAGCATCTTGTGTAACTACGCCAGATTATTATACTTTTAACACCGGGTGTTTCAACGAGCTTAACGGTAAAACTTCCGCCGTTATTTTGATAAAGTATTTTTGTCGTTTTCTTAATCCGACAATAATTCCATTCAGGTCCACCAATGATTGTCTTGTTGTATTTAATATTCCCCGTTAAAACGAATATTCCCCACCAATCGAATATTATAAAACAACTTGCGTGATTTTTGCAAAATTTATAAATATTACTCACAACTATAACATCAGATCAAATTCATTCCATAATATTCAAAATGATATTTATAGAAAATTCATCTTTATTTATAAAAGTTGGGGTCTTACAACCTCCCTTCTTATGAAATTTCGCCTCAAAATTAGGGTACGCACTACGGTATGTCAAGAGGTAAGGATACCTTGATTTCATTTCAGATTCTAACTCCCAGGTCATTTCCTCAACATCGTGGTTTCTCCACAAAACTTTGACTTGAGGTATAACCTTGGAGCGTAGAATATGTTCCTTCTTATCCAAGATTTGAACACGAACCTCTTCATACGTTAAATCTTCCGATATTTCGTCCGGTTCTAACTCAATAATGTGGTGCGGGTCTTTCACATATTTACGTAACATAGATATGTGAAAAACGTTACGAATACGAGACATACTTGGCGGTAAAGCAAGTCTATAGGCCACATTTTTTACTCGATCGAGGATTAAAAATGGGCCGATGAATTGAGGATTGAGCTTTCCTATCTTTCCAAATCGAATTCCATGGAGCAACACGTAACAACACATGATCTCCATATCGAATTCCACGTCCTTTCGATGAAGATCAGTATAACTCTTTTGTCGATCTTGTGAGGTTTTTATACGTTGTCGGATCGTTTGAATCTTTTCCATAGTCATACGTACCAACTCCGGTCCCAACAACGTTGCTTCACCCACCTCATCCCAAAGATAATCGAGAACGACACTTTCTTCCATACAACACTCAAATGGAGCCATGCCAATACTTGCTTGATAACTGTTGTTGTAGGAAAACTCCACCAATGGTAAGAACTTGTCCCAACTTCCCTTGAAGTCAAGGACATAGAGTCTTAATTAATCATCAAGAGTTTGAATAGTCCTTTCTGATTATCCGTCCGTCTGAGGGTGATATGCTGAACTAAACCGTAAATCCGTGCCCATAGCTTTCTGCAAACTAACCCAAAATCGTGAAGTTAATCTTGGGTCTCGATAAAAAACTATGGATATTGGCATACCATGCAGTCTTACAATCTAGTTTATGTACATACGAGCAAGACGTTCAAGTGTATAAGTCTCTCGTATTGGTAAGAAATGAGCAAACTTGGTCAATCTATCAACAATGACCTAAATTACATCTATGCCTTGAGAAACCTTGGGAAGACCAGTAATGAAATCCATGGTAATGTGCTCCCACTTCCATTCTGGAATTTCAAGTGGTTGTAATGGACTTTTTGGTACTTGATGCTTCGCTTTAACTCGTTGACAAGTTAGACACCTTGAGATAAACAAATGCTATATCTCTCTCTTCATATTGCTTCCACCAAAATGTATGATTTAATATCATGATACATTTTGGTACTCCTAGGATGGATTGCAAACGGTGTGTTGTGCGCCTCCATCATGATTTTATACTTTAAATCAGGGTCGTTAGGAACACAAAGTCTAACACAAAGTCTAGAGTTGACTCGAAGTATTCCTTCTTCATCGATTCTTGCTTCCGGCATAGCACCTTCTTGCACTTTCTTCCTCATACGCATCAACCTGTGTCCGTAGTTTGAGCGACTTTAACTTTATCAATTAAAGTCTGGTTCTACTCAGATATTCGCCATCATCACACATGGGTCCCTCAAGTCTTTAACTCTATCTCCATCCTTTGCAAGTCACACAAAATGGGCCTCATGTTGACAATATCGCACTCTTCATTTTGCATATGATCTTCTACTCAATGCATCGCCTACCACATTCGCTTTTTTCGGGATGGTATTGTCGGCGTCGGGATTTTTGGATGTCCCTTTCTCAATTACTTATTCTTTGATGTTCTCATTTTAGGTGAGATTTGTTTGAAAAAACAAGTGAAAAAGGTCCCATATGTATAATGTCGACGATGGACTGCTAAGAGTTGCAGTTGGTTTTTAAATGGTTGTACCAACACAACCAAGAAAAGGTTTGCACATTGACCCGGTGATGTGACATCGATATACTGGCCGGTGAAACCGAGATTCATTAGGGTCCGGGGACTTGGTTATGCTGGGGAAGGTGTTAGGCACTTCAGACATCCGTGTTACTACTACGGTGATCGCCTCTTTTCAATAAACTATTATCCGAATGTGTGTGTGTGTGTGTGGGTCAATGTGTCTTTGTTATATGGAAGTTGTAAGGCGAGGCCTCGCTCGAACCTATATATATTGTGGTTTGAATTTATGTAAAAATTCAATTTTTAACAAGATATGGCAGTGATGTTTTATAAAAGAGGTTTTTCAAACCTTGATGCTCAATAAGAATTGAGACCTTTTACACTCCAATTTTTATTAAGTGAGCGCCTGAATTGATTTTATTTGACGAATGAGAGGCATCCGTACGAAAATAATATACAAAAATAATGCCGACTTCCTCGTGGGTATGAAAACCATCTGAGGAAATTCAGACACCGCAGAATAATTTACAAGCTGCTTACAGCTGAAAATGTCCATCACAGGAACTAAATCTAGATTCAATGGGATGAATCTGTGATCACATGATTCCTAGGCGCACAGAATATTGCAATTTGTATGAAAGTAATAAGAAGATATATATATATATATATATATATATATATATATATATAAGCTGTATATATATATACAGACAGGATCACCAACCACGAAGCACCTCCATGGGGGATCAGAAATGTATATAAAGCTTTCAAAAGCTATCAACTGCCACGGAGGAAACTCCAAAGTAGACGTAAACATAAATAAAGTCAGAATACTTGGCCAACCGCCACGAAGGAAACTCCAAGTCGGGATGTAATGTAAATAAAAGTCGAATATTTGTTAATCGCCAATTAAGTAAACTCGTGCAAGATTTAAATGTAAAGAAAGTCGTAAAGTTATCAACCACCATGAAGTAAACTCTGTGTGGGACAAAATATATATATATATATATATAAAAGTTTAATAAACGCACTTCGGATATAAAATCTCGCTCATCGTAATGTAGTCCCACCACAGTTCATATATATATATATATATATATATATATATATATATATATATATATATATATATAAGTGAGTAAACGCACTGCATCAAGTTCAGCTCATCGAACAAAGTCCCACACACAGTTGATATATATAAGTATATATATATATATATATATATATATATATATATATATATATATATATAAGTGGGTAAACGCACTGCATCAAGTTCAGGCTCATCGAACAAAGTCCCACACACATATTGATATATATATATATATATATATATATATATATATATATATATATATATATATATATATATTAAAAAGAACGCCTGCATCAAGTCTAGTCTCAATAGAGGCATAACTCGATAATGTTAGTCAATATATATGTAAATATATATATATATATATATATATATATATATATATATAAATGAAATGAAACCACGGATCAAGTCCGGGCAAAAGCAAGCAAATACGACTCTCAACGTGTAGAAGGTGTGTAAAGATGAAGAGAAAGACTCTAAAGTGTGTGAGAATGCTTACAGCTAACTGATAAAGAAGGCTTCTATATCTTTAGAGTGGGTAAACACTGGGCTTTTGTGGGTACACAAGAGGCTATATATAAGCTCACAGGTGTTTCAAAGTGGGAAAATACACTGTATGGCGAGTGCATATGAAATTGTGCAGGGTTTCCCCGTCTTTTTCTCTTTGAAAATCATCACCCCAAGCCCTCTATTTATAGGCAATATGAGCCGCAAGTGTACCTACGGCTGAGCCGCAGGTGTACCAGAGGCGGGTCTGCCTACCGGGTTTATCTGTCGGGTCGTCTCAAGCACGTGCACTCGTGCAATCGTAATGTCCACTCGGCTTTTTCGTAAGGAAACCGGACATCCGTTTGAGGTATTCAGGACCTATTTCGGACCGCCGTTGTCGAGGGTTGTACGATGGCAATGGATTAGAGTTTGTATAAAGTCATTGAAGATGGGACGATGCCCTCCGGTCTTCAAGCTTCAACTTTCATTCGTTACCCCGCACAATATTCACTCAGGATTGGTTAGCCTTGTGGGAAATCATTGCATTGAGACGTGATGTGGCATCATGTTTGACAAGATGACGATGTTGCCCCTCATCGGTGTTATCACCGGATTGGGCTGATAAAGCAGACGTTGCTCAGACTTCGCTGAGATTGGACTGCTGCAATTGTTGAAGGTCCTCATTGTCATCTTTGAGGTGTGTCTGCCTTACCGATGTTTATTGCCGGGTTGGTGCAATGTATCTTGTTGTGAGCGCCGAGATTGAAGCTGGTCGCATTTGAAACAAGCATTTCCGGGGTTATCTCCAAAACTGCATTCCTTGGGGTTATCACCAAGGTTAGTGGCTATTCCCATGGTTGGGATTGAGACTGGATACCTCGGGGTTATCTCCGAGATTATTTGGTCTTCTCTGGTGTTACCAGTATTGTATCTACAGGCCTCGGGGTTACATCCGAGGTTGAAATCGTTACTCCCAGATTGCGATCCGGGGTTGATGCCGAACTTCCTGTAGTATCAGGTATGGATTTGGATCGTCTTTCTGGGTTCTCTTTTAAAAGACGAATCTGTCCTCCTGCCACGTTAGTAACAGTAGTATAGAAAATTTCGAGTGTCTACAGATGCCCCACTTTATCATATTCATGCATGGCGATGCATGGGTGGGATAAAGAATCCTAGACACTTGAAACGGAATAAGACAAACATGGTACTACGGATAGAAACATGATGCAAATGTATAATGCGTGTGTACGGGGTTGTAGCCCAACACGCTGGGGATGATTACTGGATCCCTGTTGCTTCAACTAGGGATTGGCAATATTGACCAGATTGGATGTGTAAGTTGAATCTGTTCGGATGTTGATGTTGGAGTTATCACCAACTTCCTGTGTTCTTGATAACGACTTGATCTTGAAGAAGTACCTCTTATGTGTAAGAGATCTATGGGGATGAAGATTGATCTGTTTGAGGATGTGTATAACATATTCCATCATCTATCCTCTTTGATAACATTGTCCTTTTCAGGTTGGTATCGCAAGCACATATCAAGATCCTGCTGGATTTACTGCCAACAACAAATGTTGTCAGGGGTGCCTGTCCTTTGCTGACGTGTGAATCAATGGCTGAGACTCTGTGAGGAAATTGTCAAGGTTGATTGACCTTCGCTGACGTGTGAATCAACAGAACATTGCGTTGTAACCCTCGCCGGGGATCCGTTGGGGAATACAAGCAGTTGGGTATGAAAACCTCGAACAGCTCTATAGCTCTAATAGGTTTGAACGCTACCGGCGGAAATGACTTCAAGGTTGCTTGACCTTCGCTGTCGTTTAAATCAACGGAGAATTGCGTTGTGACCCCCACCATGGATCCGCTAGGGAATACGAGCAGTTGGGTACGAAAACCTCGAACAGCTCTATAGCTCTGATAGGATTGAACGCTACCGGCTGAAATTCCGTCAAGGTTGCTTGACCTTCGTTGATAGGCATGTCAACGAATGAACGTGTCGTAACTCCCACCAGGGATCTGCTGGGGAATACGAGCAGTTGGGTACAAAAACCTTGAATAGCTCTATAGCTCTGATAGGTTTGAACGCTACCGGCTGAAATGACGTCAAGGTTGCTTGACCTTCGTTGATAGGCATGTCAACGGATGAACATGTTGTAACCCCCATCGGGATTTATTGTAACTCCCCATCTGGGACGACGTCACAGAATCTCCCGTTGGGACTCATTTAGGTAACGAACCGAGTTGGCAAGCATCGACCAGATAAGGTATTGCTGGGATGACGCGCCCCAAAATTAGGTATACATCACCCATCTTGGGTCGCCACTTACATGGTACGTAATTTAAATACAACTTACTAACATAATGTGGTATAATACGACATAAACCGTGAGTTTAAATACAAATATCGCTCTACTAGATATTATACAAACTCAATAAGGAGTCCTCATTACAATTATTATCACACTATTTCACGTAATAGTGAGGACTACTAATGCTATCTTCGTGACCATCACTCGCTTCCCCGACTCGTCCCAAGCCTATATTCTCATTTCTCAAGAGAACGGTGAAAGAAAGGGTGAGCTCAACTAGCCCAAGAAGAAATATTATGACTAAGATAATGCGTAATAAATTATCAATAGTCTTCAACAATGTTAAACTGATAAAATACAATAGACAACCAGTTTAACTGCAGCGGAATATGCAATCCATTAAAAGAGTCAAGTAGAAAATAAAGTCTACTATCTTTTAGGTTTTAAAAGGTTTTTCATGAGCAACTGTGACAATAATTGAATCAATAATATAAGAGATATGATGCAGCAATTACTGTAGCAATAATTGAGCATAGCCGAGTGACTTCTCACGTAAGCATCAATAATTAATACCGTGTGCTACTATGCAACCACGCCAGACATCGTATTTTTTTACCACGGGTAGTTCAACAGCTTTTAACCAGTAACACCTCCGCCGTTATTTTTATAAAATATTTTTGTCATTTTCTCAATCCGACAATAATTTCATTGTGGGGTCCACCAATGATTGAGCCATTGTATTTAATATTCCCTAACAAAAAGAATATTCCCCACCAAACTAATATTTTATAACAACTTGCATACTTTGCAAAATTTATAAATATTACCCACAACTATAACATTATATCAAATTTATTCCATAATATTCAAAAATAATATTTATAGAAAAATTCATCTTTATTTATAAAAGCTGGGGTCTTACACCGGATGTGATTTGTGATAACAGGGATCATTGGTAGGGTATACCTTATACTTAGGTGACTACTAATGCGTGCTGGACAAATCCAAAATCTCATCTGAGAGGACCAGGATTGTATGAAATTTTGCTCAATCGCGTGGCGCTTTTCTTCTTGATTTGATCTTTCTAGTCCGTAAGAACTCCATTTCAACTCGAACTGGACAGAGCCAGAGGGGTGGGACCCACATAGGGGTGCCGCAGGTGCACCTTCTGCAGCCGTAGGTGGGCCTGCGGCCAGGCGTGGATCATAAATTCCAGCAGGCTTTACTTCACAAGTCACTTTCAACTTGTTTCACTTAGAAAAACCCGCGAGCCATCTTCAGATCTGCTGAGTTCGGGCTTTTTTCTGCAAATTCTGTCACCGTACAAGTGTTCTACATTATCCTGGTAACGTATGCATGTATTTTTTTTTCAGTTTTTATCCGTTAGATTGTGAGATATTGTACGAAATGCATCTAAACACATAGTAGTGAATATGTATGCACAAATGACTTGATAAAAAATATTCAACATAGTAAATGTTAGTATTAAACCATGTTGAACATAATGATGTGAAAAAATTTGACTTCTGAGACAGTCAAATTGGCACCTTTTTCTCCTATTTTTTGTCCTATTTGAGGTTCAATGAATAAAAGGTAAGATGGTAAAGTACTCTTAGTATTGAGGTTGGCCTTATGCATGATAATTTTGATTTTTAATGTATATATTATATATATGACTTTGGGGCAGGTATGCTACAGAATGGCCACCTAGACATGCCTGTGTGCATGTGGATAGTCCTATTTTCAAAGGTGACTATGATAAAAATTTTCCAAATGTAGGCATTAGGTAGTCATGCATTCTAACTCTATTATATATTAAAGTAAATGCATGCATGCATATAGTCATCTAATGCATTTTAGAAAGCTTCAGGTAAGGAAATACCACACCCTTTCTGATGTGATTTGGAGACTTGTTGTCCAGATATTATGGATCCGGATCAGCCAAGCAGTTCCTATAGGACCGCTTCTGGGGTACGGCGAAGGGCTTCTGAAGTGCCTCGTCCCCGTTCTGTCAGACAGCCTTGTCGGTTAGTAGAGGTTGTGATACGTCCTGTCCAGGCAGATGTTCCAGACGTTGAGGACGAGGAGGCAGATATTCTGATTGAGGATCTTGCTCCTGCTGTACATGTCCCTCGCAGGGAGCTTCCGAGCATTCAGGTGGTGAACCTAGAGTTGCTGGGTGATTTGGGCAGACATCCATTGATTTATTTGCATGCTAACAAGGTATGGTGTTAGACTTTGATCTTTCTTCTTTCCTATTGATGAGGATTAAAGGGTTCTAATGTTGATCTGTATTTCATATAGGTTCCAGGATTTACACAGCCTCGAGGGAACTGGTTTAGCATCCACTCCATGTACCAGGCGCTTCATCCTGACTATAGAGCAGTAGTGCATGAGTGGGGATTTGGGGCATTTTTCTCCATCCTTCCCCGTCGTTGTCCCTGGGGTTACCTCAGGGAATTGTCTCGAGCGATGGTTTCATCAGACTCGATACTCCACTCTTTGGATCATGAGGTGATGATGACACCTATGGATTGGCGATTTATCGGTGTATGGAGTTTGGAGGGGAGATTGCGTTTCGCATGGCTTAATATTACCCCTACTATCGCCGATCCTTGTTAGGAGTTCTTCGCGAGGCGCCACAGGCGTGATTGTCCGCTCAGTCCTTTGAGCGTAGATGCTATGAGCGGGCTATCGAGTGAGCCCATGCTTCGATGATGTCGGGGATCGTGGATCGCGCTCTGCGGCGATTGTTCTCGATGATCATTCGAGGTCGCTCATACAGCGTATAACTCTTCCACGGTATCTTTCGCTTTGGTCAGTGCCACATGCGATGTGGACCGTATTGGAGAGTACGATTGGGGCTCTTAAACCTTTGCCTATTTCCTCGGGGCACGCGCGATGCTACCATAGGGTTTGACTGAGGCTTGACTAGGATTTTACCCATTTCTGCTGGTGAGTATTTCTCTTATCTTTTCCCATTCATACGTTAAGAGTGTTCACTGATAGCAGACGTTTTGTCGTTGTGTTGACAGTTTTAGGCCTATGAGAGGCTTCCATGTTTGCGTCCTGTGAGTGTGTTAGGTTTAGATACCTATCCACATGGACGACGATGGCACCATTCTATTCTGTCGTAGGTCCCTATATCTGAGGGATTCACTCACTACCGTATGCAGCTGGAGTTACTGATAGTAGGTACCATTACGTGGATTCCCTATTCAGGGGAGCATTTGAGCATCGGCCTTGAGGATGGACATCCGACCGGAGTCGAGTATTTGATCTCTACCAGGAAAGTTCCTCTCTTTACTGATGGAGGCTGGGAGCTCTATTTGGGAGAGCGTGCTATTAAGAGCACCACAGGGGAGATCCGTATACCGATCTTGCCTCCTGTCATGCGTCATTGGCCTGTATCACATTCACCCGTCACTGATATCCCATTGTTGGGGGTTGACGGCTTTGCATTATCAAAGGGCCCATGTACTTAGGAGACGTTCCAGCGTTGGTGGTTCCCTCGCACTATTGGAGCCCAGTCCCACGCCACATAGTTTATGGGGGACATGGTTCTAGGATCTTTAATGATGACGGATTGGGTAGCTTGTGTCCGAGCTCCGACTCATCTGACCCAGATTGATAGCTTAACCCGGCAGTTGGATCAGGAACATGTATTTATTCGACATTTGGGCAGAGATCCAGCAGAGGCAAAGTCATTTGTTCCTTCCAGCTCAGGTGATGGCTCCTCAGACGACCCATTTGGTTTTTTCGGCGCAGATCCTCCTCTTTATAGGCCTGACATCCCTGTTGATAGAGATCCAGTGACTTAGGAGGAGTTACATCAGGTGGACAGGATTGAGGATGTGGAGATCGAGACCCAGGTCTTCTTCTGATGTATATTCTCGTTATACCTTTTGATAGGCCTCTGTTAGATAGTGGGAGGATGTTTTCCATTCTCGCTATATCTTTTGATAGGTCTCTGTTAGTAGTAGGGCGATTGTGCCCCATTTCCCTGTATTTGTAGCTGTACAGAGCTGGTGTATTAGATGATGATATATTTAGGAATGTATGAACTGTTTTTCATTCCCTATATCATATTGCCATCCATTATCTGTTATGCATGTATTATGTTATGCATATATATGTATGTCCAGAGATATTCAGCATTGACCCATGGATGGTCTTATGACACGGTTCACATAGATGTCTTCTTCGATAGTTAGCCGTATAGATCATACCCTACCGTCATTGGTGATATTAGGTATGCGATCGTGGTACGATAGCATGTCACCACCGCATGTGGTAATCAGAGATCTGTTGTCGCAAAGATACCATGACCCTTTTGGCATTTCGGGTTCCTACAGGATTCGTAGACGGGACGCTAGAGCATTGGCTACCTGGTAGGCAGGTATTCCGTTTTGGCACCCATGAGTTGGCTCATACTCTGGAGGAGTATGCACGTTTGACGATGATGCGCTTAGACAGACCTTGCGTGCACCTAGCTTTGGGAGATATGAGTAGATGATTCATGACTCTCACAAGATTGCGGCGCAAAGTAGTGCGGTGATGAGTCGACATCCGCCACGTGATCTCTCAAATTTTACATATGATGATTTGGCACGGAGGATAGCTACTCGCGACATTCTGGGGATTTCACCGTGTCGGTGGATCTTTGGCTTTTGGCCAGAGTTGATGTACTGATGCTATGTGTACTGTCATATGTGTACATGCCACAGTATATGGATGAGATAGATATTGGTGTCATTATGGCTGTGAGAGCTCTTAGAGAGTGTCGCACCATTGTACCTATGATTATAGCAGAGACCTTGCGGTCGGCATCCTATTGTTTCACGTATCCTACAGGAGTGTTTACAGGGAGTTCGGTCATGTTGTACGTGTGGTTTAAGTCACACTTGAGACCGATTGGCACCCTTAGACGTCATGGGTATTGCTTCTCCCATGATGTGTTTATGTCATACTCCTTTCAGCCATCGGAGTGCATAGATGCTCTGTCCTAGTCCGTATTTTTGGCAGATATCAGAGATCCATTTAGCATATTGCTGTGCTCGGGGATTTTCTCACCATACAGCTTCATTACTCACGCTCCGGGCATGGATTTCCTCCCTCTGGCTGGCTTGAGGGGCATGACCATTTATCACCCATTGGCCATGATGTCGAAGTTCGACCAGCTCCAGGATTTTCATCCTTTCGAGGGGGCGATAGGTCAGCGTTTAGCTTCTCGATATCTCTCAGAAGAGGACCGATCCCGTGTGTATGCTTGTTGGGATCGGCGTGAGATAGCTACTTTTTTTCATTAGTCATCCCATTTTTCTCTGAGTACTCGCATGGATGGAGACAGAGATTTTATCGGTTGCAGCAGTATCTGCAGTACCGGACATTGAGTCAGACGATGCAGAGCCCATGGAGGACATTGATACCTACATCGGGGAGGAGCCCGCTGCTGGGTTGCCAGCGTTTCTTCTGGATTCTCCTAGTACTAGTACTTTTGTGATTCAGCATTTGGCATAGTACTTAGAGCAGAGTCTTCATCTGATGACCTTTGAGAGAGACCAGATTCGATCTATGATGTCGACTGCTCTTGATGTGAGGGACGCAGCTCTATTGGAGAGAGACGAGGCTTTAGATCGCAGAGATGCTGCTGTTGTTGAGCGGGATCAGGTTATATCAGCCAGAGATACAGTGATAGTTAAGCGGGATGAGGCTACATCTGCCTGGGATGCAGTCATCACAGATAGTACTACAGTGAGGTCCCTTACCACTGGTATGATTGCAGAGATGAGCGCATATATTGATGATCATATGGTCACCATGCAGATGGCTACAGATCTTTTGGGTCGTGTGGATATTCTCATACATGAGACCACAGCTTCGCCTCCGTCTTCTGAGAGGGACGCCATGTTGGGCTTGTTAGCTCGCATATACCCTGACTTGTAGATGAGCTTGTATTTACTTGCACAAACTAGCTTACCCATTTTGTCATGTACAGTTTACATTGTATATATATCAAACAACATTATATATGACAGGGAATTATATTTTTGGATCACTTCCCTTTTAGATATGCCTTGCTATTTGTTTGATCTTTTGCCTACTGCTTCAGGGCTTGTGGTCTTGATGTATTCTGAATTCCTCCTAGGTGGATGGACATTGAGTTGTCTCCGGATAGTTCAGAATGGATCATCGATCTATGTATCCCTACCATCTTTGGTGTCTTGGGACTTGTTTCTGTATGGAAATGTGGAGAGGAGTGTGGCTTTCCTCTCTGAGATTGACCGCACCACAGATGGTCGCCAGTACTTCTATTCAGGAGAAGCCTAGTTAAATCCATCTCTTATGGATTGGTATTTCTCTTCAAGGTATGATCGCAGCTTAGATGGTCGCCGAATCTCCTATTTGGGAGGAGTACAGGTAATTCCATCCCTTTGGTCTGACGCCGAATGTAGTGGATTGAAAAAGAATCCCAGTACCAGTTGACAATGGTTTGTTTTTTGGTAGGGGGTGAGACCGCACCATGAATGGCTGCCTACGTACACCTATTGAAGAGGAGATTAGGTCTGTGTAGTTCGAATCTGGTGTAAGAGGTTCAAAGCTGTGTATGGCAGAAGTGGTGTAGGAATGTTTTTGGTTGTTTTTATTTTTGTAAGGATATAAATGTTTTTGTTGTTTTTGTTTTTGTAAGGATAGAAATGTTTTTGTTGTTTTTGTTTTTGTAAGGATAGAAATGTTTTTGTTATTTTTGTTTTATTACGACCGGGCCATATAACATGGTTGCCTACGTACTCCTATTGAAGAGGAGATCAGGTCGACGTAGTTCGCCCCTCAGGGTGAGAAGAAAAGCGTAATCCCATGTGTAGGTCAGAGTTCGGGGAGGAGAAGGTTTAATCCTAGGTTGAGGATAAACTACAGGTATGAGAAGTTTGATCCCAGGTAAGGGTAGCCAAACTGCAAACACAAGAGGTTCAATCCGCGGTGTGATGACCTAAGTTGTAGGAGCGCAGTGGAAAAAGCCAGGCCGCTGGCTTGAAGAGTACGTTTCCCTGATGGGCAAAGTATAGATAAGCTGTATGTGGTAAAGGGTTAAAGAACTGGAATGACTGGTGACCTGATGATTATGCACCAGGGTGTTTGCTGGTTACTTCAGACATAATACCGTTTCACGGTGTCTGAGTTGATGAGTTGTGGAAATTCATCGATGTCCATTTCTTGCAATCTGAGAGCCCCTCCTGTCAATACTTCCTTGACAACAAATGGGCCTTCCCAGTTAGGAGCGAATTTTCCTTTAGCCTGATCTTGGTTGTCAAGAATCTTTTTCAAGACCAAGTCATGTTGTTTAAACTGCCGTAGCCAGACTTTTTTGTTGTAGGATCTAGCGATCCTTTGATGATATAACTGACCATGGAAGATAGCCGCAGTTCGCCTTTCGTCTATTAGAGACAATTGGTGATACATGTCTTGTAGCCATTGGTCTTCATCCAGTTGAGCATCGATCAACACTCTGAGAGATTCCATCTCAACTTCTATGGGGAGTACTGCTTCCATCCCATAGGTTAAAGCGTAGGGGGTTGCCCCAGTGGAAGTACGCATTGTGGTTCTTTAGGCTAACAGAGTCAGAGGCAATAGGTCAGGCCAATATTTGTGGTTGGCGGACATCTTTTGCATAATCTTCTTGATGTTTTTGTTAGCCGCTTCAACAGCACCGTTCATCTTCGGACGATAGATGACAGAGTTGAGATGTTTGATGTGGAATTTACAGCATAATTCCTCCATCATTTTGTTGTTGAGGTTTTTGGCATTATCTGACACAATTACCTCTGGTTGTCCATATCGACAAATGACATTGTTTCTGATGAAAGCAATGATTACTTCTTTAGTGACCTTGGGGAAGGAGGCTGCTTCTACCCACTTGGTGAAGTAGTCGATCATGGTGAAGATAAATCGATGACCATTACTGGCTTTAGGCTCAATGGGCCCGATGATGTCCATTCCCCACACTGAGAAGGGCCAAGGCGAATTCGTATTGTGGAGTTCCCGTGGAGGGGCGTGTATAGCTTTCCCATGAATCTGGCACTGATAGCATCTTTTGACATGGTCGCTGTAATCAAATTTCGAGAGAGAGGCGACCCATAATGTCCTGGCGCCCGAGGACTTTCTTGATAAGGAGGAGCCATTCATGGGGGCCACAGACTCGCCATGGATTTCATCCATAAGCCTTTGGGCTTGATCTTTGTCTAAACATCCGAGGAGACCTAATCTCTGCATCTCTTTTTATAGAGCGCATCTCCACTCGGGTAGAACTTCATAGCAAGTCGATGGATCCGCCTTTTCTCGGGCCAAAGCTCGCCTCACGGGTGTAGATCCATCTCGTAGATATTCCTTGATATGCTGATACCAAGGAGGTTGGATGGGAGGTAGCTCATCCGATACTTCTCCAACATAATTCCCATAGGCTGGGGCCTTGTTCAGGGCAATTGTGACGCTTGGCTAGTGTTCCTTGTCTGATATGCGAATGAAGGAGGCCAAAGTTGCTAATGCGTCCGCAAAGTCATTCCTATTACGAGGAATGTGTAGAAAGGAGATTTCTTCGAACTCCAAAGCCATCTTCAAAACCTGCCGATGCTAAGGCAGCAAATGTAGTTCCTTAGTTTGATAGATTCTGGTGGATTGTCTGATTACCAACTCTGAATCTCCAAGGACAGTTAACCGCCTGATGCCTATTAAACGGGCAAGTTTTAGCCCCATGAGATAGCCTTCATACTCAGCCGTATTGTTGGTACTGACTAACTGTAATTTGATGGCGACGGGATACTGCTCCCCCATACCAGATACTAGAACTGCTCCAGCTCCAGAACCTTCCATATTAACAGCTCCATCAAAATACATCTTCCATGATTAGCGCGTATCGTACTGATGGTGTTGTTGCACGTCATTACTCCTTCATCAGGGAAATATGTTTCTAAGGGCTTGAAATCCCCTGACGGTGCGGCAGCCAGTTGATCTGAGATTCCTTGACCTATGATGGACTTTTGAGTCACATATACGATGTCAAACTGTTGTAGGATCAACTGCTATCTGGATAGCCGACAATTTAACATGGGTTTGCTAAAGACGTACTTGAGAGGATCCACACGGGATATGAGATGGGTTGTGTGACCATAGAGGTAATGCTGTAACCTCATGGAAGCCCATGCTAAAGCACAACACGTCTTTTTAATCAGAGTGTACTTGTGTTCACCGTCACTTTGAACCTTTTCTTTGAGGTAATAGATAGCTCGTTCTTGGCCTCTATCGTCCTTCTGTCCCAGCATGCAGCCCATGGCATTGTCACTTACGGACAGATATATGAACAGGGGAATATCGTCCTTGGGTGGTACCAAGACGGGAGCTTTGACTAGTTGTTTCTTCATTGTAAGGAAGGCATTATGGCACTCATCATTCCATTTCATGGAGGAGTTCTTCCTTAATAGCTTGAAGATTGGCTCACATGTTGCTGTGAGTTGGGAGATAAACCTGCTGATGAAGTTGATTCTTCCCAAAAATCCCCGTATTTCCTTCTCTGTCTGAGGAATGGGCATTTCAGTGATGGCTTGGATTTTGGTAGGATCCAGCTCAATCCCTTTGTGGCCGACTAGAAATCCTAGCAACTTGCCGGATTTGATGCCAAAGGCGCACTTAGCTGGATTTAACTTCAAGTTGTACTTACGCAACCTGTTGAACAATTTTTTAAGATGGTCTATATGGTCATCCTTCTTTCGGGACTTGACAATGATGTCATCCACGTAGATCTCTATCTCTTTGTGCATTAAGTCATGGAAAAGAGCTATCATAGCTCGTTGATAGGTATCTCCGGCATTGATGAGGCCGAATTACAACCGTCTATAGCAGAAAGTTCCCCAAGGAGTGATGAATGCAGTTTTCTCACGATCTTCCTCGGCAACCATGATCTGATGGTACCCCGCAAAGCAATCAGCAAAGGAGTACATGTCGTATTGCGCAGTATTGTCAATGAGAATGTGGATAAATGGCACGGGAAATTTATCTTTTAAGCAAGCCTTGTTCAAATCCCGGTAATCCATGCAAACTCGCACCTTCCCTCCAGGTTTAGGCACGGGTACAATGTTGGATATCCACTCAGGATATGTAGACACCATTATGATGCCAGCTTGAAATTGTTTCACAATTTCTTCTTTCACCTTCAAACTCCACTCGTGTTTTGATCGCTTTGAGTTTCGCTTGACCGCTTAAATCCCTCTTTTATGGGAAGGCAATGAAGGACAATGTCAGTGGATAAACCCACCATGTCTTCATGAGACCATGCAAACACATCCTGGAATTGGGTTAATAGCGTAACCATATCATTCCGTTGGTTTGGGGTAAGGTCTAAACCAATCTGGATTAACTTAGGGCTTTCTAAGGTTTCGAGATTGAAAGAAGTGGTTTGATCAAGGTTGGGTTTGGGTTTGTCTTTGACACATTCTTGAATTTCTGGAGGCTCCTCAATGTCATCCTATATATCCATCAAGGCTGAATTCATCTCTACATCAAAGGTACAATCCCTGTGTAGAAGAGGCAATCAGATCGTTAAGTCACAGCACATTTAAATTTGAGTCTCGAAACAAAATATGCTTTCACTTAGTATATATGAAATGCGTTGATCATACACAGTGTTAGCATATATTGGCAAAATAAACTGCTAATACTGTACATAAAAGTAAGCAGTTATCGTATTTACAGGGCAGAAAGAGTTCTGCCCGTTTTACCCTCGTTGACCAAAGCAAGGAATGTTGTTCCAATTGGCAAGGGCAAAGTCCGGGTGGACCGCAGTGATGGAGGGATTGTTATCATCCTCCCTATCCCGAATGATGGCCATTACGTCTGGGCAATCATTGTTTGGGGTGTGCCTGTTGGTATGTTCATCATGAACGATGATGCGTATACCGGACATCATCCGTATGACGTCTTGCATGATTCTTTGTTCCTCTTCTTCCACTATGGGATTTGGAACGAAGATTTCTTATCCTTTCACCTGTACTGGCTTGGGACATAACATAGCCATTACATTGGTTGGCACCTTTATGGGAGGTTGTGCGGACTTAGAGTTTGAAGGCGAAGCCAACCGCCATATGGTTGAAGTTGAGGGAATCTGTTGGTGCTTATGAGGATTCCTGTGATTAGAGCTGGCAGAATAGCCTAGTCCAACGATTCCAGCTTGCCTGGTTAAGCGAATTGGATACTTGATACCCTGGCAATCTTTACCCAACCCTTGTCCCGGTTTATGACCTGACGACATCATTTTTTGAGTGGCTGACACCACCTCGGGAGAAATCTGGGGTTCGAGCAATGGCGTTCCAACAACATGGTATTTGATCGATACTGTGTTACGTGCAAGTGAGAATGAAGGCCCTACTAAGTGGAAAAGTGTGGTAGCAGTCATATCCACTAAAACCGTGGGGATTAACACATTACTCACATCGCCAATAATTCAAATTTTGAATAAGGTGGCGGAGTGCCCAACATTCTTCTGTGCTGTGATCGCGAGACTGGGAGTGATATTGACATATTCCATTAGAGTTGTACCGTCCCGAACGGGGGTTGATTGGCGGTAGAAGGGAACCGATCCTTCCTTCATTGATTAACATATGAAGGATTTCCTCCATAGGTTGGCCCAGATAGGTGAATTCCCGTTTGTTGGCGAAATCCCAACGGGCTTTGGCATTTCTCTCTTCGTCACTTTGTCTTCCAGTATTTCATTTTCTGATAGTGACGAGGGAATATTTATGACAAGAGGTAGGAGACTGGCATGCTTCTAGCTGATTAACTGACGAGTCACTTGATGTTGATAAGTCACCAATTTCGCCAAGTGTTCAATTTATTTGCAGAGAGCTTTCATCTTTCGTTCCATTGTGAACTGGAACTTAGCATAATCCCATATGTCATCATCGTCTTTGATGGTCTGGGAGGAATCACTGCTGAAATTGAAACTCTGTCCACTACTCCAATTAATCATGTTGACCTCTTCTTCTTTGTGTTGAGGAAGAGGGTTGTCTTGAACATGAGGCTGATCGGGTTTGGTGACTACGATCTCCCCATTGTCTATAAGGTCCTGGATCTTGTGTTTCAAGGCCCAACAATCCTGAGTATAATGTCCAGGTGCTCCGGCATGATAAGCACATTTCCTAGCAGCATTAAAACCCCGTCTATTAGGGCTGGCTGGTGGAAGAAGATGTGTAATTTTCTTCTATGTTGTCAGAAGATTTAAGATGTTCTCGAGAGTATCCCCCAAGGGTGTAAACACTTGAAGGCGTTTGATTTCTCCACCTTTTGGTACCGGAGGGTTAGCAGACTGTGCTGGAAAGGGAGTGTAGTTTCTCCTTTGAATATGCATGTTTTGATTGCCTTTTTGCCCCTGCAGTATCAGGGGAACATCTTCCTCTTTCTTTTTATGGACCCTTCGGGGGTTGTTCCCATAATTTCCAGATTGGATGTGATCCGCAACTTCTTTGAGTGCAGCTAGGTCCTGAATCTTCCCTGATTTCAATCTCATCTCAGCCATCTTCCCATGTTTGACCATTTCAAAAAATGGTTTGCCGATGCTGGCTAAAACTCTCTCATAGAAGGGAGCTTCTTGTATGTTTATGAATGTCATGACCATTTTCGATTCTACCATGAGGACTAACTTGGGCGTACCAAAGGCCACCACCTCTGAGCATACTCTCTGAAAGACTCGTTAGACTGTTTCTTGATCTTGGTAATTTGATACCGATCAGGAGCCATATGAGTTTGGAAACCGTATTGAGTGAGGAAGGCATGTGCTAGCTATTCCCAGCTATGGATTTTGGAGTTGTCTAATCTTGTGTACCACGAACGGGCTTCTCCAGTTAGACTCTTTTGGAACAATTGCATTCTGAGTTTTTCATCCTCTGTATAGGATCCAAGTTCTCCAATAAATACTTTTAGATGGGTGTAAGGATCCCCTAACCCGTCAAATTTTTCAAATTCACGAGTTTTAAATTTTTCTGGATAGTGTACACCAGGAAAAATACACAGATCAACATATGAAACACTCCCGTGTGTTCCAATTCCTTTGATAGCGCGAAGGGTCTCTTCCATCTGGAGGACTTTCTTTTTGATGTCACTAGTATCTGGATCTCCAGTGGGATGGGTAACATCATGAGTTTTGTTGGTAGTATCCAACTGTGGTTCAGGTATGGTAATGGCCTGGATTCCTCCTTGTGTGGAGGGCTCAGTATCTACGGGTATTTTCTGACCCTGTGTAGACTGGTGTAATTCTTTGAGTAGAACAGCCAAATCTGTAATTTGTTTGCTTAATCCGTCGAATTCTTTGCGAGAGACTGGATTAAGTTCATTCTGGTCGGATGACGACATGATTGACTGTAGGCCTGTTGCCTTTTTTGGACTTTGACCGGGTAATAGGTCCGATTGATTCCCTGCGAAAGACTGGCATAGTTCAGTCTTTAGGGGATGTATGAAATAACATGCTATGTGATGTGTCCATTTCATGAATTTTATCCTGCATAACAGATGTCATCTATTTGTATCATGTATGTGTACACATTTCTTCATATTTCTCATTACATAAAGATAGATATGGAATGAAATTACACGTGATTGTGTTTACAAGTAATTAAAATGAGAGCATAAAGAGACTTTCCTCTGCTTTGGGTTTATCAGAGGCTGACCTATCTTAGGTTACTCTCGAGGCTTTTTAGCATGAAGGTTCCCAAATCATCGCAATCTACTTGACGGGAAGTTAATCCGGTCTTTCAACTAGAGGGAATTTGGGTGGTGCCATTCCTGAGCCTCGGAGAATCAGGCTTCTCACGAGTCCAGTAATCAAACACCGACGGGATAGCCTCCTAGTGGAGAGACCACACAACATACATTCACATACATCGCGTCTCACCGTATGAACTGATGACATGTACGAAGCACTAATATCACAAGCAGTTTATAGTGCGAAGCACTAAGTGCAATAAGGAAATGTATTCGTACACATTCATCAAATGTAAATGCAACATCCACACACAAGCAGATAATAGTTTTGAAAAGATTGTAATAGCGGCTTAAGTCCTCTTACTGGAGTCCCCAGCAGAGTCGCCACATGTCGACGTCGGGATTTTTGGATGTTCCTTTCCGTTACTTGTTCTTTGGTGTTCTCATTTTAGGTGAGATTTGTTTGAAAAAACAAGTGAAAAAGGTCCGACATATATAATGTCGACGATGGACTGTTAAGAGTCGCCAGTTGGTTTTTTAAATGGTTGTACCAACACAACCGAGAAAAGGTTTGCACATTGACCTAGTGATGTGACATCGATATACGAATTGATTGAAACCGAGATTCATTAGGGTCCGGGGACTTGGTTATGCGGGGAAGGTGTTAGGCACTTCGACATCCGTGTTACCACGGTGACCGCCTCTTTTCAATAAACTATTATCTGAATGTGTGTGTGTGTGTGTGGGTCAATGTGTTGTTATATGGAAGTTGTGCGAGGCCTCGTCGAACCTATATACATTGTGGTTTGAATTTATGTAAAATTAAGTTTTTAACAAGATATGGCGTTGATGTTTTATAAAAGAGGTTTTTCAAACCCCGATGCTCAATAGAATTAAGACCTTTTACACTCCCATTTTTATTAAGTGAGCGGCTGAATTGATCTTATTTGACGAATGCGAGGCATCCGTACGAAAATAATATACAAAAATAATGCCGACTTCCTCGTGGGTATGAAAACCATCCGAGGAAATTGAATGACATAACGCAGAATAATTTACAAAGTCGCCATAAATGAAAATGTCCATCACGGGAACCGAATCTAGATTCAATGGGATGAATCTGTGATCACATGATTCTTAGGCGCACAGAATATTGCAATTTATATGAAAGCAATAAGCAGGTATATATATAAAAGCTGTAAATATATATATACAGATAGGATCACCAACCACGAAGCACCTCCATGGGGGATCAAAAATGTAAATAAAGTTGTCAAAAGCTATCAACCGCCATGGAGGAAACTCCTGGTGGGACGAAACGTAAATAAAGCTATAAATACGGTCAACCGCCATGAAGGAAACTCCAAAGGATGAGAATGTAAATAAAGTCAGAATATATTCAATCGCCATGAAGTAAACTCCAGCAGGGACGAAATGTAAAGAAAGTAAGCGATCAACCACCACTTAAGTAAACTCCTGTGGGACAAAATATATATATATATATATATATATATATAAAAGCAATAAATGCACCGGATGTAAAATCTGGGCTCATCGAATGTAGTTCGACCACAGTTCATATATATAAGTATATATATATAAAAGCTAATAAATGCATCATAGAATATAAAATCCAAGCTCATCGAATGAGTCCCACCACAGTTCATTATATATATATATATATATATATATATATATATATATATATATATATATATATATATATATAAGCGGTAAACGCACTGCATCAAGTTCAGGCTTATCGAACAAAGTCCGACACACGGTTGATATATATATATATATATATATATATATATTAAAGCAATAAACACTCCGCATCAAGTTCAGGCTCAATCGAGGCATAACTCGATAATGTTAGTCAATATATATGTATATATATATATATATATATATATATATATATATATACAAACTGAAATGAAACCACGGACCAAAGTCCGGGCAAAAGCAAGCAACACGACTCTCAACGTGTAGAAGGGTGTGTGCAAAGATGAAGAGAAAGACTTTAAAGTGTGTGAGAAGGCTTACAACTAACTGATAAAGAAGGCTTCTATATCTTTAGAGTGGGTAAACACTGGGCTTTTGTGGGTACAAAAGAGGCTATATATAAGCTCACAGGTGCTTAAAAGTGGGAAAATACACTGTATGGCGAGTGCAGAGCAATTTGTGCAGGGTTTCCCCATCTTTTTCTCTTTGAAAATAAGCACCCCAAGCCATCTATTTATAGGTAATATGAGCCGCAGGTGTACCTGCGGCTGAGCCGCTGGTGTACCAGAGGTGGGTCGGGTCGGCCCGGGTTTGTTGGGTTGAGTCGTCTTGAAGTACGTGCACTTAGGCACTGTAATGTCCACTTTGTTTTTTAGAAGTGAAATTCGGGCATCCGTTTGTGGTATTCAGGACCTATTTCGGATCGCCATTGTCGAGAGTTGTACAATGGTATGGGATTAGAGTTTGTTCGAAGTCATTGAAGATGGGACGATGCCCTCCAGTCTTCAAGCTTCAACTTTCATCCGTTACCCCTCACAATATTCACTCAGGATTGGTTAGCCTTGTGGGACATCGTTGCGTTGAGACGTGATGTGGCATCATGTTTAATGAGATGATGATGTTGCCCCTAATCGGTGTTATCGCCGGATTTGGCTGATAAAGCAGACGTTGCTCAAACTTCGCTAAGATTGGACTGCTGCAATTGTTGAAGGTCCTCATTGTCATCTTTGAGGTGTGCCTGCCTTCCCGATGTTTATTGTAGGGTTGGTGCAGTGTATCTCGTTGTGAGCGCCGAGATTGAAGTTAGTCACATTTGAAACAAGCATTTTCGGGGTTATCTCCGAAACTGCATTCCTTGGGGTTATCACCAAGGTTAGTGGCTATTCCCATGGTTGAGACTGAGACTGGATACCTCGGGTTTATCTCCGAGATTAATCGGTCTTCTCCGGTGTTGCCAGTATTGTATCTGCAGGCCTCGGGGCTACATCCGAGGTTGAAATAGTTACTCCAATATTGAGATCCGGGGTTGATGCCGAACTTCCGGTAGTATTCGGTATGGATTTGGATCGTCTTTCCGGGTTCTCTCTTAAAAGACGAATCTGTCCTCCTGCAACGTTAGTAATAGTAGTACAGAAAATTTCGAGTGTCTACAAGTATTGGATGGTATGATCATAATCATTCAACAGTTCAAGCTAACGTTGTTGTCGCGTGTTGAGTTCCTTTTGAGTGAAGAAATATTTGAGGCTTTTATGATCCGTAAAGATCTCCACTTTTTCTCCATACAAGTAATGCCTCCAAATTTTAAGTGCGAAGACAACAGCTGCCAACTCTTGAGACTTTTATGATCCGTAAAGATCTCCACTTTGAGTTGTCTTGAGGCATAGGCTATGACTTTCCCATGTTTCATGAGAACACATCCTAACCCTTTTCCCGAAGCATCACTGTAGATGACAAATCCCTCCGAGCCAGATGGTATTGTCAGAATAGGTGCTGAAATGAGTATTCTCTTGAGTTCTTGAAAACTCTTCTCACATTCCTCACTCCAACCGAAATTTATATCTTTCCGAGTAAGCTGAGTTAATGGAGTAGCGATTCAAGAAAATCCTTCTACGAATCTCTGATAATAACCAGCTAAACCGAGAAAGCTACGTAAAATGCACAGACAGGATATTCCAACAGAATAATAATAACAGACAGAACCAGTCCCACGAAACGCATGTGAGATAGGATATTCCAAATGTAATAGTAAAGACGGAATAATAGAAGAATGTCACCAAGTATAGGGTAGCCAGCAGATATCAAAAGTTATTCCAATGTAATAATAAAGAATGGAATAACATAAGTTCTCTTCATGAATACAAAAGAATAATACCCTTTACTTAGTATAACAAATAATATTCCCTACCTTAAGAAGAAGAGTACTGGATATATAAGTAGTGAATAGCAAAATACTTTTCTTCTTTCTCTCTATAGTTTATCTCTCTAGAGTTTCAGTGAATTCGTAAGAAAATAATGAAGGAATGAGCTTCTATTTATAGAAAAATGGACTGCATAGTAACTAACTCATGAACGGTCCAGATTGATTTACTTTAATCTGACGGTCCATATTTAAAGCAAAATCTTTTAAATAAAATATAATATATTCTATTTATAATCTAATAAAATGAATAACTTTATAAAAGATTTTACTATGCAAACACTATACAAGCACTATTCAAACACTATGTATAATAAAATATAATATATTCTAATTATTGTATAATAAAATGTATAACTTTATAAAAGTATTACATTTTATATAAAAAGATTTTACTATGCAAAACACTATATGCGCATAATTATGCAACACTATGCATAATAGAATATAATATATTATATTTATAGAATAACTTTATAAAAGTATTACATTTTTATATAAAAAGATTTTTCAGATTATTACATTAATAATACCAACAAAACTGAGTGACTTATCACGTAAGCATCAATAATTAATACCGTGTGCTACTATGCAACCACGCGTATTATTGTACTTTTAACACCGGGTGTTTCAACAGTTAACGGTAAAACTTCCGCCATTTTTTTCATAAAGTATTTTTGTCGTTTTCTCAATCCGACAATAATTCCGTTGTGGGGTCCACCAATGATTGTGTTGTTGTACGAATATTCCCTGTTAAAACGAATATTCTCCGACCAATCGAATATTATATAACAACTTGCATACTTTGCAAAAGTTATAAATATTACCCACAACTATAACATTATATCAATTTCACTCCATAATATTCAAAAATAATATTTATAGAAAATTCATCTTTATTCAAAAAGTTGGGGTTTCACAATCTCCCCTTCTTATGAAATTTCGCCCTCGAAATTAGGGTACGTACCTGGTATATTGAAGAAGTAAGAATACCTTGATTTTATTTCAGATTCTAACTCCCAAGTCATTTCCTCAACATCGTGGTTTCTCCACAAAACTTTGACTTGAGGTATAACCTTAGAGCGTAGAATATGTTCCTTCTTATCCAAAATTTGTACAAGAACCTCTTCATACGTCAAATCTTCCGCTATTTCGTCCGGTTCTAACTCAATAATATGGTTCTGGTCTTCCACATATTTACGTAACATGGATATATGAAAAACGTTATGAACACGAGACATACTTGGCGGTAAAGCGAGTCTATAGGCCACAATTCCTACTCAATCAAGGATTAAAAATGGGCCGATGAATCGAGGATTGAGCTTTCCACTCTTTACGAATCTCGTAACTCCTTTCCACGGAGCAACACGTAACAACACATGATCTCCTATATCGAATTCTACGTCCTTTCGATGAAGATCAGCATAACTCTTTTGTCGATCTTGTGAGGTTTTATACGTTGTCGGATCGTTTGAATCTTTTCTGTAGTTATACGTACCAACTCTGGTCCCAACAATGTTGCTTCACCCACCTCATCCCAGCATACTGGAGAACGACACTTTCTTCTATACAACGCTTGGAATGGAGCCATGTCAATACTTGTTTGATAACTGTTGTTGTAGGAAAACTCCACCAATGGTAAGAACTTGTCCCAACTTCCCTTGAAGTCAAGGACACAGAGTCTTAATAGATCTTCAAGAGTTTGAATCGTTCTCTCCGACTGCCCGTCCGTCTGAGGATGATATGCGGAGCTAAATCGTAAATCCGTGCCCATAGTTTTTTGTAAACTAACCCAAAATCTTGAAGTAAATCTTGGGTCTCGATCAGAAACTATGGATACTGGCATACCATGCAATCTTACAATCTCGTTTATGTACATACGAGCAAAACATTCATGTGTATAAGTTTCTCGTATCGGTAAGAAATGAGCAGACTTGGTCAATCTATCAACAATGACCCAAATCGCATTTATGCCTTCAGAAACTTTGGGAAGACCGGTAATGAAATCCATGGTAATATGCTCCCACTTCCATTCTAGAATTTCAAGTGGTTGCTATGGACCTTTTGGTACTTGATGCTCCGCCTTGACTCGTTGACACGTTAGACACCTTGAGATAAACAGCGCTATCTCTCTCTTCATATTGCTCCACCAAAATGTATGACGAATATTATGATACATTTTGGTACTCCTAGGATGGATTGCAAATGGTGTGTTATAAGCCTTCATCATGATTTTATACTTTAAATCAGGGTCATTAGGAACACAAAGTTTGGAGTTGACTCGAAGTATTCCTTCTTCATCGATTCTTGCTTCCGGCATAGCACCTTCTTGCACTTTCTTCCTCACACGCATCATCTCCAGGTCTGTAGCTTGAGAAGCTTTAACTTTATCAATTAAAGTCAGTTTTACTCGTATATTCTCCATCATCACATGGGTACCTGGAGTCTTTTACTCTATCTCCATCCTTTGCAAGTCACACAAAATGGGCCTTTGCGTTGACAATATCTTATTTGCACTTGCATATGATCTTCTACTCAATGCGTCAGCTACCACGTTTGCTTTTCCAGGACGGTATTGGATGGTATGATCATAATCTTTCAACAGTTCAAGCCAACGTCGTTGTCGCATGTTGAGTTCCTTTTGAGTGAAGAAATATTTGAGGCTTTTATGATCCGTAAAGATCTCCACTTTCTCCCCATACAAGTAATGCCTCCAAATCTTTAGTGCGAAGACAACAGCTGCCAACTCTAGATCATGAGTAGGATAATTCCTATCATATTCTTTGAGTTGTCTTGAGGCATAGGCTATGACTTTCCCATGTTGCATGAGAACACATCCTAACCCTTTGCCCGAAGCATCACTATAGATGACATATCCTTTCGAACCAGATGGTATTGTCGTAGCAGTCAAAATAAATGAGTCTCTCTCGAGTTCTTGAAAACTCTTCTCACATTCCTCGCCCAACCGAACTTTGTATCTTTCCGAGTCACCGAGTTAGTGGAGTAGCGATTCGAGAAAACCCTTCTACGAATCTCCGTTAATAACCACCTAAGCCGAGAAAGCTACGACTTTGGTCATCGATTTAGGTTGTTGCCCACTTTGAATAGCTTCAATCTTTCTTTGGGTCAACAGATATTCCATGACTTGATACCACGTGCCCAAGGAATGTTACTTCCTCAAGCCGTAACTCACATTTCTTCAACTTTGCATAAAGCTTATATTCACGTAGCTTTTGGAGTATCAAATTTCAAGTGTTGCTTTCATGATCTTCACGGGTTTTGGAATATATGAGGATGTCATCAATAAAGACGACCACAAAGTGATCCAAATATTCCTTGAATACTCGGTTCATCATAACCATGAAGGCAGCATGATCATTAGTCAATCCAAAGGACATGACTAGGAATTCATAATGCCCGTACCGAGTTCTGAAAGTTATCTTTGGAATGTCATCGGTTCTAATCTTCAATTGGTGATATCCGGAATGAAGATCAATCTTTGAAAAGAATTTGGCTCCTTGCAACTGGTCAAACATGTCATCAATACGTGGAAATGGGTACCTATTTTTGATGGTGACATGACTCAACTCCCGATAATCAATACAAAGTCGCATACTCCCATCTTTCTTTTTCACGAATAGAACAGGAGCACCCCAAGGAGAAGTACTAGGACTAATAAAGCCAATGTCTAACAATTCCTCTGAGTTGGGTCTTTAACTAACGAAGTTCAATAGGAGCCATTCGATATGGGGCTTTGGAAATAGGTTTTATACCAGGTTCAAGGTCGATACAAAATTCAATTTCATGCTCTGGGGGTAGGCCAGGAAGTTCTTCAGGGAATACATCAGGAAATTAATTAACAATAGAAATATCATTCAAAACTGATGTATTTTTGTTTAGATCCATGACATGAGCTAAGAAAGCTTGACATCCGTTTTTCAATAAACGAATAGCTTTATGGCTTGAGATGACAGTGATTGATTTTAATGGTTTGGTTGCTTGAATTCGCATAATAGGTTGATTAGGAATATGAAAGCTAACAACCTTTCGAAAACAATCAATTTTTGCATGATGAGTAGTTAACCAATCAATCCCTAGAATTACATCAAATGCAATTATTTTCAATGAAATAAGATCGACAGGTAATGTGTGGGTACCCACTTGAACCAAACAAGACTTATAAACCGTGGATGTAATGAAAGTTTCTCCCAACGGAGTTTCAACAGATAAGTCAAAGTCTAATTTCTCCGGAGTGAAATTTAAACGTTGAGCTCAAGTAGGAGAAATAAAAGAATGGTAGAACCAGTATCAAATAAGGTATAGACTTCGCTAGAGTTTATGATAAGCTTACCCGTGATGACCTCATACGGGTTCCTTTCTTTCTGGGAGGTCACTACAAACGCTCTCCCTTGCACTACCGGCTTTGACTTTTCTGGGACAACCTTTGGTGCCTCCATCCTGGCTGAACTTTGCTTCGGTGAACGACAAAATCGGGCTAAGTGACCTTCTCTTCCACAATTATAACGTGCTTTGGATGGCATCGCGCAGTTTGGACTGATGTGTCCCTCCCCTCCGCATTTGAAGCATATGATAGGTGGTCGTTCTCCTTCCTTAACAACGGGTGCTGGTGCTGACGTCCTTCCATCATTATTGAATCTCCTTTTCTTGAAATGTCCATTTTTACTGTCTTGGCCATGATTACCACCGAAGTGGTTACCATTTCTGGCATGTTGATTCCCTCCACGTTTGTTGTCACCGTTTCAATGACCGATACCACTGGTATTTTCATGCCACCGGCTGCTTTCTCTTGGTTGCGTTGACTCGTTACCGCGCTCCAATAACTGAGCCCTATTTATAACATCTGAGTACAAACACAGTTAATGAGAAATAAGATATTGACATATCTCCGGTTTCAAACCTCTTAAAAACATTCGCGTCATTCGCTCCTCATTATCGACCAAATGGGATGCAAACCAGGATAACTCCGCAAATTTAGCCTCGTATTGCGACACGGTCATATTGTTTTCTTCTAATTTGATAAACTCCACTTCTTTCATATGACGAATACTCTCGGGAAAGTACTTGTCGTTGAATAGCTCTTGGAACTTCTCCCAAGACATCTTGAGTGTGTCAGGCTGGGTACGTTTTATAGATTCCCACCAGTAATCTGCCTCTTCACGCAACATGAAGGTGGCAAAGGGAATCTTTTGCTCCTCGAAGCATCCCAAGACATCAAATATCTTTGTCATCTACTTTATCCATGCTTCCGCCTTAAGTGGTTTTGGCTCTCCAATAAACTCCGGTGGTCCTAGCTCCTTGAACTGTTTCGCGGTGACCGTCCGAGAGTTTCCAGTGTTTCCACCTACATTTCGGACATGAGCCGCTCTCGCCTGATGTTGCATGAATTGCATAAAGCCTCTGAACATTCCATCATTCATCATTTGGTCAGTGTTGTTGTTTGCATGAGGATTGTTGCCTTCATGATGCACATTCTCCTGATTATTGATATGTGGAGACTCAATGGTCTCCTGTGCTCCATTGCTATTCTCAACATTCTCGGATGTCATTTTCAGATACTGCCACAAAACAAGGGTTAGTTGACATGTAACATATTATCTCTAAACTCTGACCAACCAATTTAAATACAAAATAAATTTAAGTAGATCATACTAGCGAAGGAATTCCTCGTCTCTCCCCTCCTAGTTCTAGTCTCACATCTTAGCTAGGGATCATATCCCTAAGCTTTGATACCAAATGTGACGCCCCCAAAATTAGGTATACATCACCCATCTTGAGTCGCCAGATACATGGTATGTAATATATAAATACAACTTAATAATACAACCTGTATGGTACAATAATACGACAAAACATAAACTGTGAGTTTGAATACAAATATTGTCTACTAGAGAGTATACAAACTCAAAAGGAGTCCTCAATATAATTATTATAACACTATTTCACAGAATAGTGAGGACTACTAATGCACCATCTAGGACCATCACTCCATTTCCCGACTCCTTCCAGCTATATTCTCATTTCCTAAAGAGAACAATGAAAGAAAGGGTGAGCTCAACTAGCCTAGTAAGAAATATTATGACTAAGATAATGCAGAATAAATTATCATTTGCCTTAAACAGTGTTAAACTGATACAATATAACAAACATCAAGTTTAACTGCAACAGAACACGTAATCCATTAAAAGAGTCAAGTAGAGAATAAAATCTACTATCTTTTATGATTTAAAAGGTTTTTCATCACTTTTATCACTGGGACTCAGCTTAATAAATAATCCACATCATCAAATCACCCCTGCACTACGGCCAAGGATATTCATTAGTATCACGACCACAATTATCCATGCACTACGGGCCAAGAATATTTGTGTATTCATTAATGATCATGCCAACAACTGTCCATCAATGCACTACGGGCCAATGAGGACTTTTACCACATCATTTGTAACATTACGGTCATGATTACACCGAATAATCCTTGGTCATAATCATACCAAGTCCATCTATGCACTACAGGCCACATATGACTTTCAAAAAATATAAATATGAGGATGATGACAATAATATAAGAATTTAATAAAACAAGTTCAAGAATTAATTTCTCCAATAACCAATAACGTCCAAATTGTCAACATGATACTGCTTTGTAGAGTAAAATTCAAGAATGCTCGTAAGAATATTTTCATGAAAAGATCTTTGGATGAAGCTTAATTATCAAGGATATTCCACTAATTTCATGGAGTATAGAAGTCAAAACTTTAACCAATTGAGTATAATAAAGAATGGAATAACAAAAGAAATCACTATGCATGCGGATTAAGATGTATAAAAGTTATTCCAATGTAATACTAAATAACGGAACCTGTGTCAAAGCGTAAATTAAAGACCAAGCTGGATGTTCCAAATGTAATAATAAAGAATGGAATAACAACGAAATCACCATGCATGCGGTACTTCAGATGAGCAAAGTTATTCCAATGTAATACTAATAAGGACGGAATCGAATCCGCCAGAAAACGCATGCATACGTGATATTCCACCGTAATAATAATAAAGAAAGAACTAGTCCCACAGAAAGCGCATGCATGTGATATTCCAAAAGAATAATAAAGATGCAGAATCGGGTTGTCAGTAAGAATGTAGTAGGTAGTGTATATACAAAAGTTATTCCAATGTAATAATAAAGAAAATGGAATAACATGTGTTCTCTTCATGAATACAAAAGAATAACACCCCTTATGAGTATAACAAATAATATTCCCTACCTTAAGAAGAAGTGTACTGGATATATAAGTAGTGAAGTAATGAGTAATACTTTCTTCTTTGTCTCTATAGTTTATCTCTCTAGAGTTTCAGGTGAATTCGTAAGAAAATAATGAAGGATTGAGCTTCTATTTATAGAAAAATGGATCAGATAAGTAATTAACTCATGAAGCGGTCAGATTGATTTACTTTTAATCGACAAATCCATATTTAAAGCAAAATCTTTTAAATAAAATATAATATATTTTATTTATAATCTAATCAAACTAATAACTTTATAAAAGATTTTACTATGCAAACACTATAAAAGCATTATACAAACACTATGCATAATAAAATATAATATATTCTAATTATTTTCTAATAAAATGTATAACTTTATAAAAGTATTCTATTTTATATAAAAAGATTTTACTATGCAAAACACTATGCATAACTATGCAACACTATGCATAATATAATATAATATATTCTATTTATAGAATAACTTTATAAAAGTATTCTTTTTATATAAAAAGATTTTCTTTATTATTACATTAATAATACCAACAAAACGAAAGTGACTTATCACGTAAGCATCAATAATTAATACCGTGTGCTACTATGCAACCACGCCAGACATCGCATTTTTTAACACCGGGTGTTTCAACAGAGCTTAATCAGTAAAACTTCCGCCGTTATTTTCATAAAGTATTTTTTTGTCGTTTTTCAATCCGACAATAATTCCGTTAATGGGGTCCACCAATGATTGTGTTGGTTGCATTTAATATTCCTCGTTAAAACGAATATTCCCAGACCAATCGAATATTATATAACAACTTCATGTACTTTTGCAAAATTTATAAATATTACCCACAACTATAACATTATATCAATTTCACTCCATAATATTCAAAAATAATATTTATAGAAAATTCATCTTTATTCAAAAAGTTGGAGTTTCACATTCTCGCTTGATGTTGCATGAATTGCATAAAGCCTCTTCACATTCCATCATTCATCATTTGGTCAGTGTTGTTGTTTGCATGAGGATTGTCGCCTTCACGATGCACATTCTCGATTATTGATATGTGGAGACTCAGCGGTCTCTCGTGCTCCATTGCTATTCTCAATATTCTCGGATGTCATTTTCAGATACTGCCACAAAACAAGGGTTAGTTGACATGTAACATATTATCTCTAAACTCTGACCAACCAATTAAATACTAAATAAATTTAAGTAGGTCATACTAGCAAAGGAATTCCCCGTCTCTCCCCTCCTAGTTCTAGTCTCACATCTTAGCCAGGGATCATATCCCTAAGCTTTGATACCAACTATGATGCCCCAAAATAGGTATACATCACCTATTCTGAGTAGCCAAATACACGGTACAGAATACAAATACAATCTTTAATATACAACAAGAGAGCTGTGAGTTTCAATACAAATATTATCTTCTAGATAATATCCATTCTCAGAATATGTCCTCATTACATTTATTGTCACACTATTTAACAGAATAGTGAGGACTACTAATACTATCATCTGATCCATCACTCCGTTCCCCGACTCGTCCCATCTATATTCTCATTTCCTGAAGAGAACAGTGAAAGAAAGGGTGAGCTCAACTAGCCCAGCAAGAAATATTATGACTAAGATAATGCAGAATAAATTATCATTAGCCTTAAACAATGTTAAACTGATACAATATAACAAACATCAAGTTTAGCTGCAGCGGATCAAGCAATCCATTAAAAGAGTCAAGTAGATAATAAAATCTACTATCTTTTATGATTTAAAAGGTTTTTCATCACTATTATCGCTGGGACTCAGCTTAATAAATAATCCACATCATCCCTACACTACGACCAAGGATATTCATTAGTATCACGACCATAAATTATCCATGCACTACGGGCCAAGGATATTCGTGTATTCATCAATGGTCATGATCATGCCAACAACTATCCATCAATGCACTACGGGCCAATGAAGACTTTTACCACATCATTTGTAACATTACGGTCATGATTATACCGAATAATCCCTGGTCATAATCATACCAAGTCCATCTATGCACTATAGGCCATAGATGACTTTCAACAAAATATAAACATGAGGATGATGACAATGATATAAGAATTCAATAAAACAAGTTCAAGAATTAATTTATCCAAGAACCAATAACGTCCAAATTGTCAACATGATACTGCTTTGTAGAGTAAAATTCAAGAATGCTCAGAAGAATATTTCCATGAAAAGATACTGGATGAAGCGCAAATATCAAGGATATTTCACTAATTTCATTGATTATAGAAGTCAAAACTTTAACCAACTGAGTATAATAAGGAATGGAATAACAAAAGAAATCACCAGGCATGCGATAGAAGACAGCAAAAGTTATTCAAACAGTAATAATAATTAACGGAACTAGGTCCCACAGTAAACGCATGCATAAGATATTCCAGCAGAATAATAATTAGCGGAATCAGTCCGGCGTAAAATGCATGCATGGGATATTCCAACAAAATAATAAAGATGAATCAATTAAAGGCGTAAATCGCATGCATACATGATATTCCAAATGTAATAATAAAGACAAAATCGTGTCCGGGCGTAAAAACGCATAGATGAGGATATTCCAATGAATAATAACGAATGGAATAATGTAAGAATTTCACCAAGTATAGGGTAGCCAGCATATCTGAGTTATTCCATAGAATAATAAATAATGGAATAACAAAAGTTCTCTTCATGAATACAAAAGAAATAATACCCCTACCGTAAAAAGAAACTGGATATATTGATAGGGAAGTAGCGAGAATACTTTTCTATAGTTTTCTATAATTTCTCTCTCTAGAGTTTCAGTGAATTAATAAGAAATAATGAAAAATGAACTTCTATTTATAGGAGAATGGAAGGGCACTGTTCATGGACGAAATAATTTTGCAGATTCACGGATCAAGGTTTTGATATCACACTAATGCAAATGTCAATCAACTAACCAATAGGATCAAAGCAAAAATTAAAATATAAGACATATATATATAAACACGTGCTTAATATATATATATATATATATATATTATATCTACCACTTGATTTTTTTTATCCCCCGATAACCAACATCAATCCCCCACCCTCCCAAAATCACTTTCACTACACTCTTATATATCACTATCACACTATCACTTTTCCCCCATTTTCCACTCACACACATCACACACCTATCACTTTCACCTATCCTTTTCTCCCACCATATACTCATTATATATATATATATATATATATATATATATATATATATATCTTCCATACGTATACTCTTTCTCCCTCCATTTCCAAAATCATTTTTCCAACACAAATGGACCCCACATGTGGGCCCCGCTTTTATTATAAAAATTTTCTACCGATTATTTTAGAAAATGGGTAAATGGAGATTCATAAAATAAGCAAAACTTACACAAATACCTCATAAAAAATTACATTAATTATTTTAACAACATATATCATCATTATTATAATTCACAATATTAATCGACCAGGTCGTTCCAAGGAAAAAGGGGGCTTTCCAATAAGGATTTCTCCCTATTGGCGCGTAATTAGGTGACCAAACCTCTCCTTGACAGAACTTCTAGACATCGTTAATATTGCAAATAATAATATTTATAACTTTGTCGTCTCAATTATTGATTTAATAATATATAAAATATTGACAATAATTGAATCAAATAACGTGAGATAATATGCAGCAATTACTATAGCAATAATTGAACAAAATTGAGTGACTTCTCACGTAAGCAACAATAATCAATATCGTGCTATCTCTTTGTAACGACTACGGCAGTATTCATTGTACTTTTAACACCGGGTGTTTCAACAGTTAACGATAAAACTTCCGCCGTTATTTTTATAATGTATTTTTGTCGTTTTCTTAATCCGACAATAATTTCATTGTGGGGTCCAGCAATGATTGTGTCGTTATATGAATATTCCCTGTTAAAACGAATATTCCCCGACCAATCGAATATTATAAAATAACTTGCGTACTTTGCAAAATTTATAAATATTACCCACAACTATAATATTATATCAAATCATTCCATAATATTCAAAAATGATATTTATAGAAAAGTCATCTTTATTTATAAAAGTTGGGGTCTTACAATCATTCTATACAACTATTACTATATGCGGAAGATATAAACATAAATTGTTTATACATTAAACTTGGACACTTTTCCCCAAGGTCGAGTAACCTTAACTTATACACAATACACCACTTGTCTAATACATAACATTATCATCATACATTACTATATATTACAAATCTAATCGCACACATTAACTTAAGCTGGAACCGTCTTTGACCTTTTCTTGTATCCGACGTGTTCGTCTTAATCTGCAATTGTTTATCATGATATAACAAGAGTGAGCATAAGGGTTGCCCAACAAGTTTAAGTTCAATAATATAACGATATATCATGATTGAAATGATTTGAATAATTGGCTGGCTATAATTCATCAATATAATTGTGAACTAGCAGGAACAAACTTTTAACTGAACAAGTATATAATATGAACAAATATATCTGAACCGAATGGTAATGAAGGTAATCAGCCTTTCATACCTGACTTATACATGCAATATGTACAGAGTACAATTCTACAATGGCAATCAGCAATGATTATCCATAAGCATATCAGAATAAAACAACTCTTATTAGAGTTAAGTAAAAACAAATTTACCTGCTTCGTTGATTACCGCTACGCAATTTATAACGCTTTATCCGAAGTCCTAATATTAGTAATATAGATCTCCAATATTAGAATAATATCATCACAATATAATACTATTATATATATAGATATACATAGAATAACCTAAATACATAACACATATCCCTATCAGTCTACAACACAAATAGGACTCGGTATCAAGTTAAACTATTGCAATTTGAGTTGAACCCGATACAAAACTGACATCCCGACGGTCTAGTCAGATAAAATTTTGAGTCTAAGTTCAATTAAACTTTGTCTAACACTTAACCGTTATCTAAGATAATTATATTATCAGTCGAAATATTTTTCGTAAGCTCGTAATAATTTTTAAATAATTATTATCATTTATCATGAATTTTCAATCATTAATAACGTATTTATACGGAATTAAATACCACATAATTTCTTTATCATTAATATTTTTTTATTATCAAATATTAATGAAATACATGTCTAATATATTTATAATATATCAAAATACATTTAATACTTTAAAATCACCTTTATATAATTTTTAAACAATTAAATTCATTATCCGATAATTGCTATTAATATTAAAATATTAATATTTTTTAATGGCAAAATATCAAAAGTTATATTTTATAACTTCAAATATTTTTGTAACACTACTTCAATCATTTTTATATGATTTATAAAACATTTATTCTATTTTTCAATAATTTATTTAATATATTTATTAAATAAACTAATTATCATTAATATTAATTAGTGAACTTCATCACAAAATATTAAAAGTCCTTTGAAAATATCTTAAAATATTTTCTTATATCATAATATTATTTTCATGATTTTTCATGTATTAAAATCATTTTTAAATAATTTATTTAATATTATAATTAAATAAATTAAATACCATTTATATTCCATAAATATTTATGAAATATACTTTAAATAATTAAAAACTAATTTTCGAACTTCAAAATAATTTTTCATAATTTATTATGTATTTTTAATAGTTAAAAATTATTTTTATCTATTTATTAAATAAAATAAATAATTTTCGGAATTTATAATTAATAAAAAGGCCCTATAGCAACAAAACCGTCGCTATAGGTGTTCTTGGCCGTTTTCCAGAATTTCATGTCAGTCATCAAGGCATGAGGTTTGACCGGCTCTAATTCTCATTATATTTTGTTTCTGGGCTTGTTTAAGCCTCAATATTGTAGTCCTTATGTAGCACTACAATAGCAAACCTAGTTCATTACCATAACACATCAGATCCGTGAGATACAGAGCATACAAAACGTGTCAGACATTGTTCTTCATTTTCTAGGTTTCCCAGAAATGAAGAACAGTCGAAGTATATACTTTCCACCCTTTGAATCTTAGCATTCTGGGTGCGGTTTATGTGATATAATGGTTCGATCGTGTATATAACATGTCAGGCTACAATTACATAACATCATGTACTAATAAAAACATCATATATGACAGATCAAAGACAGTCAAATTATGTCAGAAAAATCGCGTATGAAGTTTCTGGGTTTTTCCAGAATTTGACAAAACAGACGGTCAATGCTTGTTTGACCAAGATTAAGTTTCATTCTGGGCAAGATCTGGGTGATATAAAAGCTTGATATTGTAGTCCGTATACCAGACTACAAGTACATTACACAAACATTGTCAAATAACCTGTCAGTAGCAAGATCAGAATCCTAGAATGTCTTGTCATACCGTTTCTAGAATATTTGGCTGCCCAGAATTCGTTTTTCGTGAACGATCAACGTAGTTTGACTGCCTATAACAAGCGATCTAGAAATGATATGTCCATGATTACAGTTCCAGATGGTAGTCCACGTGGCATAGAATAGATGACAAACATAAAACACAGGAAACATCTAACACACGGATCTACAGGCCCTGACATTTGACTGTCAGGCCTTATTTCTTAACTTTTCCAGATTTGATAAATCTTTAATTTCGAGCATCTAAATGATATGGATCTGAGTTTTGGCAACCCAGATCATCAAGTGACACCCTCTAACACATCTAAACAATAGATCATAACAACTAACATCTAATCGTAAGATTTTAAAAATTAGGGTTCTAACCTTCTTATCCTTTGATTTTTGATTTTTGATCTTTAATCTGTTATTGGAAAGCTAAGGGCTGTAATTGGGACTGATTCACTTGCTATTTTCGGATGTGAAGAGAGAGAGAGAGAGAGAGTTGTGGGAGAATTATATATCAAATGAGCCAAACACATGCATTTCTCTCTCTTTAATCTATATATATTATGATATATAGCACATGGCTGATCACTTGGACGAATTTTGCTGCAGATTTGAAGTCACAAAGTCCACATGGTTGGTCACCTACCACAAATATACAAAGATTTACAAGCTAGCTCAAATAATGAACTAAAGGACTTTTTTGTCATTTTGCATACAAAATTAATGGCATTTTGGACATTGGCCAAACCCTTAGGGTTTATGGTTTGGATTAGGGTTTAGGGTTTGAAATCCTATAGGGTTTAGGGTTTAAAAACCTTAGGGTTTAGCAAAATTTGATTTTTCTTAAATTTCCAATTTAGGTTTTAAAAATAGAAATTTAATATTTCTAAATTATAATTAGAATTTTCTAATTATATTAAAATTTCTTAATCACAAATTAAATCTTGCTAATTAGGATTAGTATTTCCTAATTAAAATTGCCAATTTAGTATTTAGGGTCAAAATGGTCATTAGGGTTTATAAACCACTAATTAGGGTTTTTAATAGATAAATAAATTAACTATTTTAGAAATTAGGTTTCCTAATTAGATTAGGGTTTCCTAATTACTTAACTTAAAAATTAGGATTAATGTTTGCTAATTAACATTAAATTATTAAATTAACACTTAGGTCTTTCCTAATTATAGATTAGGGTTTCAAATTTTGAAATTAGGGTTTTCTAACCAATTTATTAAGATTAACCCTAATTAATCTTATAATTATTTACACTTACGCCATTAAGTTCCCAATTTAGAGTTTCGTACACCGAATTAGGGTTTTGGATTACCAGAACTAAAATTAGGGTTTCAGAACCGGTTTCTAGGGTTTCTTATAATTCGCTAGAGTTTTCTAACTGAACGTTGACGTTCTTAATATATACTCAGGGTTTGTTACAGATATCATTTATCTGGTTAATCCTTGACCCTTAACCACATCATGAATACATATACACAAAACATAAACACTTATTCCTTAATCCTAAATAATTCACTTAAATCCTTCCCAAAATTTTGAAATCCTCAAAATTCCTTTTTAAAAATATCGAGCGCATACACTAATTTTCTGCATAGGTTCTAATTTTGAACCTTAAATCAATTAATAAAAAATTTAAAAATATTCAAAATTCTCGGGTTGTCGTATTCACCCCTTCTTCTAAAAATTTCGTCCCCGAAATTTACCTTATACCATAATATGCATACCAATCATTAAAACATCAAATCAGTTGTCTATCTTTGCCCTACGGGCCAAATTTACCTGTTGTAATAACAATGATCATACCAATTAGTTGTCTATCTTTGCCCTATGGGCCAAAGATGTTCAACTATAAAACCTGTTGGGAAAATGCATATTATGATTTGATGTTTTAATGCATTCTCCCAACAGGTTTTATAGTTGAACATCTTTGGCCCGTAGGGCAATGATAGACAACTGATTGGTATGATCATTATTATTACATTTGAATATCTTTAGCCTTTGGGGTAAGGATATTGAGTGAACGTTCTATTAAGCCTTTGTGGCAAGGAATTTATTTTGATTCACATTGTTATAAACATGAATTGTGAATTTAACTAAAATCTTTGATGGTTTAGGTGAAGACAGGTGATGAAAGTTCTCTTTATCTTAGGTATAATAAATGTGACGCCCCCGAATCTGGATCCTTTGACCCCGGTTCGGTCATCACGATAAAATACAAACATCCACCTCTAAACACATACGATAACTAAAATGGGGAAAATAATAAACGTACGTCGTTCATTCAAAAGGTGTTACTAGTCCCAAGATTCGATAATCTTAATACAATCTTATAAACATACCCTAAAATAATAATTAGGGTTCACATTCCATAACAGTAAGTTAAACTAGGCATATAGTAAAGTCTGCTCCTGGCGACTATCCTACATCTTTCCTTTACCCTTGAGGTCTCAGGCGTAGCTGCAATTTAATTCATGATATAGCAAGGATGAGCAACGAGTTTGCTCAGCAAGTTTAAATACAACAACAAGGATATATCGTGATGAATGGAAAGTATTTGACAATGAATTCAACAATATGAATATCTGAAGGATTCAACAATATGAATATTAGAAGAAAAGATAATAATTGCTTTTAGGATAACTACTAGTAAAGTAGACTTTGAACTATAACACTCCAATGGAATCAATTTCTAATTGACCCTTTGGTTACTAGCTACAGAATAAGTACTTGAGGGGATCAGCCTCGCGTACACCATGTATATGCATAACATTTAAATCTGTTCTTTGTATCTTATATTAGATACCTGGGGTACTCCCCTATCATAAAAGGGGTGTTCTTTCAGTCTAAGAATCCTTACCGTCAATTGGTTTGGATAGCTTTTAGAAAACCTCATACACGTGTATTACCGAACAAAGGTTCAGACTCTATCTGACATAGTTCTAAGAAGTATAGAACATTAAACGATGTACAAGTCCAAGACTGTACGAACTCAAGTGAACTAAGTGCGAATATTAATAATATCGATGTGGAATAATTGTAAGGTAATTAACCCACTTAATAGCATGCTTGGAAATAAAGTTCAAGCTTAAATGAATAACTTGCATTTCAACAATAATATGCTCAATGAAATATGAGAAGGATAGGAATCTTTCACAAAACTCATAGTTGTGTAAGTTAGGAAACTTGCAACACAATAAAGATAGTGTTCGGATACTTGCTCAAGTAAAAGAGTAAGAATTAAGAAACTTGCACAACCAAAGAGTGAAGTTCAAGGAAACTTGTTCAATAATAAATGGAGTAAGTTTAGGGAACTTTCCTGTTTGCTCAGCTACAATTTATTTCTAGCTTTAATTAACTTGCGTTGAAATGACCTAACATTAATAAGTCGGTCTTTCCAATTAGTACGTATAGACTAAGATGAGTCCACACTTAAAAGAATCAAGCCATCACATAGCATGCTTCTCAACACATTATATGGCATACTAGTCACATATTGCAAGGTAAAGAAATCATGTAAGTATTCCATGAAACTTCAGATCAAAAACAGAATGTATTCACGATCGTTAGGATTTACAGCAATTGCTTTAGTCTGAAGCTTAGGGGACAGTAGAGCATTGCACTGCCTATCCCCCTGCCAAGCAAGGTTTGAAGTACAACTCTAGCGCACTAATTACACATATATATTAACATACATGCATGCTAGAGTTTCACATATAACACATGTCCATACTTGAATTCACTACAACAAGTTTAACTTATAATTTATATGTCATTAACACATAAAAAGGTCATGTAATCATCATGCTTTGTAACTTGGTTATACAATACTTAGTAGTCATGCTTGTATATAGACAACACATGTATATTTTACCCACATAGTTCATATTTTAGAAATTTCCTTTTCATGACTGTGTGAATAAGTGAAAACCATACATTAACTAGACGACATTCATGCCAATATATCTATAGGCATAATGAGTCCTAATATGCATGCTTGCATTGTCATAACGTGCTTTACTCATTACTTGACAACATTAGCTTTCTCATTCTAATTTTCTTTGAATTTAACACTAAGCCAACTTAGTACATACAAGGCATCTTAACATATAACTCTCATGCATTGACAACATATATTTCCAGCCACCTATGCATGCTCAAATGTTCAGAACTTACAAGATCAAAGTCTTGATCAAGTTCACTTTAAAAGGTCTTACGTTTCTTATCTTTGAAATAGTCTTAATTTTCAATCATGTAGGCTAGTCTGTTCAGTCACTTTAGTCTTGCATTTCATGTCAATATAAACTATATTATCTTACTCATAAAGTCAGAATGCTCACATGATGTGTTCGTGACAAAGTTCACTTTTGAAATCACAAATTTCATTTCAAGACCACAAGTATTGTGTCAATCATATGTACTAATATTGTTATACTTGTTTATACCACATGCATATGCTTATGTATGTGTGCTAAAATAGTTTACATGCTTGCTCTAACCAAGTGTCAACAAGTTAGCACAACAGAAACATAACAGAACTCATCAGTGCAGTGCAGTTCACAGAAGCATTATACCGCACCTAGTACAATTAGGGTGCAGTTGCGCCATGCCTGCATCAGATACAATAACTTGCTCTATTCTGTAGTTCGGCAACCCACCAAAAAAATTCCTTTAAAAAAATTGTTTCTAACATAACCCAACACATTTATAAGTATGTATAACACTAAGAAACATAACCCAAATCAACTATCAAGTAATACATGCTTAATTCAAAGAATCAACCCATTAAACAATTTTCAAAAATGAAGAATGGGAATGGAAGTTATACCTTTGTGACTTAATTCAGCTGCTCTTAAAATAATATACTCACTCTATATAAGCTCCTTAGCAAATAATCTTCAGCAATTGCAACAAGGAAGGATGAAGACCTCATTTATAGAAGAATGGTTATCTAGATAATGAAATTACCTCCTAAATCAAACCAAAGGATTTCAAGGATGCTCAAGGGTTAAGAGAGAGTTGGTGAGAGTTGGTGATTCCACTCATGAATCCCACTCCCCATCCACTTATTGCTCTAGGTTGGTTGATTTTGAGATGAAAATAAAGTAGGATTGCTAGCTTTTGGAAAATACGTAAATTAGCTTAATGCTCTTATTCATGTTCTTGGTGGAACTCATTTTGGGACAAAGAAATCTCAGCACTTGCAAAATGAAATGCAACATTTAGCTTATACCATATATTCACATAATATAAATTTTGTTATAAATTATGTATACTCAATTCATTTCATATAACATATGTTATAATGATTTAAAGAGCATACAATGTATTTCCTATTTACAAGGTATCAAGTAGTGCACATACATATAATTCAAGTACATTTTCTATTACCACAAATACAATTGTGTATTGCTTGCAAAATTAATCAAATAAACAAAATCATATTATATTTATTAATATCATACTCATTAATTATTATTTATTCATAATAATTATTAATTAACACATTATAAATTAATTTCCCATAATTGTTGTAGACACTGAAAATTTTTCGTATTCATCATTATCGACATTGCGAGGAGGATGATTAAATCTTTTAAGAGGAACCACGAAAGACAATCCAAATCCATACCGGATACTACCGGAAGTTCAGCATCAGTCCCCGGATCACAATCTGGGAGTAACGATTTCAACCTTGGATATAACCCCGAGGCCTGCAGATACAACACCGGAACACACACCGGAGAAGACCGATTAATCTCGAAGATAACCCTGAGATATCCAGTCTCAGTCCCAACCATGGGAATAGCCACGAACCTTGGTCATAACCCCAAGGAATGCAGTTTCGACGATAACTCCAGAAATGCTTGTTTCAAATGCGACCAGCTTCAATCTCTGCGCTCACAAACGAGATACACTGTACCAACTCGGTAATAACAATGGGAAGATAGGCACACTTCAAAGGTGACAATAAGGACCTTCAACAATTGCGTAGTAGCCCAATCTCGGTGAAGCTCGAGCAGCGTCGCTTGTCAAATTAATCCGTGATAACACCGGTGAGGGGCAACATCGTCATCTCGTCAACACGATGCCACATCACGTCTCTACGCAACAATGTCCCATAAGGCTAACCAATCACGAGTGACTATTATGCAGGGTAACGGATAAAAGTTGAAGCTTGAAGACCGGAGGGCATCGTCCCATCTTCAATGACTTCGCACAAACTCTAATCCCATGCCATCGTACAAATCTAGACAACGGTGGTCCGAAATAGGTCATGTATACCTCAAACGGATGCCCAGATTGCACTTCTGAAAATCTGAGTGGACATTACAATGCCTGAGTGCACGTACTTCGAGATGACCCAACTCGACAAACCCGGGCCAACCTAGGTTGCCTCTGGTACACCTGCGGCTCAGCCGCAGGTACACCTGCGGCTAATATGCCTTTAAATAGAGGGCTTGGGGTGCTGATTTTCTAAGAGAAAAAGACGGGGAAACCCTACACAATTCGCTCTGCACTCGCCCATATAGTGTATTTTCCTCTTTTAAACACCTGTGAGCTCATATATAGCCTCTTTTATACC
Organism: Panax quinquefolius; assembly: GCA_020205615.1. NCBI lineage: Eukaryota > Viridiplantae > Streptophyta > Magnoliopsida > Apiales > Araliaceae > Panax > Panax quinquefolius. The sequence goes on from CM035166.1 coordinate 44,293,973, forward strand.
CACAAAAGCCAGTGTTTATCCACTCTAATGATATAAAAGCCTTTTTTATCAGTCAGCTGTAAGCCTTCTCACACATTTTAGAGTCTTTCTCTTCATCTTTGCACACACCCTTCTACACGTTGAGAGTCGTGTTGCTTGCTTTTGCGGACTTGATCTCAAGTGGTTTCATTTAGTGGTTTCATATTATATATATATATATATATATATATATATATATATATATATATATATATATATTACATATATATTGACTAGCATTATCGAAAGTTATGCCTCGATTGAGCCTGAGACTTGATGCGGAGGCGTTTCTTTGCTTTAATATATATATATTTACATTAATATATATTAGCGTGTGTCAAACTTTGTTCGATGAGCCTAGACTTGATGCGAGGCGTTTATCCGCTTTTTATATATATATATATATATATATATATATATATATATATATATATATTTACATTTATATATATTAAGCGTGTGTGTGAACTTTATTCGATGAGCTGAGACTTGATGCAGGCGTACTCATCGAACAAAGTTCGAGTTACACAAGCTAATATATATATATATAAATATATATATATATATATATATATATATATATGAACTGTGGTCGGACTTTGTTCGATGAGCCTAGACTTCGGTCTGGTGCGTTTATTCGCTTTTATATATATATTTATACTTATATATATATGAACGGTGGTCGGACTTTGTTCGATGAGCCTAGACTTCGGTCTGGTGCGTTTATTCCCTTTTATATATATATTTATACTTATATATATATGAAATGTGGTCGAACTTTGTTCGACGAGCCTGAATTTTACATCCCGTGCGTTTATTGCTTTAATATATATATATATATATATATATATATATATATATATATATTTATTTTTGTTCTGCCTGGAGTTTCCTTCGTGGCAGTTGATCACTCTTATGGCTTTATTTACGTTTTGTCTCGCCTGTTGTTTCCTCCGTGGCGGTTGATAGCTTTTAACAGTTTTATTTACATTACTGATCCCCCATGGAGGTGCTTCGTGGTTGGTGATCCCGTCTGTATATATATACTTACAGCTTTTACATATATACCTGCTTACTGCTTCTATATAAACTGCAGTATTTTGTGAGCCTAAGAATCATGTGATCACAGATTCATCCCATTGGATCTAGATTCGGTTCCCGTGATGGACATTTTTAGCTGTAAGCAGCTTGTAAATTATTCTGCAGTGTCTGAATTTCCTCAGATGGTTTCCATACCCACGAGGAAGTCGGCATTATTTTTGTTTATTATTTTCGTACGGATGCCTCGCATTCATCAAATAAAATCAATTCAGCCGCTCACTTAATAAAAATGGGAGTGTAAAAGGTCTCAATTCCTATTGAGCATCAGGGTTTGAAAAACCTCTTTTATAAAACATCACTGCCATATCTTGCTAAAAACTGAATTTTTACATAAATTCAAACCCTGTGTATATAGGTTCGAACGAGGCCTCGCACAACTTCCATATAACAGCACATTGACCCACACACACACACATTCAGATAATAGTTTCTTGAAAAGAGGCGGTCACCGTGGTAACACGGATGTCGGGGGGTGCCTAACATCTTCCCCCCACATAACCAAGTCCCCGGACCCTAAACAAATCTCGGTTTCACCGACCCGTATATCAGTGTCACGTCAATGGATCAATGTGCAAACCTTTTCTCGGTTGTGTTGGTACAACCATTTAAAAAACCAACGGGCGACTCTTAACAGTATCATCGTCGACATTATACATGTCGGACCTTTTTCACTTATTTTTTCAAACAAATCTCACCTAAAATGAGAACACCAAAGAACAAGTAACGGAAAGGGACATCCAAAAATCCCGACGTCGACAGGTGGCGACTCCGTTGGGGACTCCAGTAAGAGGACTTAAGCCGCTATTATAATCTTTTTAAAACTATTATCTACTTGTGTGTGGATGTTGCATTTACATATGATGAATGTGTACGAATGCATTTCCTTATTGCACTTAGTGCTTTGCACCATAACTACTTGTGATGCTAGTGCTTTGCACCATGACTGCTTGTGATATTAGTGCTTCGTATATGTCATCATTTTCATGCGGTGAGACGCAATGTATGTGAATGTATGTTGTGTGGTCCTTCCACCAGAAGGCTATCCCGTCGGTGTTTGATTACTGGACTCGTGAGAAGACTAATTCTACGAGGCTCAGGAAAGGCACCACCCAAAATCGCTCCAGTTGAAAGACCGGATTAACTTCCCGTCAAGTAGATTGCGATGTTTTAGGAACCTTCATGCCAAAAATCCGTGAGAGTAACCTAAGATAGGTCAGCCTCTGATAAACCCAAAACGGAGAAAAGTCTCTTCATGCTCTCATTTCAAATTACTTGTACTTACATTCCATATCTATCTCTATGTAATGAGAAATATGAAGAAATGTGTACATATACATGCTACAAACAGCTGACATCCGTTGTGCAGGATAAAAATTCCTAAAATGGACACATCACATAGCATGTTATTATATATATCCCCTAAAGACTAAACTATGCCAGTCTTTCGCAGGGAATCAATCGGACCTACCACCCGTTCAAAGTCCAAAAAGGTAACAGGCCTACAGTTAATCACGTCGTCATCCGACCAAACTGAACTTAATCCAGTTTCTCACAAAGAATTCGACGGATTAAGCAAACAAATTACGGATTTGCATGTTCTACTCAAAGAATTACACCAGTCTACCCAGGGTCAGAAAATACCCGTACATACTAAGCCCTCCACACAAGGAGGAATCCAGGTCATTACCATACTTGAACCACAGTTGGATACGACCAACAAAACTCTTGATGCTACCCATCCCACTGAAGACCCAGACACTGGCGACATCAAAAAGAAAGTCCTCCAAATGGAAGAGACCCTTCGCGCTATCAAAGGAGTTGGAACACACGGGAGTGTTTCATATGCTGATCTGTGTATTTTTCCTAGTGTTCATTACCCAGAAAAATTTAAAACTCCTGACTTTGAAAAATATGACGGGTTAGGAGATCCTTATAAACATTTGAAAGTATTTATTGGAGAACTTGGATCCTATGCAGAGGATGAAAAACTCCGAATGCAGTTGTTCCAAAAGAGTCTAACTGGAGAAGCCCGTTCGTGGTACACAAGATTAGACAACTCTAAAATCCATAGCTGGGAAGAGCTAGCACGTGCCTTCCTCACTCAATACAGTTTTCAGATTCAGATGGCTCCTGATCGGTATCAAATTACCAAGATCGAGAAGCAGCCTAACGAATCTTTCAGAGAGTATGTCCAGAGGTGGAGACGTCTGGCTGCCCAAGTTAGTCCTGCCATGACAGAGTCAGAAATAGTCATGACTTTCATAGACATACAAGAGGCTCCCTTCTATGAGAGAGTTTTAGCCGGTATCGGCAAACCATTTTCTGAAATGGTCAAACATGGGGAGATGGCTGAGATGGGATTGAAGTCAGGAAAGATTCAAGACCTAGCTACACTCAAAGCTGTTGCTGATCACATCCAATCTGGAAATTATGGGAACAAACCCCGGAGGGTTCATAAAAAGAAAGAGGAAGATGTTTCCCTGATACTACAGGGGAAAAAAGGCAATCAAAACATGCATATTCAAAGGAGAAACTATACTCCCTTTCCAGCACAGTCTACAAACCCTCCAATACCAAAAGGTGGAGAAGTCAAACGCCTTCAAGTGTTTACACCCTTAGGGGATACCCTAGAGAATATTCTTAATCTTCTGACAACACAGAAGAAAATTACACATCTTCTTCCACCAGCCAGCCCTAATGGACGGGGTTTCAATGCTGCTAGGAAATGTGTTTATCTTGCCGGGGCACCTGGACATGACACTTAGGATTGTTGGGCCTTGAAACACAAGATCCAGGACCTAATAGACAACGGGGATATCGTAGTCACCAAACCCGATCAGCCTCAAGTTCAAGATAACCCTCTTCCTCAACACAAAGAAGAAGAGGTCAACATGATTAATTGGAGCAATGGACAGAGTTCCAATTTCAGCTGTGATTTCTCCCAGACCATCAAAGACGGTGATGACAGATGGGATTATGCTAAGTTCCAGTTCACAATGGAATGAAAGATGAAAGCTCTCTGCAAACAAATTGAACAATTGGCGGTACTAGTGACTTATCAGCATCAAGTAACTCGCCAGTTAATCAGCCAGGAGCATGCCAGTCTCCTACCTATTGTCATGAATATTCCCTCATCACTATCAGAAAATGAAATGCTGGAAGACGAAGTGACAAAGAGAGCAAATTCCAAAGCCCGTCGGGATTTCGCCAACAAAAGGGAATTCACCTATCTGGGCCGACCTATAGAGGAAATCCTTCATATGTTAATCTATGAAGGAAGGATCAGTTCCCTTCTACCTCTAATCAACCACCGTTCGAGATGGTATAACTCTGATGGAGTATGTCAATATCACTCCCAGTCTCGCGGTCATAGAACAGAAGAATGTTTGGCACTCCGCCACCTTATTCAAAATGTAATCGACAGTGGTGTCCTGCGCCTAGCAGACAACGATATTGTGTTGCGTGCAAGTGAGGATGCAGGTCCTACCAAGTAGAAGAGTGTGGTAGCAGTCATATCCACTGAAACTGATGGGATTAATACCTTACACACAACGCCAACAATTCAACTCAAGGGAGGAAACAATCCTTTGAAAGTGGCCGCTCCTAAGCCAATCAACTTGCCATGCAGAGCACAATATCCTATTGTTAGCTTGCACAAGGTTCCATGGAATTATGGAGAAGGTGAAGGATCCACCTCACATATAACTGCTACAATGTCGAAGGAAAATCCACTATATCTTCCCCAGTTGGTGATGAAGCCTAACACCAAATCAAAGGGGAAAATACCTATGGAGAAGATTGAAAAATTCCTCCGCGCTGTGGGTCATAATGAAGCTACGGTGGTTTTAAGCTTGAAAGAAGCTCCACAACAAATATCAATTTTGGACTTGGTCCTAACTTCTGAGAATCACCAGAAGGTCTTGCTAAAGGTTTTAGAAGAAGCCTATCTCCCGACATCAGTGGATACTGAAAAGTTTCAACATCTAGTCGATCACATTATTAACAACAATGTGATATCCTTCACTGATGACGACATACCGCTCGAAGGGACCGGTCATTGCAAGCCCTTGCACATTGCGGTCTTGTCCTCTGGATATATGGTAGCGGGAGTCTTAATAGATGGAGGTTCCTCTCTGAATATCTGCCCATATGCTACCTTGGTGAAGATGAACATCAATCTCAACCGAATTCGGAGTAGCCATACTATCATCAAAGCTTTTGATGGAGCTCGCCGCAACTCGGTCAGAGTAATTGAGCTGCCAATCGAAATTGGTCCTCACACATTCTGCGTGTTTTTCCATGTACTCAAGATATACTCGGGATACAACCTACTCCTGGGACGACCATAGATTCACATGGCAGGGGCAGTCCCCTCCAATCTTCATCAACAGTTGAAATACATCATCAACAATAGCCTGGTCACAGTCAACGCTGAACCGGAGATTCCTCAGCACGGGGACATGTCGTTCATCAATGCCAATGAGGATGTTGAGCCAATTAGTTTTTATACTTTGGAAATAAGCAATATCCAATACCCTGATGTTGGAACGCCACTGCCCGAACCCCAGATTTCTGTCGAGGTGATGTCAGCCATTCAACAAATGATTTCGTTAGGTCATAAGCCGGGACAAGGGTTGGGTAAAGATTGCCAGGGTATCAAGTACCCAATTCGCTTAACCAGGCAAGCTGGAGCCGTTGGACTAGGCTATTCTGCCAGCTCTAGTAACAGGAATCCTCATAAACATCAGCAGATTCCTGCAGCTTCAACCATGTGGCGTTTAGCTTTGCCTTCAAAATCTGAGTCCGCACAACCTCCCAGAATTCGTGCGGTTACCAATGTAATGGCTATGTTATGTCCCAAGCCGGTACCGGTGAAAGGAAAAGAAGTCTTTGTTCCAAATCCCGCAGTGGAAGAAGAGGAACGAAGAATCAAGCAAGACGTTATCCGAATGATGTCAGGCATACGCATCATCGTGCATGATGAACATACCAACAGATACACCCCAGACGATGATTGCCCAGATGTAATGGCTATCATTCGGGATAGGGAGGATGATGACAATCCCTCCACCACTGCTGTCCACCCAGACTTTGCCCTTGACAATTGGAACAGCATTCTTTGCTTTGTTCGACGAGGGTAAAATAGGCAGAACTCTTTCTGCCCTGTAGATATAATAACTGCTTACTTTTATGTACAGTATTAGCAGTTTATTTTGCCAGTATATGCTAACACTGTGTATGATCAACGCATTTTATATATACTAAGTGAAAGCATATTTTGTTTCAGGACTCTGAATTTAAATGTGTCTGTACTTGCTGATACGGTGCCTCTTCTACACAGGGACTGTACCTTTGATGTAGAGATGAATTCAGCCTTGATGGATATACAGGATGACATTGAGGTGCCTCCAGAAATTCAAGAATGGGTCAAAGACAAACCCAAACCCAACCTTGATCAAACCACTTCTTTCAATCTCGGAACCTTAGAAAGCCCTAAGTTAATCCAGATTGGATCACACCTTACTCCAAACTAACGGAATGACATGGTTACGCTATTAACCCAATTCCAAGATGTGTTTTTCATGGTCACATGAAGACATGGTGGGTTTGTCCACTGACATTGTCCTTCATCGCCTTCCCATTAAAGAAGGATTTAAGCCGGTCAGCGAAACTCAAAGCATGAAACACGAGTGGAGTTTAAAGGTGAAAGAAGAAATTGTGAAACAATTTCAAGCTGGCATCATAATGTTGTCTACATATCCTGAGTGGATATCCAACATTGTATCCGTGCCTAAACCTGGTGGGAAGGTGCGAGTTTGCGTGGATTACCATGACTTGAACAAAGCTTGCTTAAAAGATAGCTTTCCCGTGCCATTTATCCACATTCTCATCGACAATACTGCTCAATACGACATGTACTCCTTTGCTGATTGCTTTGCGGGGTATCATCAGATTATGGTTGCCGAGGAAGATCGTGAGAAAACTGCTTTCATCACTCCTTGGGGAACTTTCTGCTATAGACGGTTGTCATTCGGCCTCATCAGTGCCGGAGCTACTTATCAATGAGCTATGATGGCTCTTTTCCACGACTTAATGCATAAAGAGATCAAGATCTACGTGAATGACATCATTGTCAAGTCCCGGAAGGAGGATGACCATCTAGACCATCTCAGAAAGATGTTCAACAGGTTGTGTAAGTACAACTTGAAGTTGAATCCAGCTAAGTGCGTCTTTGGTGTTAAATTGGGTAAGTTGCTAGGATTTCTAGTCAGCCACAAAGGGATTGAGCTGGATCCTGCCAAGATCCAAGCCATCACCGAAATGCCCATTCCTCAGACAAAAAAGGAAATACGGGGATTTTTGGGAAGAATCAACTTCATCAAAGAGGTTTATTTCCCAACTCACAGCAACCTGTGAGCCAATCTTCAAGTTATTAAGGAAGAACTCCTCCATGAAATGGAATGATGAGTGTCAGAAGGCCTTCCTTACAATCAAGAAACAGCTAGTCAAAGCTCCCGTCTTGGTACCACCCAGGGATGATGTTCCCCTGCTTATGTACCTGTCCATAAGTGACAATGCCATGGGCTGCATGCTAGGACAGAAGGACGATAGAGGCCAAGAACGAGCTATCTATTACCTCAGCAAAAGGTTTGGCAGCAGTGAACACAAGTACACTCTGATCGAAAAGACATGTTGTGCTTTAGCATGGGCCTCCATGAGGTTACAACATTACCTCAATGGTCACACAACCCATCTCATATTCCGCGTGGATCCTCTCAAATATGTGTTCAACAAACCTATGTTAAATTGCCGGCTGTCCAGATGGCAGTTGATCCTACAACAGTTTGACATTGTATATGTGACTCAAAAGTCCATCAAGGGTCAAGGAATTGTGGATCAACTGGCCGCCGCACCTTCAGGGGATTTCAAACCCTTGGAAATATATTTCCCTGATGAAGGAGTAATGACAATGCAGCAACACCATCAGTACGATACACGCTAGTCATGGAAGATGTATTTTGATGGAGCTGTTAATATGGAAGGTTCTGGAGCTGGAGCAGTTCTAGTGTCTAGTACGGGGGAGCAATATCACGTTGCCATCAAATTATAGTTTGTCAGCACCAACAATACGGCTGAGTATGAAGGCTGTCTCATGGGGCTAAAACTTGCTCGTTCAATGGGCATCAGGCGGTTAACTGACCTTGGAGATTCAGAGCTGGTAATCAGATAATCCTTCAAAATCAATCAAACTAAGGAACAACATTTGATGCCTTACCATTGGCAGGTTTTACAAATGGCTTTGGAGTTCGAAGAAATCTCCTTTCTACACATTCCTCGTAACAGGAATGACTTTACGAATGTATTAGCAACTTTGGCCTCCTTGATTCGCATATCAGATAAGGAACATTTGCCAAGCGTCACAATTTCCCTACACAAGGCCCCAGCCTATGGGAATTACGTTGGAAAAGTATCGGATGAGCTACCTCCCATCCAACATCCTGGGTATCAGCATATCAAGGAATATCTACGAGATGGATCTACACCCACTGAGGCGAGCATTTGTGAAAAAGCGGATCCATCGACTTGCTATGAAATTTATATCGAGTGGAGATCGCTCTACAAAAGAGATGCAGGATTAGGTCTCCTCAGATGTTTAGACAAAGATCAAGCCCAAAGGCTTATGGATGAAATCCATGGCGGAGTCTGTGGCCCCCACATGAGTGGTTCCCTCCTTGTCAAGAAAGTCTTCAGGATGGGACAATATTGGCTATCTCTCAAAGCTGATTGCAATGACCACATTCGGAGATGCTATCAGTGCCAGATTCACAGGAATGCTATACACACCCCTCCATGGGAACTCCACAATATGAGTTCACCTTGGCCCTTCTCAATGTGGGGAATGGACGTTATCAGGCCCATTGAGCCTAAAGTAGTAATGGTCATCGGTTTATCTTCACCATGATCGAATACTTTACCAAGTGGGTAGAAGCAGCCTCCTTCCCCAGGGTTACTAAAGAAGTCATCATTGCTTTCATCGAAACAATGTCGTTTGTCGTCTGGACAACGAGAGGTGATTGTGTCGACAATGCCAAGAACCTCAACAACAAAATGATGGAGGAATTATGCAGTAAATTCCACATCAAACATCTTAACTCTGTCATCTATCGTCCGAAGATGAACGGTGTTGTTGAAGCGGCTAACAAAAACATCAAGAAGATTATGCAAAAGATGTCCGCCAACCACAAAGATTGGCCTAACCTATTGCCTCTGACTCTGTTAGCCTACAGAACCTCAATGCGCACTTCAACTGGGGCAACCCCCTACGCTTTAACCTATGGGATGGAAGCGGTGCTCCCCATAGAAGTTGAGATGGAATCCCTCAGAGTGTTGATCGACGCTCAGTTGGATGAAGACCAATGGGTACAAGACAGGTATCACCAATTGTCTCTAATAGACGAAAGGCGAACCACGACTATCTTCTATGGTCAGTTATATCAGCAAAGGATTGCCAGATCCTACAACAAAAAAGTCCAGCTATGGTAGTTTAAACAGCATGACTTGGTTTTGAAGAAGATTCTTGACAACCAAGATCAGGCTAAAGGAAAATTTGCTCCTAACTGGGAAGGTCCGTTTATTGTCAAGGAAGTATTGACAGGAGGCGCTCTCAACTTAGGATTAAACTTTCTCCTCCCCGCACTCTGACCTACACATCGGATCACGCTTTTCTTCTCGCCCTGAGGGGCGAACTACGTCGACCTGATCTCCTCTTCAATAGGAGTACTTAGGCAACCATTTCATATGGCCCGGTCGCAATAAAACAAAAACAACAAAAACATTTCTACCCTCTTCTCCTTACAAAAACAAAAACAACCAAAAACATTTCCTACCCCATTTCTGCTGTATACAGTGTTGAACCTCTTACACCAGGTTTGAACTACGTAGACCTGATCTCCTCTTCAATAGGACTACGTAGGCAGCCATTCATGTTGCGGTCTCACCCCCTACTAAAACACAAACCCTTGTCAGTTGGTACTGGGATCAAACTTCAATCCACTACATTTCATTTGGCTCCAGACCAAAGGGATGGAATTACCTGAACTCCTCCCAAATAGGAGATTCGGCGACCATCTAAGCTGGGGTCATACCTTGAAGAGCAACAGCAATCCATAAGAGGTGGAATTAACTAGGCTTCTCCTAAATAGAAGTATTGGCGACCATCTGTGGTGCGGTCAATCTCAGAGAGGAAAGCCACACTCCTCAACACATTTCCATTCAGAAATAAATCCCAAGACACCAAAGATGGTAGGGATACACATAGATCAATGATCCATTCTGAACTGTCCATAGACAACTCAATGTCCATCCACCCAGGAGGAATTCAGGATACATCAAGATCACAAGCCCTGAAGCAGCAGGCAAAATATCAAGCAAATAACAAGGCATATCTAAAAGGGGAAGTGATCCAAAAATATATTTCCCTGTCATATATAATGTTGTTTGATATATATATAATGTAAACTGTACATGACAAAATGGCTAAGCTAGTCTGTGCAGGTAAATACAAGCTCATCTACATGTTAGGGTATATGCGAGCTAACAAGCCCATCATGCCGTCCCTCTCAGAAGACTGAGGCGAAGCTGTGGTCTCCTGTATGAGAATATCCACACAACCCAAAAGATCTGTAGCCATCTGCATGGTGACCATATGATCATCGATATATGCGTTCATCTCTGCAATCATGCCAGTGGTAAGGGCCCTCACTGCAGTGCTATCTATGACGGCTGCATCCCGGGCAGATATAGCCTCATCCCGCTCAACTATCACTGTATCTCTGGCTGATATAACCTGATCCCGCTCAACAACAGTGGCATCTCTGCGATCTAAAGCCTCGTCTCTCTCCAATAGAGCTGCGTCCCTCACATCAAGAGCAGTCGACATCATAGATCGAATCTGGTCTCTCTCAAAGGTCATCAGATAAAGACTCTGCTCTAGGTACTTTTCGAGTGCTGAATCACAAAAGTACTGGTACTAGGAGAATCCGGAAGAAATGTTGGCAACCCAGCAGCGGGCTCCTCCTCGATGTAGGTATCAATGTCCTCCAAGGGCTCTGCATCGTCTGACTCAATATTTGGTTCTACAGATACTACTGCAGCCGATAAAATCTTTGTCTCCATCCATACGGAATACTCTGCAGAATAACCGGGATGACTGACAGAAAAAGAAGATATCTCACGCTGATCCCAGCAAGCATATACACGAGATCGGTCATCTGCTGATAGATATCAAGAAGCTGAACGCTGACCTATCGCCCCCTCAAAAGGATGAAAATCCTAGAACTGGTCGAACTGCGACATCACGGCCAATGGGTGATAAGTAGTCACGCCCCTCAAACCAGCCAGAGGAAGGAAATCCATGCCCGGAGTGTGAGTAATAAAGCTGTATAGTGAGCAAAGCCCCGAGCACAGCAATATGCTAAATGGATCTCTGATATCTGCCAAAAATGCGGACCAAGACAGAGCATCTGTACACTTCGACGGCTAAAAGGAGTATGACATGGCCACATCATGGGAGAAGCAATACCCATGTCGTCTAAGGGTACCAACCAGTTGCAAGTGTGACATAAACCATACATACAACATGACCGAACTCCCAGTGAACACGCCTGACGGGTAAGTACAGCAATAGGATGCTGACCGCAAAGTCTCTACTACAATCATAGGCACAATGGTACGACCCTCCCTGAGAGCTCTCACGGCCAGGATAACGCCTATATCTATCTCATCCATATACCGCGGCATGTACACATATGACAGTACACATAGCATCAACACATCAACTCTTGCCAAACGCCAATGATCCTCCGACGCGGTGAAATCCCCTAAATGTCGTGAGTAGCCATCCTCCGCGCCAAATCTGTCATATAGAAAACGCTGAGAGACCACGTGGCCAGATGTCAGCTCATCCTGCACTACTCTACGCCTCAATCCTGTGAGAGTCATGAATCGTCTACTCATGTCTCCCAAAGCTAGGTGCACGCAAGGTCTGTCTAAGGGCACCATCGTTAAACGTGCATACTCCTCTAGAGTAGGAGTCAACTCATGGATGCCAAAACGGAATACCTGCGTATCAGGTAGCCAATGCTCTAGCATCCCGTCTACAAATCCTGCAGGAACCTGAAATGCCAAAAGGGTCATGGTATCTTTGCCGCGACAGACAGATCTGATCACCCTATCTCGGTGGTGACATGCTATCGTACCACGATCGCATACCTAATACCACCACTGACGGTGGGGTATTATCTATACGGCTAACTATCGAAGAAGACATCTGTGCGAGCCGTGTCATAAGACCATCCAGGGGTCAATGCCGAATATCTCTGGACATACATACATATGCATAAAATGGTACATGCATAATAGATAATGGATGGCAATATGATATAGGGAATCAAAAATGGTGCATACATTCCTAAATATATCATCATCTAATACATCAGCTCTGTACAGCTACAAATACAGAGAAATGGGGCAAAACCGCCCTACTACTAACAGAGGCCTATCAAAAGATATAGCGAGAATGGGGAACAGCCACCCAATATCTAACAGAGGCCTATCAAAAGATATAACGAGAATATACATCAGAAGAAGACCAGGGTCTCGATATCTACGTCATCAATCCTGTCCACCTGATGTAACTCCTCCTGATTCACTGGATCTCTATCAACAGGGATGTCAGGCCTATAAAGAGGAGGATCTCTGCGCAAGAAGACCAAATGGGTCGTCGAGGGGGGCTAGCATCCGAAATTTGGAAGGAACAAATGACTTCGCCTCTGCTAGATCTCTGCCCAAATGCCGGATAAATATGTGTGCCTGATCCAACTGCCGGGTCAAGCTATCAATCTGGGTCAGATGAGTCAGAGCTCGGATACAAGCTACCCAATCCGTCATCATCAAAGATCCTAGAACCATGTCCCCCATAAACTATATGGTGCGAGACTGGGCTCCAATAGTGCGAGGGAACCACCAACGCTGGAACGTCTCCTGAGTACATGGGCCCTCTGATAATGTAAAGCCGTCAACCCCCAACAATGGGATATCGATTGACGGGTGATCGTGGATCTGAGCTAATGGCGCTGGCGGGGAGAGGCAAGATCGTGACGGATCTCCCTTGTGGTGCTCCTAATAGTATGCTCTCCTAAATAGAGCTCCCAGCCTCCATCAGTGAAGATAGGAACTCTCCTTGTAGAGATCAAATACTCGACTCCGGTCGGATGTCCATCCTCAAAGCCGATGGTTAAATGCTCCCTTGAATAGGGAATCCATGTAATGGTACCCGCCGTCAGAACTCCAGCTACATAAGGCAGTGAATGAATCACTCAGATATAGGGACCTCCGGCAAGATAGAATGATGCCATCCTCGTCCTCGTGGATAGGTATCTAAACCTAACACACTCACAGGACGCAAACATGGGAGCCTCTCATAGGCCCAAAACTGCCAACACAATGGCAAAACATCTGTTATCAGTAAACACTCTTAACCTATGAATGGGAAAAGACAAGAGAAATACTCACCAGCAGAAATGGGTAAAATCCTAGCCAAGCCTCGGTCAAACCCTGTGAGCGCATGCGCATGCCCCAGAGGAAATAGGCAAAGGTGTAAGAGCCCCAATCGTACTCTCCAATACGGTCCACATCGCGTGTGGCGCTGACCAAAGCGAAAGATACCGTGGAAGAGTTGTCTATTATGAAGCAGCCTCGAATGATCATCGAAACAATCGTAGTAGAACTTGATCCACGATCGACATCATCAGGCTTGGGCTCACTCAATAGCCCTCTCATAGCATCTATGCTCAAAGGACCTGAACGGACCGTCCTGCCTTTGAGCACCCCCGCCGGAACTCCTAGTAAGGATCGGACGGCAGTAGGGGTGATATTCGCCATACAAGGCACTGGCTCCCCTCCAAACTCCATACCTGTGATAAATCGCCAATCCATAGGCGTCATCATCCCCTCATAATCCAGCAGGTGGAGTGACTGAGTCTGATGAAACAATCGCTCAGACAATGCCCTGAGGTAACCCCAGGGACAACGACGGGGAAGGATGGAGAAGAACGTCCTGAATCCCCACTCATGCACTACCGCTCTGTAGTCAGGATGAAGCGCCTGGTACATGGAGTGAATGCTAAACCCCAGCCTCGAGGGTTGTAAATCACGGAACCTCGCATGAAATGCATATCAACATCAGAACCCTTTAATCCTCATCAATAGGAAAGAAGGAAGATCAAAGTCTAACGCCATACCTCGTTAGCATGCAAGTACATCGATGGATGTCTGCCCAAATCACCCAGCAACTCTGGGTTCACCACCTGAATGCTCGAAAGCTCCCTGCGAGGGACATGTGCAGCATGAGCGGGATCCTCAATTGGAATATCCGCCTCCTCGTCCTCAAAGTCTGGAACATCTACTAGGAAAAGACCTATCACGGCCTCCACCAACCGACGAGGCTGTCTGACAGAATGGGGATGAGGCACTTCAAAAGCCCTCCGCCGTACGCCAGAAGCGATCCTATAGGTATTGCTCGGCTGATCCGGATCCATAATATCTGGACAACAAGTCTCCAAATCACCTCAGAAAGGGTGTGATATATTTTCTTACCTGGAGCTTTCTAAAATGCATTTTATGACTATATGCATGCATGCATTTACTTTAACATATAATAGAGTTAGAATGCATGACTACCCAATGCCTACATTTGAAATTTTTTTGCCATAGTCCCCTTTAAAAATAGGACTATCCACATGCACATAGGCATGTCTAGGTGGCCATTCAGTAGCACACCTACCCCAAAGTTATATACATAATATATGCATAAAAAATCAAAATCATCATGCATAAGGCCAACCTCAATACTAGGAGTACTTTGCCTCTCTACCTTTTGCTCATTGGACCTAAAATAGGACAAGAAATAGTAGAAAAAGGTGCCAATTTGACAGTCTCAGAAGTCAAATTTTTTCACATCATTATGTTCAGCATGGTTTAATACTAACATTTACTGTGTTGAATATTTTTTATCAAGTCATTTGTGCATACATAATCACTACTATGTCTTTAGATGCATTTTGTGCGATAACTCACAATCTAACGGACAGAAACTGGAAAAAATACATGCATACGTTACCAGGATAGTGTAGAACGCTTGTACGATGACAGAATTTGCAGAAAGCAGCCCGAACTCAGCAGATCTGAAGATGGCTCGCGGTTTTTTCTAAGTGAACAAGTTGAAAGTGACTTGTGAAGACAAGCCTGCAGGATTTATAATCCACGCTTGGCCACAGTCCCACCTGCGGCTGCAACAGGTGCACTGCGGCACCCCTATGTGGGTCCCACCCCTCAGGCTCAGTCCAGTTCGAGTTGAAACAGAGTTCTTATGGACTAGAAAGGTCAAATCGAGAATAAAAACGCCACGCGATTGAGCAAAACTGCATACAATCCTGGTCTTCTCAGATGAAACTTTGAATTTGTACATTTTATAACCCGGGATTTCGAATAATCAAAATTTTATGAATAATTTTTTTTATTAATATTAATATTAATTATTACTTTTGTGACAAGTATCTGTGATACGTGTATCGAGAAGGTCAATTTGTGTATTGACTAATAAATTTAGAGCAAAGTTGTGCTTAACAATATTAGAAACCCTAACCCTAATTTATGGATAGGGATTCGTTAGAAATTATAATTAAAATAATTATATTAATGAGTATGTGTTTGTACCGACGGGATTATTGATCAATGATTGATCGGATAAGGTTTAAAATTTATAAACCCTAATAAGAGATTAGAAACCCTAATCTCATGATTAGAAAGCCTAACGTACCGTTAGAAAGCCTAATTTCATATTTGGAAATCCTAAACCCTAAATTAGGAAACCCTAATCCTAATTGACAAGCCTACTCTGTGTATTAAACTTTAATATGATTGGAAAACCCTAATTATATTTTAGTTATATTAATTTCTATTTTACAAACCCTAATTGTAATTTAGAAAATTTATTTTTATAATTAAAACCCTAATTCGTGGGTTATAAATCCTAATGACCATTTTGACCCTAATTGCTAAATTAGGCAATATTAATTAGGAATATAAATCCTAATTAGCAAGATTGGATTTTATGATTAGGAAATACTAATGTAATTATTGAATCCTAATTATAATTTTAGAATATTAATTTTCTATTTTGAAAACCGAAATTCAAAAATCTTGGAAATTAAATTGCAAACCTAAAGGGTTTAAACCCTAAACCCTAAAGGGTTCAAACCCTAAACCCAAACCCAAACCATAAACCCTAAGGGTTTGTGACAAGTATGCCATTAAAATTAATTTAAAAATGACCAAAAATGCCCTTTTGTTTATTTTAATTTGATAACTTGCATAATTGTTAGGTACCTTTAGTTGTTGAACAACTTTGTTGACTTGTGAGACACAAAATCAGCAGCAAAAATCATCCATAACATCAGCCATAGCAACAAGTCATAATATATATAGATTCAAGAGAGAGAAAGTCTCAAAATTTTGTCATTTTGCTCATTTGCTCTCACCAACTCCCTCTCTCTCTAGAATCTCCAAATTCCTCAAGTAATTGATCCTATAATCGATTCTTTAGAACACCAAGCATGATAAGGAGATCATAGATCAAGATTTGATAAGAGAAGGTATAGCCCTAAATTTATATTTGATCTTGTATGCTAAGAAAGTTTTGTGTTTTTGTGTTTAGATCTTTGCTAGAGGATGTTTTATGTTGATCTATGATGATCAAACATATATCCATAGCATCAAAGTGCATTAAAAGGTCTTTTTCAAAATCGTCCAAGAACAAAATCGTGGTCCCGACAAGCTAATGTCAGGGCCACAAAATCTTGTTCGTTTGTTATTTTGTTGTTTAAAAGTTGTTACATGTAGCCTTGTATGTGGTCTTTACTATGCAAGTGGAATTAGTATCGTAAGATGTTTAGATCATGAGTTATTAGCAATTCAAAACCCGTTGATGAAAGCTTCGACTTATTTGAAATCTGGGTAACCCGTAAATATAAAAATAAAGCGTCGACAAGATTTTGTAATGGCATATCCGATGATTTGATTTTGATTAATGGTATTTTTTGTAACCGACTTGTAGCGACATTTGTACAATTACACTTATGGCTTC
Source organism: Panax quinquefolius (assembly GCA_020205615.1). Taxonomy (NCBI): domain Eukaryota; kingdom Viridiplantae; phylum Streptophyta; class Magnoliopsida; order Apiales; family Araliaceae; genus Panax; species Panax quinquefolius. The sequence continues at coordinate 44,311,296 of CM035166.1, forward strand.
ATATCGTTTATATAATCGAGTAGATTGATCGGGGGTAGGTGGTCAAACTAGGAAACTAGACCACGATTGGCGGTTTCGAAATTCCAAAATGGGAAGAAGCAATGATTACGACATACTTTGACCAAGTGATAACGTTTAGATTTATTGTTTATGGTGAAATGTTAACATCTCGTTGTTCCTTGTCATTCTTACAACATCTGTGGACCAAAACCCGAACCATTTTATGAACCAAACATAAAGGAAATTGAGCTTGAAAGTGTCGACTTGACAATCATCAGGTTTCTGGGTTACCCGTAAAACCCAAAGGTGTTCTCGACAAGAACTTTGTGATTGTTGGATCTTCTTGTTCATTTGTTGTATGATCATGATGGGTTGGATATTGTAGAGTTACATTTTCACTACATGATCCCGGTCTAAGATAGCTCGTAATGTAAATATCTAAGAAATTATACTTGGTCAAAATGAGCACCTTGAACTTCGAACTTGACGGTGTTCTTGAGCTCAAGAACACCTAAGACGACAGAAAGTGTCGCTAAAGGTCTTTAGCGACGATTATATTTATTTTATTTTTGAATATTAGGTAATTAATTAAAAATAATAATTAAATTATAAAAATTATTAAAAATGGTTTTAAAATTATTTTAAATTATGAAAAATAATTTTGACCAATTAGAATATTTTTCTTTAATATTTATAATTATTTAAATATTAGAGGTATTTAATTTATTTAATTAGTGTATTAAATAAATTAGAGAAAAAATATTTAATATTATGAAAAATAATTTTAAATAAGAATAATGTATTTAAAAATATTTTGAGTTATAAAATGTAACTTTCAATATTTTTGGAGAATTTTCATTAATAAATTAATATTAATGATATTAGATTTATTTAATTATTAAATTAAATAAATAAGATAAAAATGATTTTATTGATTTAAAAATCATTTTAAATAAGAATAAAGTGTTAGAAAATATTTTAAATTATAAAATATAATTTTCAATATTTTTGGAGAATTCTCATTAATAAATTAATATTAATGATGTTAGATTTATTTAATTATTATATTAAATAAATGAATTAAAAATGATATTATTTATTTAAAATCATTTAAAAATGAGAGAAATGAATTAAAAATATTTTAAGTGATAATTAATTACTTTTAATATTTTGATGATAATTTCATTAATATTTAAAATTAATGGTGATGATTTAAAATAATTTTAATTATTTTAAAAATCATTTAAGTAGAATATTAATGATTTAAAATATTTTAAGTTATTAATAATAACTTTAATATTTTGACAAGTATGTTATTAATATTTTATATTATTAAATATTAATAATGATAAGATTATTTGATAATTAAATCATTTAAAAATGATTTAAGTGTTTAAAAATTATTATAAGTTATAATAATTGTTTATAAATTATTAAAGGTTCCAAAAATATTATAAAGCGATATTTGACTTATCTAAAATAATATTGAAGCTTAGAGACCAAGTTTAATTGACAATCAATGTGTTAATCAGCGGATAGGGTGACGAGAATTTGAGAATGGGTGAAGTCCAACTGAGGCCAAGAAATAGTTAGACTAGATAAGTGTTTATATAGGTTATAAACACTGATGTGATTATGTGATAATGTGTCTAGATACGGTGGCTGCCCAGGAGGTGGTAGCAGGTAACAATTTCGTTTAGAACTTAAATTATGCGAGAATTATGAGTCAGATATTTTTGTGAACAGTTTTCTTTTATAGATTCAAGTTACATGTTAGAATTTAAAACACAAATTTATATTGTGTTGATAAAAATGAATTGATGATACAACTTTAAAAGATTGTAGAGAATAAGAAAGCGGTGATTCCGAGGACGGAATCTTTTTAAGGAGGGGTGAATGTGATAACTTGGGATTTCGAATAATCAAAATTTTACGAATAATTTTTTTTTTATTAATATTAATATTAATTATTACTTTTGTGACAAGTATCTGTGATACGTGTATCGAGAAGGTCAATTTGTGTATTGACTAATAAATTTAGAGTAGAGTTGTGCTTAACAAGATTAGAAACCCTAACCCTAATTTCTGGATAGGGATTCGTTAGAAATTATAATTAAAATAATTATATTAATGAGTATGTGTTTGTCTGCAAGCGGGATTATTGATCAATGATTGATCGGATAAGGTTTAAAATTTATAAACCCTAATAAGAGATTAGAAACCTAATCTCATGAATAGAAAAGCCTAACGTCTTAGTTAGAAAACCTAATTAGACGGCACGGAAACCCTAATTTCATATTTGGAAATCCTGAACCCTAAATTACGAAACCCTAATCCTAATTGACAAGCCTACTGTGTGTATTAAACTTTAATATGATTGGAAAACCTTAATTATATTTTAGTTATATTAATTTCTATTTTACAAACCCTAATTGTAATTTAGAAAATTTATTTTTCTAATTAAAACCCTAATTCGTGAGTTATAAACCCTAATGACCATCTTGACCCTAATTGCTAAATTAGGTAATATTAATTAGGAATATTAATCCTAATTAGCAAGATTGGATTTTATGATTAGGAAATACTAATGTAATTATTGAATCCTAATTATAATTTTAGAATATTAATTTTCTATTTTGAAAACCGAAATTCAAAAATCTTGGAAATTAAATTGCAAACCTAAAGGGTTTAAACCCTAAAGGGTTTAAAGCCTAAACCCTAACTCAAACCTTAAACCCTAAGGGTTTGTGAATTGAACAAGTATGCCATTAAAATTAATTTACAAATGACCAAAAATGCCCTTTTTGTTTATTTTAATTTGATAACTTGCATAATTGTTAGCTACCTTTAGTTGTTGAACAACTTTGTTGACTTGTGAGACACAAAATCAGCAGCAAAAATCGTCCATAACATCCACTACAACAAAAAGGCTTATCAATGATCAAGACATTAGCGACCGCGATACGATCGCAGATGGCTATCTATTTGACCGTATCGCGGTGGCCGATATCTAGTCATGAGATAATCTGGTCATTTGGAAGGACATCAACGACCAACAATAAATGACCGAATTATTAGCGACCGCCATTAGCGTAATCGATACCATCGCTATTATGACTTATCTTTGAGTCATTTGTCATGTGTGACGTGTGTCTGCGTGTCGAATGACGATAATAGCGACCGCGATAATGGTCGCTAGATTCAAGCGATCGACGATACATTTTGTAATGATCGCGACGCGGTCATTGATGATTTTTTTTTAAATTTTGCCTATTTTATTGATTTCCCAAAATAACACCTTTGTACACGCTTTCAATCCCAACACGATTATATATATATATATATATAAGCATATATATATATAACATCCACATCCATCAATACAATACAAAACATTCATCCATGAATAAACATTCATCCAATACAATACAAAACATTCATCCAACACAATATAATCGATATCGTAAACATCCATATAAACTAATACAATTGTCCAAAGAATGAATCTAAAAGAGTACAAGGCTTTAAAAATCTAAAAAAAAATAAGTCTAAATTTCTTCATGGATCATCCAAATTAGGATCCTGTAATTATCAAAGTAATAAAACATATATATTACATATAAGTAAGACATTGACTCAAAGACTATAAACATATAAGACAATGTAGCTAAACAATAAACGATATATATATATACCTGCTCCTGTTGTTGTGTTGCTGCTCCTGCTCCTGCTGCCGCTTCCGCCACTACCTCCGCCAACTCATCAGGACTCAGAGACTGCAGATGCCCGATGCCAAGATATCTGAAGAAGATCACGATCTGACAGATCGCTCTCACACTGATCGGCGAGGAGTATGATAATTTGGATAACTCGATGATATGGTAGGTTGGGTGGCAGTAGCTGCTGTGCTAATCGATGGTCCAAGCGTCGTTTTTGTCCTTGGCCTTTGACATAATTTTTTCTTCACGATGGACGCCTCTCCCATAATTCTTGATCAATCGACGGACGCGGGTGCTTCGAGGATAGCGCTTCGTTCATTAAGCCCTTATAAGTGTCTGTCGGAAGATAAATAATTAAATAGTTAAAAATAAATAAAAAAAAATACTAAAGAAGGTTGTTACAATTTATAAACAACATATTAGGATAAAGTGAACTTATTACCACTATCTGAACAGCATCGGGTAGACCATCGCGGGTGGCTACATACACATCCAACCAATTGATAGGTTGACCTTGAGACCGAGACTCCTATAGTTCATTTCCTCATATTATTATGTAAACATATGATATTTTAGCTACAAAAGATGACTGTAAATATATCATACGCATTCACGGCAAAGCAATGTGTTGTAATTGTGATATCCGCCGCCGACCACACGATCGTGCCTTTTGCCTTCTCGTAAATCGATACACACGAGGATGCTCGAGGCGGCGATCTTCGCGCCTCTTGACCCGACTCTCGACTTTCCATGGTCACACATCTGCACCCTATAAATTACATGCGCACCACTGTGGGCTATGCTCATGCATATATCCGCTCACCACATCCCTGGATGGTCAATCTCAAACATTATGCGAGGCTTTTTGTCGTTCCTTGTTCAAATTATCTTTAGTTAAATGCAGTACGCACTTACGCGAATAGTGTCTCGAATAAGCGATGCTGCAAGGCGTCTTCCCATCTATATCGTTTCGCAAATAAAATAACATTAATAATATTAAAAGCTGTTATATTACTAAGCAATATTATTTGATTAACTATGTATTATCTATCGAGTGATAAAAAAATATACGAAATTTAGCCCAAATCGCATTCTTATGGGGGCGAGAGGTGTGTTCATTTATGTAATCCTTTGGCGTGAAGGCCGATTACAGCTTTATAATTGTGAAATGCACTTCACAATTTTACTATCTTGAAAATCACTACAATATACTGATAATTTATATTAAAAAATATATATATATATATATATATATATATATATATATATATATATACATGATGTTTAACTTACGTGCTATACGGAGGAGGACAGATCTCGTATAAGAATGCGATCATCCCGGATTAGCGGGGCCTTTTGACACGTGATTAGGGCCCTGACCAACCCGCAGACTTTTCGTCTTGCGCAGTTCGTAAGACATCTATAATATAAATAAAAAATTTAGGATGTTAGTATAAGTTATAAATGAAAGGTACATAAACATGTCAGGGATATAGAGAACATGTAGACCTTTGCACAACACACCATGTAGATGATTTTTAAGCATGTCAATGATTTTTAATCAAGAATTTGCACAACACACCATGTAGACCTTAACTAACTTAGGGAACCATTTTTACATGTTATCTATAGGCAATGTATGTACTCCTCACTATTTAACAACACTAGTCACACAAATCCCCAACAGTCTACAATAGAACACATATGGTCTTTAAGCATTCCTATATATGATTCGAGGGTCCATATCTGAACACAACAAAAAACATCACATATACTCGACTGTGATACTTATAGCATATATATTAATAGTGTGTCATTTTCTTTATCTTCTCGACTGTGAATTATGGAAAAACTTCTTTAAACCTTCTTCTAGATTGAATTATGGATAAACTTAATTCCTAGTTATGTTTTATGTTATACTCATGTTCAAGTTATATGGCCATTTGACTTATATATGAAAAAATTCGCAGAGAGTCTCCCTATAATATGGACTATCCACATGCACGAGGGCATGCATACTTGACAATTTCAACAAAATATAATCCTAACACACAAAAGCAGAATGTGCACAACTATAATTCAAGGCACAATTTAGGAGAATCAATATTAGTAAAAACAATAAGAAGCCCAAAATTGTCCCAATTTCGGCAATATCAACAACAATTTATTTAAATTTATGTTTATATTAAATCTTGAATTATTCAATGTATATAAATACATAAGATATATATATATATATATATATATATATATATATATATCATTATATAGTACTATTATTAAAAGAAAGGAGATTTCTTTAAACAAAAATATTTAACAAACGTAACTCCTTTTGTGGAATGGTGAGATCTTTATTGATACTAACTATGATATATAAAAGTTTGAAAATGTGTACTATGTACGGATCCGGTCAATGGATGTGTATTGTTTGGATTCCATTAACATTAAGTCCACTTCATAATAACGTTAATTAACCAATATAGTATTGACACGTAGAGAAAGATCACCCCTCGCTCACAGCATATAGACACTATATTGATCAATTGACCAAAGTTAACTTCATATTAACCGAATTCGTTTTGTTTGTTTTTACTTTAGTATTCAGATTTCAAATTTCTTTCTTAATTTATTTTATTAACGGATTTACCTCTTTCCATGAAAATAATAATAATGAGTTACATGAAAATTAAAAGGAAGAAAAAATAGAATACATATATCAATTAGATAAAGAGAGTGGGAAAGAGATAATTGAGTTGTCGGTTGTTGCATTTCGGTCGGGGCTGTGTGTTGATTGTGCTTCAAAATTCTTAGTTTTGACAAATTCCCACATTACCTATTTTGAGAACTTTTTATGTGTATATTAGTTTTTTTTTAAGTTGAACTTAGTAACATGTTTGAGGAAAAAGAGATGGGCTTACGCACATGAGGATGAATTAAAGAATTGGGTTGGGTCAAGAAATCTTGGACTTCTAGCCAGACATGTGTGTGTTTTGATAAAATCCCTAAATATATTTTTTATTATTTACTTGAGCCGCTAAAATTCCTAAATTTATTTTTTATTATTTACTTGAAACCAACCCTATCTCAACGTTCACCGTGTTCTATTTCTGTTATCTCCAACGTTCACCCATTAACATTCTTTTTTCTACAATGTTGTCCACTAACGTGATAATTTTCTCATTATCACAAAGACTATATCAAAGAACAAGAGTTGGTGGACTATAATTTTTAATATATTTAAATGGGAGAGATGACTGAAGAAGAAGAAGGAAAATGAGATTTTTTGAATTCATTAATTATTTTAATCTTTTTATATTATAATCCACATAATAGTCCATCTATTAGAGGAATTTATTTATTTACGTTAGGATCATAGTAGGATTTTTTTTTCTTTCCCTTGTTCTTTGAGTTATCCGACCTATTATCTCATGTCGTGGATCTTATAATGGTTTTTTATATGATCTGATGTTATAGGAACTGCAAGATAAACTAGATTTGATGAACAAAGAACAACCCCAGGGTCACGATGAACTTTGATTCCTCTGGATAGGTTGGTTTTCTAAGGATGCTTCAAAGTGTGCTGACTGTGTAATCTTAATTACCCGCTTCGGGGAATCATTCATCGAGTTGACTTTAGAACTTGAGTTACTTAAGGTAACCCTTTTCTATTTGGTTGTCATAAATTTGAAGCAATATATGGAGGAGGGACTTCACTTGTATTTTTATGTTCTGGAGCTCCTCACTTATTATGGTGATTGTAATTCTTCATGAAATGTTAAGCGAGGCTTTCTAAAGGGGGGGAAAAGAGAGAAAAAAAGGAATTAGTTAAGCCTCTGGGACATTTAGAACACCGAGAATGGACTGAAGTCCAACCAGACCGAAATAGTTAGACTGGATAAGTGTTTATATAGGTTATAAACACTGATGTGATTATGTGATAATGTGTCTAGATACGGTGGCTGCCCAGGAGGTGGTAGCAGGTAACAATTTCGTTTAGAACTTAAATTATGCGAGAATTATGAGTCAGATATTTTTGTGAACAGTTTTCTTTTATAGATTCAAGTCACATGTTAGAATTTAAAACACAAATTTATATTGTGTTGATAAAAATGAATTGATGATACAACTTTAAAAGATTGTAGAGAATAAGAAAGTGGTGATTCCGAGGACGGAATCCTTTTAAGGAGGGGTGAATGTGATAACCCGGGATTTCGAATAATCAAAATTTTACGAATAATTTTTTTTTATTAATATTAATATTAATTATTACTTTTGTAACAAGTATTTGTGATACGTGTATCGAGAAGGTCAATTTGTGTATTGACTAATAAATTTAGAGTAGAGTTGAACTTAACAAGATTAGAAACCCTAACCCTAATTTCTGGATAGGGATTCGTTAGAAATTATAATTAAAATAATTATATTAAGGAGTATGTGTTTGTACCGACAGGATTATTGATCAATGATTGATCGGATAAGGTTTAAAATTTATAAACCCTAATAAGAGATTAGAAACCCTAATCTCATGAATAGAAAGCCTAACGTACCGTTAGAAAACCTAATTGTACGCCGGGAAACCCTAATTTCATATTTGGAAATTCTAAACCCTAAATTAGGAAACCCTAATCCTAATTGACAAGCCTACTGTGTGTATTAAACTTTAATTTGATTGGAAAACCCTAATTATATTTTAGTTATATTAATTTCTATTTTACAAACCCTAATTGTAATTTAGAAAATTTATTTTTCTAATTAAAACCCTAATTCGTGGGTTATAAACCCCAATAACCATTTTTGACCCTAATTGCTAAATTAGACAATATTAATTAGGAATATTAATCCTAATTAGCAAGATTGGATTTTATGATTAGGAAATACTAATGTAATTATTGAATCCTAATTATAATTTTAGAATATTAATTTTCTATTTTGAAAACCGAAATTCAAAAATATTGGAAATTAAATTGCAAACCTAAAGGGTTCAAACCCTAAACCCTAACCCAAACCCTAAACCCTAAGGGTTTGTGAATTGGACAAGTATGCCATTAAAATTAATTTACAAATGACCAAAAATGCCCTTTTTGTTTATTTTAATTTGATAACTTGCATAATTGTTAGCTACCTTTAGTTGTTGAACAACTTTGTTGACTTGTGAGACACAAAATCAGTAGCAAAAATCATCCATAACATCAGCCATAGCAACAAGTCATAATATATATAGATTCAAGAAAGAGAAAGTCTCAAAATTTTGTCATTTTGCTCATTTGCTCTCACCAACTCCCACTCTCTCTAGAACCTCCGAATTCCTCAAGTAATTCAAATCCTATAATCGATTATTAGAACACCAAAAAATAGATAAGGAGATCATAGATCAAGATTTGATAAGAGAAGGTATAGCCCTAAATTTATATTTGATCTTGTATGCTAAGAAAGTTTTGTGTTTTTGTGTTTAGATCTTTGCTAGAGGATGTTTTTGTTGATCTATGATGATCAAACATATATCCATAGCATCAAAGTGCCTTAAAAGGTGTTTTTCAAAATCATCGTCAAGAACAAAATCGTGGTCCGACAAGCTAATGTCAGGGGCCACAAATTCTTGTTCGTTTGTTATTTTGTTGTTTAAAAGTTGTTACATGTAGCCTTGTATGTGGTCTTTACTATGCAAGTGAAATCGGTGTCGTAAGATGTCTAGATCATGAGTTATTAACAATCCAAAAACCCATTGACCGAAAGCTTCGACGGATGAAATCTGGGTAACCGAAATATAAAAACAAATATCTCGACAAGATTTTGTAACGAGCATATCGATGATTTGATTTTATTTATGTAAGACCCCAAATTATTAATAAATGAAATTTATTTTCTTCTGTTTATTATTTTGAAATAGTAAGGGTTGATTTGATTAATGTGGATAGTTATGGGTAAAATACGCAAATATTTGAATAAGCAAGTGGTTATAAAATATTCATTATTGTCGGAGAATATTCGTTTGGTCGTGGAATATTAAATGCTGTAGGGAATATTAAATACGACAGTAGCAGATCTTTTTGTGGGCCCCATAACGGAAAGCGATTGGATGAAGAAAATGACAAATATAAGTTGTTTATAAATACTTGGCGTAGTTATTACAAGATTATATCTTATTGGAATACCGGAGGTTAAAACACACTAATACGTGTTGTTGAAGCAAGTAGCACATGGTATTGCACCAATTATTGATTCTTACGTAAGAAGGTACTACTCAATAATTGTTACGGTAATTCTTTATTCGAGGTATTTTATTTTATTGATTCAATAATTCTTTGCATTGATATTTTATATTATTTGTTGTTTCAATAAATTGTCATTACATAGTATTTTACATTATCGAGACAATAATTCATATTATCTGAATAATATTATTGGATAACATTATTGGCAATGTCTAGAATGTTACATCTAAGGAGAGGTTTGGTCACCTAATTGCACGCTTGAGAAGAGAGATCCTTATTGGAAAGCCCCCTCTTTCTGAGGAGCGGCACGGTTTGCGATCTTGTGATTCTGTAATATTATTTGTGAATAATTAATTATTGATTTATATGATGAGGAAAATATTGATTTTATGTGGATATAGATGGAGAAAATTTTAATGTGACAATTGTTGAAAATTAATATTTTATCTTTTACGATAAAATAATTCATTTAAATATATTATTTTAATAATATATTAACGGTAATATTTTTATAATGAATGTGGGATATATGAGTATATGAGGATGAAGAGTATTTTTGTGGCATTAAATGTTTAACACATATTTTGTGTGTTGGTGGACACAATTATTAACCGAAATTTGATTATAGCTTGTAAAATCGCCCGTTTGTGGATTTCGGTCAATTTCTGTTTGGAATTTTGAAAAACTTTCTTCTGCAAAGTTGTAGATAATGGAATTTCCTATGGTAAGTCACGAGTTTCAAATTTTTACTGATAAAAAAGCTATTTATTATGAATTATTTAATTTCCGAAGCTCCGAAATAATTGATTTTTGGAAGTTTAATATATTTAAAATAGGAAAACGTTTTTTTTGTTTTGTGGGCAGCCCTAGAATGTGCAAGATAAGCTGAATTCAGTTGTCAAAATGTGCGTAGAGAATTTGTAATATATATAATATTATTATATTAAATTTTCTACTTTGGTGTTCTAAGCATTTTCCTATAAATAGGGTGATTAGGTTAGAATTGAAAATCACACCAGAAACTGAAGTTTTCTCTCTCTATATTATCAAGCGTATTCTTGTGAGTATTTTGAGTATACTTTGAGTATTGCTATACGGTGCAAGTTCAAGTAAATAGCCTATATCCGGTGTTTCAGCTAGAAGTACTGATCTTTCGAGGTAAGGGATGTTATTTTATTCGAAAATGATATTATTTCTTCAATATCATTATGCCGAAATATTGGTTGGAATTTTTTTATCAAATTTGGAACTTTTTCATATCGGGGTTACTATTCATGAGTTACTATTCATGAGTTACTATTTATGAGTTACTATTCATGAGTTACTATTCACGAGTTACTATTCACGAGTACTATTCACGAAGCGTGAAGATGTTTATTTTGTGAAATTTCTATCTTTTGGTGTCAGAGTTACTATTCACGTATACGGCACTATTCACGAATACGGTACTATTCACCGAAAAATGAAATTTCTTCTTTTTGTCCAAAATATCTTTTATGGATATTAGCTTTGATTGTATCCATGTTTTGATCTTTCTTGAATTTTACTCCACCCTGATTACTTATGAATTATTTTTGAACTTGGATTGTTTAAAATACGAATCCTTAATATTTGTTCTTTTGTTTCACTGGATTCGTTTCCTTTAAAATATTTTTCATCATCCTCAGTCCTAAATGATGATATTACTAAAATATCTTTGGCTGTAGTGCAAAAGATGAATGATTTTTTGATGAATATCTTTTGGCTGTAGTGCAAAAGATGAATAGGTGTTGAGATGAATATGAGGATCGATTAATATCTTTGGCCCGTAGTGCAAAGATGAGCAGTGTTTAGATGAACATGATCAATGATAAATATCTTTGGCTGTAGTGCAAAGATGAATATTTGATTCAGATATATATTGATTGATGTTACGAGGATAAAATATTGACGATGAACTTTTAAATTCATATATAGAAGATAGTAGTTTGCATTCTCTACTTAACTCTTCTAATGAATTGTTGTTTCATTGCTTGTTGTTGATTTAAAGCGTGGTTGTCTATTGTATTCTATTAGATTTTTCCTGTTGAAGACTAACGATAATTTGTTGTATATTATCTTAGTCATAATATTCTTTCTTGGGCTAGTTGAGCTCACTCTTTTCCTTTTGTTCCATTTTTCTTCTCGGGAGGCGAGAATGTAGCGAGTACTTAGTCGGGGTATGGAATGATGGTTATCTGAGAGAGTTATTTAGTAGTCCTCACAATTTTATAAAATAATATATAAATAATTGTGATGAGGATTTATTTGGGTATGTATATTTCTGCAGAAGGCAATAATTGTATTTAAACTCACAGTTTATATGTTGTAATAAAAAGTTGTAGTTATTTCTGTACCATGTATTTGGCGACTCAGAATGGGTTGGATGGAATGGACCTATTTTGGGGGCGTCACAGTTGGTATCAGAGCTTAGGGATATGATCTCTGGCGGAGATCGGGGAATAGAACTAGGAGAGGAGAGACGAGTAAATCCTTCGCTAGTGTGTCCTACCTAAGCTTATTTGTTAGTTGGTTAGTATATAGGGATATTATGTGATATATTGATTTCCTTAATTAACCCTTGTTTTATGATGATATTTGAGAATGTCGTGAGAATATTAATAGTGGAGTAAATGAGACCGTGGAGATGCTGTATTTTACCAACGAGGGAGAGCGTGCAACAGTGGCAATGTACCTCCCGTGAACAACACCAACTGAGCGAGATGATGAGCGAGGGGATGTTTAGAAGCTTTTTACGATTCATGCAAAAATCGCACGAGGAGACTCGTGTTTCAAAATCTGAGGAGGAAATGATAGCAATTCACGGGTGGTCACGACCAAGCAGTTCAAAGAGTTGGGACCACGAGTGCTGGGAAAGCCGGATCCGATTAAAGCGGAGACATGGGTCAAACAAATTACCATGATATTCGATGTCTTGGGATGCGGAGGAACAGAAAGTTCCATTCGCTACTTTTATGTTCAGAACGAGGTGATTCTTGGTGGAAATCAAGAAGCGTACCCATCCAATGCACTCGGCATGTCGTGGGAGCGTTTGAGAAAGCAGTTCAATGACAAGTACTTCCACGAAAGTATTCATTATATGAAGGAAGTGGGGTTTATTAGGCTGGAGCGAGAATAACATGGCGGTGTCCCGAAGACGAGGCGAAGTTCAGCGGAGTTATCCGAGTTTGCACCTCATTTGGTGGAGAATGAGGAGCGTATAACACGGATGTTTCTAGGAGGTTTGAAACCCGGCATACGTCAGTATCTCATTTCTCATAAATTTTCTCTCTATTCAGATGTTGTCAACAGGGCTCAGTTGTTAGAGCGAGATAACGAGTACGTTAAACCGAGGGACCATAACCAGGATCATACCGAAGATAGCAGTCATCAGAATAACGATAACCAGCAGAGAAAGAAGAATGCGGACAAAGGTGGTAACCACTCTAGTGGTAACCGTGGCCATGAAAATAGAAGAAGCGAGTCGGGATGAGATTTTAAAAAGAGGAGATTCAACAACGACTATGTGAAGACGTCAGCGCCAGTAGCAACTGGTTCTAAGGGAGGAGAAAGACCACCGGTCGTATGTTACAAATGCGGGAAAGAGGGACATATCAACCCAAAGCGCCCACAACAGTTTAAGGTATGCTATAATTGTGGAAAAGAAGGACATATCGCCGAGATTATGCGTTATCGAAACCAGATCCAGCCGGAATGGTGACTCAAAAGGATGTCCGAGAAAAGTCAAAGTCAAGCGGTTCTCGGAAGAGCGTTTGTCGTGGACCGGTCAAAATACGAGGAACCCGAACGAAGTTAGCACGGGTTAGTTAATTATAAATTCTTGCGAAGTTTATACCTTACTAGATACCGGTTCTACCCATTCTTTTATCTCTTTCGCTTGCGCTCAACGTTTGAACTTGACTACGGAGAAATTAGAATTTGACCTATTTATGGAGACTCCGTTAGGAGAAACTTTCATTACATCCGTTGTTTAGAAATCTTGCTTGATTCAGGTTGGCACTATCACATTACATGTTAACCTTATTTCTATAGAGATATTTGCTTTTGATGTGATTTTAAGGTTAACTACTCATCATGCCGAAATTGATTACTTTCGTAAGGTTGTTAGTTTTCATATTCCTAAGAAAACTGTTATTCGAATTAAAGCAATCAAACCATTGTAGTCAAACATTTTCATATCAAGCCATGAAGTCATTCGTTTATTACGGATGTCAATTTTTCTTAGTCCATGTTATGGATTTGAATAAAGGACACGTCGATTTGAATAATATTCTGTTGTTATTGATTTTTCCGACGTATTTCTGAAGAATTTTGGCTTACTCCCAAAGCGATATTAAATTTTGTATCGACTTTGAACCCCAGACAAAACTCATTTCTAAAATCTCATATCGAATGGCTCCTATTGAACTTCAGGAGTTAAAAATTCAACTATAGAATTTGGTACCTGAGCCTTTATCTGGTGACTTCCTTTGTGGAATGCACCGAAGCAAGACTCTCCGTAGGGGACACCATATTCGTGCGATAGTAAACTGATAGGTGTCATTGTAACGTGTTATCCAAGGTTGGGATATGAGTCACAGTTGAGAACAACCTAAGTCAGTAATCGAAATACGTAGCTTTCTAGGCTTAGTTGGTTATTATCGGAGATTCGTTGAAGGATATTCTCGAATCGCTATTCCATTAACGCAGCTGACTCGTAGAGATAAAAATTCGAATGGAGTAAGGAATGTGGGAAGAACTTCGAAGAACTCAAGAGGAGACTCATTTCAGCACATGTTCTGACCATGCCATCCTGGAAAAGTGAACGTGGTAGCTGACGTGTTGAGTAGAAAATCGTATACAAGTACGAGTACGATATTGTCAAAGACTCATTTCGTATAATTTACAAATAATAAAGATGGATATGAAAACTCTAGGTACCCACGTGATGATATACGAGTATAATTGACTTTAATCGATAAAGTTAAAAGTTATTTCAAGCTCTGGACACTGGAGTTGATGAATATGAAGAAGAAGATGCAAGAAGTCGTTATTCCAAAAGCGAGAATCGGTGAGGTGAGAAAAGCTCAAACCTTCGATTTATTAATCCATTTGAAATTCTCGATCGAATAGGAACTGTGGCCTATAGACTCGTTTTACCGCCAAGTATGACGCGTGTTCATAACGTTTTTCATGTATCGATGTTACGTAAATATGTGGACGATCTGAACCACGTCATTGAGTTAAAACCGGACGAGATAGCCGAAGAATTAACGTACGAGGAGGTACCTGTCAAGATCTTGGATAGGAAAGAACATGTCCTATGTACCGAGGTTATACCACAAGTTAAAGTTTTGTGGAGAAACCATGCAATTGAGAAAATGACATGGGAATTGGAAATGGAAATGAAAGCGAGGTATTCTCATCTTTTCGAAACACCAGGTACGTACGTCAATTTCGAGGACAAAATTTCATAAGGAGGGGAGGTTGTAAGACCCCAAATTATTAATAAATGAAATTTATTTTCCTCTATTTATTATTTTGAAATAGTAAGGGTTGATTTGATTAATGTGGATAGTTATGGGTAAAATACCCAAATATTTGAATAAGCAAATGGTTTATAAAATATTCATTATTGTCGGAGAATATTCGTTTGGTCGTGGAATATTCGTATTGTTGTGGGAATATTAAATGCTGACGGTAGCGATCTTTTTGTGGGACCCATAACGGAAAGCGATTGGATGAAGAAAACGACAAATATAAGTTATTTATAAATAACGGCGTAGTTGTTACCGTTAATACTGTTGGAATACCCGGAGGTTAAAACACACTAATACGTGTTGTTGAACAATAGCACAAGGTATTGCACCAATTATTGATTCTTAAGTAAGAAGGCACTACTCAATAATTGTTACAGTAATTACTGTTCAGTATTTTATTTTATTGATTCAATAATTGCTGCATTGATATTTTATATTAGTGTTGTTTCAATAAATTGTCATTACATTGTATTTTACATTATCGGAGAAATAATTCATATTATCTGAATAATATTATTGGATAACATTATTGGCAATGTCTAGAAAGTTCTGTCTAAGGAGAGGTTTGGTCACCTAATTGCGCGCCAGTATGAAGAGATCCTTATTGGAAAGCCCCCTCTTTCCTGGGAACGGCCTAGTTGCCAGTACTGTGATTCTGTAATATTATTTGTGAATAATTAATTATTGATTTATATGATGAGGAAAATATTGATTTTATGTGGATACAGATGGAGAAATTTTTTAATGTGACAATTGTTGAAAATTAATATGTTATCTTTTTCTGATAAAATAATTCATTTAAATATATTATTTTAATAATATATTAATGGTAATATTTTTATAATGAATGTGGGATATATGAGTATATGAGGATGAAGAGTATTTTTGTGGCATTAAATGTTTAACACATATTTTGTGTGTTGGTGGACACAATTTATAACCGAAATTTGATTATAGCATGTAAAATCGCCCGTTTGTGGATTTCGGTCAATTTCTGTTTGGAATTTGGAAAAACTTTCTTCTGAAAAGTTGTAGATAATGGAATTTCCTATGGAAAGTCTCGAGTTTTGAATTTTTGCTGATAAAAGAGCTATTTATTATGAATTATTTATGTTCCGAAGCTCCAAAATAATTAATTTTTGGAAGTTTAAAATATTTAAAATAGGAAAAACGTTTTTTTTTGTTTTGTGGGAAGCCCTAACATGTGAAAGATAAGCTGAATTCAGTTGTCAAAATGTGCGTAGAGAATTTGTAATATATATAATATTATTATATTAAATTTTCTACTTTGGTGTTCTAAGCATTTTCCTATAAATAGGGTGCTTAGGTTAGAATTGAAAATCACACCAGAAAATGAAATTTTCTCTCTCTATATTATTGAGCGAATTCTTGTGATTATTTTGAGTATACTTTGAATATTGCTATACGGTGCAAATTCAAGTCATAGCCTATATCCGGTGTTTCAGCTAGAAGTACTGATCTTTCGAGGTAAGGGATGTTATTTTATTCGAAAATGATATTATTTCTTCAATATCATTATGCCGAAATATTGGTTGAAATTTTTTATTAAATTTAGAACTTTTTCATGTCAGGGTTACTATTCATGAGTTACTATTCACTAGTTACTATTCATAAGTTACTATTCACGAGTTACAATTCATGAGTTACTATTCACGAGTTACTATTCACGAGCACTATTCATGAAGCGTGAAGATGTTTTTTGTGAAATTTCTATCTTTTGGTGTGAGTTACTATTCACGTATCGATTAATTATTCACGATATCTGACACTATTCACGAATACTGACACTATTCACCGAAAAATGAAATTTCTTCTTTTTGCCCAAAATATCTATTATGGATACTAGCTTTGATTGTATCCATGTTTTGATCATTCTTAAATTTTACTCCACTCTGATTACCTATGAAGTATTTTTGAACTTGGATTGTTTAAAATACGAATCCTTAATATTTGTTCTTTTATTTCATTGGATCCGTTTCCTTTAAAATATTTTTCATCATCCTCAGTCCTAAATGATGATATTACTGAATATCTTTGGCCTGTAGTGCAAAGATGAATGATTTTTTTGATGAATATCTTTGGCCCGTAGTGCAAAAGATGAACAGTGTTGAGATGAATATGACCGACTGATTAATATCTTTGGCCCGTAGTGCAAAGATGAACAGGTGTTTAGATGAACATGATCAACTGATAAATATCTTTGGCCTGTAGTGCAAAGATGAATATTTGATTCCAGATATATATTGATTGATGTTACAGTGATAAAATATCGACGATGAACTTTTAAGTTCATATATAGAAGATAGTAGTTTGCATTCTCTACTTAACTCTTCTAATGAATTGTTGTTTCCGCTGCAGTTGTTGAATTAAAACTGGTTGTCTATTGTATTCTATTAGATTTTTTCCTGTTAAAGACTAACGATAATTTGTTATATATTATCTTAGTCATAATATTCTTTACTGGGCTAGTTGAGCTCACCCTTTTCCTTTTTGTTCCATTTTTCTTCTCAGGAGGCGAGAATGTAGCGATTACGAGTCGGGGTATGGAATGATGGTTATAGAGAGAGTTATTTAGTAGTCCTCACAATATTTATAAAATAATGTATAAATAATTGTGATGAGGATTTATTTGGGTATGTATATTGTCTAGAAGGAAATAATTGTATTTAAACTCACAGTTTATATGTTGTAATAATAAAGTTGTAGTTATTTCTGTACCATGTATTTGGCGACTCATAATGGGTTGGATGGAATGGACCTATTTTGGGGGCGTCACAGTTTAATGGTATTTTTGTAACCGACTTGTTGCCTGACATTTGTACTGTACACGTATGGCTTAATATCGTTTATATAATCAGTAGATTGATCGGGGTAGGTGGTCAAACTAGGCAACTAGACCACGATTGGCGATTTCGAAAATTCCGAAGCGGGAAAAGCAATGATTTCGACATACTTTGACCAAGTGAAAACGTTTAGATTTATTGTTTATGGACTGAGATGTTAACATCTCGTTGTTCCTTGTCATTCTTACAACATCTGTGGACCAAAACCCGAACCATTTGATGAACCAAACATAAAGGAAATTGAGCTTGAAAGTGTCAACTCGACACTGTATGGGTTTCTGGGTTACCTAGAAAACCAAGAGGTGTTCTGACAAGAACTTTGTGACGCTTGATCTTCTTGTTCGATTGTTGTATAATCATGATGCCGGTTGGATATTGTAGAGTTACATTTCCACTACATGATCCGTGTCTAAGTTAGCTCGGAATGTAAATATACAAGAATTATACGGTGGCCAAACCGAGCACCTTGAACTTCGGGTTTGGCGTTGTTCTTGAGCTCAAGAACACCTAAGGCGACGATAAAAAGTGTCGCTAAAGGTCTTTAGCTTGACGGTTATATTTATTTTATTTTACGAATATTTAGATAATTAATTAAAATAGAAATTAAATTATAAAATTATTAAAAATGGTTTTAAAAATTATTTTAAATTATGAAAATAATTTTGACCAATTAGAATATTTTTCTTTAATATTTGTAATTATTTAAATATTAGAGGTATTTAATTTATTTAATTAGCGTATTAAATAAATTAGAGAAAAATTATTTAATATTATGAAAATTCATTTTAAATAAGAATAATGTATTTAAAAATATTTTGAGTTATAAAATGTAACTTTCAATATTTTTGGAGAATTTTCATTAATAAATTAATATTAATGATATTAGATTTATTTAATTATTAAATTAAATAAATAAGATAAAAATGATTTTATTGATATAAAATCATTTTAAATAAGAATAAAGTGTTAGAAAATATTTTAAATTATAAAATATAATTTTCAATATTTTAGAGAATTCTCATTAATAAATTAATATTAATGATGTTAGATTTATTTAATTATTATATTAAATAAATGAATTAAAAATGATATTATTGATTTAAAAATCATTTAAAAATGAGAGAAATGAATTAAAAATATTTTAAGTGATAATTAATTACTTTTAATATTTTGATGATAATTTCATTAATATTTAAAAATTAATGGTGATGATTTAAAATAATTTTAATTATTTTAAAATCATTTAATTAGAATATTAATGATTTAAAATATTTTAAGTTATTAATAATAACTTTAATATTTTGACAAGTATGTTATTAATATTTTATATTATTAAATATTAATAATGATAAGATTATTTGATAATTAAATCATTTAAAAATTATTTAAGTGTTTGAAAAATTATTATAAGTAATAATAATTGTTTATAAATTATTAAAAGCTTCTGAAAAATATTATAAACTATATTTGACTTATCTAAAATAATATTGAAGCTTAGAGACTAAGTTTAATTGACAATCAATGTGTTAATTGTCGGATAGGGTGACCAGAACGCCGAGAATGGACTGAAGTCCAACCAGACCGAAATAGTTAGATTGGATAAGTGTTTATATAGGTTATAAACACTGATGTGATTATATGATAATGTGTCTAGATACGGTGGCTGCCCAGGAGGTGGTAGCAGGTAACAATTTCGTTTAGAACTTAAATTATGCGAGAATTATAAGTCAGATATTTTTGTGAACAGATTTCTTTTATAGATTCAAGTCACATGTTAGAATTTGAAACACAAATTTATATTTTGTTGATAAAAATGAATTGATGATACAACTTTAAAAGATTGTAGAGAATAAGAAAGCGGTGATTCCGAGGACGACATCCTTTTAAGGAGGGGTGAATGTGATAACCCGGGATTTCGAATAATCAAAATTTTATGAATAATTTTTTTTTATTAATATTAATATTAATTATTACTTTTGTGACAAGTATCTGTGATACGTGTATCGAGAAGGTCAATTTGTGTATTGACTAATAAATTTAGAGTAGAGTTGTGCTTAACAAGATTAGAAACCATAACCCTAATTTCTGGATAGGGATTCGTCAGAAATTATAATTAAAATAATTATATTAATGAGTATGTGTTTGTACCGACGGGATTATTGATCAATGATTGATCGAATAAGGTTTAAAATTTATAAACATTAATAAGAGATTAGAAACCCTAATCTAATGATTAAAAACCCTAACGTACCATTAGAAAGCCTAATTGTACGCCGGGAAATCCTAATTTCATATTTGGGAATCCTAAACCCTAAATTAGGAAACCCTAATCCTAATTGACAAGCCTACTGTGTGTATTAAACTTTAATATGATTGGAAAACCCTAGTTATATTTTAGTTATATTAATTTCAATTTTATAAACCCTAATTGTAATTTAGAAAATTTATTTTTCTAATTAAAATCCTAATTCGTGGGTTATAAACCCTAATGACCATTTTGACCCTAATTGCTAAATTAGGCAATATTAATTAGGAATATTAATCCTAATTAGCAAGATTGGATTTTATGATTAGGAAATACTAATGTAATTATTGAATCCTAATTATAATTTTAGAATATTAATTTTCTATTTTGAAAATCGAAATTCAAAAATCATGGAAATTAAATTGCAAACCCTAAACCTTAAAGGGTTCAAACCCTAAACTCTAACCCAAACCCTAACCCCTAAGGGTTTGTGAATTGGACAAGTATGCCAATTAAATTAATTTACAAATGACCAAAAATGCCCTTTTTATTTATTTTAATTTGATAACTTGCATAATTGTTAGCTACCTTTAGTTGTTGAACAACTTTGTTGACTTGTGAGACACAAAATCAGCAGGAAAAATCATCCATAACATCAGCCATAGCAACAAGTCATAATATATATAGATTCAAGAGAGAGAAAGTCTCAAAATTTTGTCATTTTGCTCATTTGCTCTCACCAACTCCCTCTCTCTCTCTAGAACCTTCGAATTCCTCAAGTAATTTGGTCCTATAATCGATTACTAGAACACCAAAGCAGATAAGGAGATCATAGATCAAGATTTGATAAGAGAAGGTATAGCCCTAAATTTATATTTGATCTTGTATGCTAAGAAAGTTTTTGTGTTTTTGTGTTTAGATCTTTGCTAGAGGATGTTTTATGTTGATCTATGATGATCAAACATATATCCATAGCATCAAAGTGCCTTAAAAAGGTGTTTTTCAAAATCTGTCCAAGAACAAAATCGTGGTTTCCGACAAGCAAATGTCAAGGGCCACAAATTCTTGTTCGTTTGTTATTTTGTTGTTTAAAAGTTGTTACATGTAGTGTATGTGGTCTTTACTATGCAAGTGGAATCGGTGTTGTAAGATGTCTAGATCATGAGTTATTAACGGCTAAAACCCATTAACCGAAGCTCGACCGGGATGAAATCTGGGTAACCCGAAATATAAAAACAAACGTTTGACAAGATTTTGTAATGAGCATATCGATGATTTGATTTTGTTTAATGGTATTTTTTGTAACCGACTTGTAGCGACATTTGTCTTTATACACGTATGGCTTAATATCGTTTATATAATCGATGAGATTGATCGGGTAGGTGGTCAAACTAGGCAACTAGACCACGATTGGCGGTTCTCGAAAATTCGTAAAGCGGGAAGAAGCAATGATTCTAACATACTTTGACCAAGTGATAACGTTTAGATTTATTTTTTATGACCGAGATGTTAACATCTCGTTGTTCCATGTCATTCTTACAACATCCGTGGACCAAAACCCGAACCATTTGATGAACAAAACATAAAGGAAATTGAGCTTGAAAGTGTCAACTTGACACTTTCTCGGGTTTCTGGTTACCCAGAAAACCCGAGAGGTGTTCTCGACAAGAACTTTGTGTGATTGGATCTTCTTATTCATTTGTTGTATGATCATGATGCCGGTTGGATATTGTAGAGTTACATTTTCACTACATGATCCGTGGTCTAAGTTAGCTTTCGTAATGTAAATATACAAGAAATTATACCGGTTGGCCAAACCGAGCACCTTGAACTAAGAGTTTTGACGGTGTTCTTGAGCTCAAGAACACCTAAGACGACAGAAAGTGTCGCTAAAGGTCTTTAATGACGGTTTTATTTATTTTATTTTCTAAATATTTAGGTAATTAATTAAAATAGAAATTAAATTATAAAAATTATTAAAAATGGTTTTAAAATTATTTTAAATTATGAAAATAATTTTTGACCAATTAGAATATTTTTCTTTAATATTTATAATTATTTAAATATTAGAGGTAATTAATTTATTTAATTAGTGTATTAAATAAATTAGAGAAAAAATATTTAATATTATGAAAAATCATTTTAAATAAGAATAATGTATTTAAAAATATTTTGAGTTATAAAATGTAACTTTCAATATTTTTGGAGAATTTTCATTAATAAATTAATATTAATGATATTAGATTTATTTAATTATTAAATTAAATAAATAAGATAAAAATAATTTTATTGATTTAAAAATCATTTTAAATAAGAATAAAGTGTTAGAAAATATTTTAAATTATAAAATATAATTTTCAATATTTTGGAGAATTCTCATTAATAAATTAATATTAATGATGTTAGATTTATTTAATTATTATATTAAATAAATGAATTAAAAATGATATTATTGATTTAAAAATCATTTAAAAATGAGAGAAATGAATTAAAAATATTTTAAGTGATAATTAATTACTTTTAATATTTTGATGATAATTTCATTAATATTTAAAAATTAATGGTGATGATTTAAAATAATTTTAATTATTTTAAAAATCATTTAAGTAGAATATTAATGATTTAAAAATATTTTAAGATATTAATAATAACTTTAATATTTTGACAAGTATGTTATTAATATTTTTATATTATTAAATATTAATAATGATAAGATTATTTGATAATTAAATCATTTAAAAATGATTTAAGTGTTTAAAAAATTATTATAAGTTATAATAATTGTTTATAAATTATTAAAAGCTTCCGAAAAATATTATAAACTATATTTGACTTATCTAAAATAATATTGAAGCTTAGAGACCAAGTTTAATTGACAATCAATGTGTTAATTGTCGGATAGGGTGACCAGAACACCGAGAATGGACTGAAGTCCAACCAGACCAAAATAGTTAGACTGGATAAGTGTTTATATAGGTTATAAACACTTATGTGATTATGTGATAATGTGTCTAGATACGGTGGCTGCCCAGGAGGTGGTAGCAGGTAACAATTTCGTTTAGAACTTAAATTATGCGAGAATTATGAGTCAGATATTTTTGTGAACAGTTTTCTTTTATAGATTCAAGTCACATGTTAGAATTTGAAACACAAATTTATATTGTGTTGATAAAAATGAATTGATGATACAACTTTAAAAGATTGTAGAGAATAAGAAAGCGGTGATTCCGAGGACTGAATCCTTTTAAGGAGGGGTGAATGTGATAACTTTGGGATTTTGAATAATCAAAATTTTTGAATAATTTTTTTTTTATTAATATTAATATTAATTATTACTTTTGTGACAAGTATCTCGTGATCGTGTATGTATCGAGAAGGTCAATTTGTGTATTGACTAATAAATTTAGAGTAGAGTTGTGCTTAACAAGATTAGAAACCCTAACCCTAATTTACGGATAGGATTTGTTAGAAATTATAATTAAAATAATTATATTAATGAGTATATGTTTACCAGAAGCGGGATTATTGATCGATGATTGATCGGATAAGGTTTAAAATTTATAAACCCTAATAAGAGATTAGAAACCCTAATCTAATGATTAAAACCCTAACGTACCGTTAGAAAGCCTAATTATGCACGGAAACCTAATTTCATATTTGGGAATCTTAAACCCTAAATTAGGAAACCCTAATCCTAATTGACAAGCCTTCTTGTGTGTATTAAACTTTAATATGATTGGAAAACCCTAATTATATTTTAGTTATATTAATTTCTATTTTACAAACCCTAATTGTAATTTAGAAAATTTATTTTTCTAATTAAAACCCTAATTAAGTGGGTTATAAACCCAATGACCATTTTGACCCTAATTGCTAAATTAGGCAATATTAATTAGGAATATTAATCCTAATTAGCAAGATTGGATTTTATGATTAGGAAATACTAATGTAATTATTGAATCCTAATTATAATTTTAGAATATTAATTTTCTATTTTGAAACCAAAATTCAAAAATCATGGAAATTAAATTTAAAGGGTTTAAACCTAAAGGGTTTAAACCCTAAACCCTAACCCAAACCCTAAACCCTAAGGGTTTGTGAATTGGACAAGTATGCCAATAAAATTAATTTACAAATGACCAAAAATGCCCTTTTTGTTTATTTTAATTTGATAACTTGCATAATTGTTAGCTACCTTTAGTTGTTGAACAACTTTGTTGACTTGTGAGACACAAAATCAGTGACAAAAATCATCCATAACATCAGCCATAGCAACAAGTCATAATATATATAGATTCAAGAGAGAAAGTCTCAAAATTTTGTCATTTTGCTCATTTGCTCTCACCAACTCCTCTCTCTCTAGAACCTCTCGAATTCCTCAAGTAATTCGGTCCTATAATCGATTACTAGAACACCAAAAATGATAAGGAGATCATAGATCAAGATTTGATAAGAGAAGGTATAGCCCTAAATTTATATTTGATCTTGTATGCTAAGAAAGCTTTTGTGTTTTTGTGTTTAGATCTTTGCTAGAGGATGTTTTATGTTGATCTATGATGATCAAACATATATCCATAGCATCAAAGTGCCTTAAAAAGGTGTTTTTCAAAATCATCCAAGAACAAAATCGTGGTCCGACAAGCTAATGTCGGGGCCGCAAATTCTTGTTCGTTTGTTATTTTGTTGTTTAAAAGTTGTTACATGTAGCCTTGTATGTGGTCTTTACTATGCAAGTGGAATCGGTGTTGTAAGATGTCTAGATCATGAGTTATTAATGCTAAAACCCGTCAACCGAAGCTTCGATGGGATGAAACTGGGTAACCCGAAATATAAAACAAAGAGTCGACAAGATTTTATATGATATATCCGATGATTTGATTTTGTTTAATGGTATTTTTGTAACCGAATTGTAGAGACGACATTTTTTTGCATACGTATGGCTTAATATCGTTTATATAATCGAGAGATTGATCGGGGTAGGTGGTCAAACTAGGCAACTAGACCACGATTGGCGCTTTAAAAATTCGAAGCAGGAAGAGCAATGATTCGACATACTTTGACCAAGTGATAACATTTAGATTTATTTTTTATGGATCGAGATGTTAACATCTCGTTGTTCCTTGTCATTCTTACAACATCGTGGACCAAAAACCGAACCATTTGAAGAACAAAACATAAAAGGAAATTGAGCTTGAAAGTGTCAACTGACACTTTTCGGGTTCTAGGTTACCTAGAAAACCCAGAGGTGTTCGACAAGAACTTTGTGATTTGGATCTTCTTATTCGTTTGTTGTATGATCGTGATCTTGGGTTGGATATTGTAGAGTTACATTTTCACTACATGATCCGTGTCTAAGTTAGCTCAGAATGTAAATATACAAGAAATTATACGGTCAAACCGAAAGCACCTTGAACTCGGCTTTGAATGTTGTTCTTGAGCTCAAGAACACCTAAGACGACGAAAGTGTCGCTAAAGGTCTTTAGCGATGGTTTTATTTATTTTATTTTTTGAATATTAGGTAATTAATTAAAAATAGAAATTAAATTATAAAAATTATTAAAAATGGTTTTAAAAATTATTTTAAATTATGAAAAATAATTTTTGACCAATTAGAATATTTTTCTTTAATATTTATAATTATTTAAATATTAGAGGTAATTAATTTATTTAATTAGTGTATTAAATAAATTAGAGAAAAAATATTTAATATTATGAAAAATCATTTTAAATAAGAATAATGTATTTAAAAATATTTTGAGATATAAAATGTAACTTTCAATATTTTTGGAGAATTTTCATTAATAAATTAATATTAATGATATTATATTTATTTAATTATTAAATTAAATAAATAAGATAAAAAATGATTTTATTGATTTAAAAATCATTTTAAATAAGAATAAAGTGTTAGAAAATATTTTAAATTATAAAATATAATTTTCAATATTTTGGAGAATTCTCATTAATAAATTAATATTAATGATGTTAGATTTATTTAATTATTATATTAAATAAATGAATTAAAAATGATATTATTGATTTAAAAATCATTTAAAAATGAGAGAAATGAATTAAAAATATTTTAAGTGATAATTAATTACTTTTAATATTTTAATGATAATTTCATTAATATTTAAAATTAATGGTGATGATTTAAAATAATTTTAATTATTTTAAAAACATTTAGTAGAATATTAATGATTTAAAAATATTTTAAGTTATTAATAATAACTTTAATATTTTGACAAGTATGTTATTAATATTTTATATTATTAAATATTAATAATGATAAGATTATTTGATAATTAAATCATTTAAAATGATTTAAGTGTTTAAAAATTATTATAAGTTATAATAATTGTTTATAAATTATTAAAAGATTAGAAAAATATTATAAACGATATTTGACTTATCTAAAATAATATTGAAGCTTAGAGACCAAGTTTAATTGATAATCAATGTGTTAATTGTGGGATAGGAATTGATAGAGAATTAGTCCAATCGATAAATATATGAGAATGTGATAATATGTCTGAACTCCAACAGGTAACAATTTCGTTTAGAACTTAAATATGCTAGAATTATGAGTGGATAAGTGTTTTTTTATAGATTATAAACAATTTATATGTGATTATGTGATGAATTTAAAGATTGTAGAGAATAAGCGGTGATTACTTGCCGGAGGTTTTAAGAAAAGGTGAACAATTTGGTTTAGAATAACTTAAATTTTACGAATAATTTTTTATTAATATTTATTAATTATTTCTTTTATGTGATTCAAGTCACATGTTAGAATTTAAAACACAAATTTATATTGTGTTGATAAAAATGAATTGATGATACAAACTTTAAAAGATTAATAGAATATGTGTTTTATGCAAGACGGGATTATTGATCAATGATTGATCGGATAAGGTTTAAAATTTATAAACCTTAATAAGAGATTAGAAACCCTAATCTAATGATTAAAAACCCTAACGTACCATTAGAAAGCCTAATTGTACGCCGGGAAATCCTAATTTCATATTTGGGAATCCTAAACCCTAAATTAGGAAACCCTAATCCTAATTGACAAACTCATTGTGTGTATTAAACTTTAATATGATTGGAAAACCCTATTTATATTTTAGTTATATTAATTTCAATTTTATAAACCCTAATTGTAATTTAGAAAATTTATTTTCTAATTAAAACCCTAATTAAGTGGGTTATAAACCCTAATGACCATTTTGACCCTAATTGCTAAATTAGGCAATATTAATTAGGAATATTAATCCTAGTTAGCAAGATTGGATTTTATGATTAGGAAATACTAATGTAATTATTGAATCCTAATTATAATTTTAGAATATTAATTTTCTATTTTGAAAATCAAAATTCAAAAATCATGGAAATTAAATTGCAAACCCTAAACCTTAAAGGGTTCAAACCCTAAATCCTAACCCAAACCCTAACCCCTAAGGGTTTGTGAATTGGACAAGTATGCCATTAAAATTAATTTACAAATGACCAAAAATGCCCTTTTTATTTATTTTAATTTGATAACTTGCATAATTGTTATCTACCTTTAGTTGTTGAACAACTTTGTTGACTTCATGAGACACAAAATCAAATGAAAAAAAATCATCCATAACATCGGCCATAGAAACAAGTCATAATATATATAGATTAAGAGAGAGAGAAAGTCTCAAAATTTTGTCATTTTGCTCATTTGCTCTCACCAACTCCCTCTCTCTCTAGAACCTTCAATTCCTCAAGTAATTCAAATCCTATAATCGATTACTAGAACACCAAAAATGAGATAAGGAGATCATAGATCAAGATTTGATAAGAGAAGGTATAGCCCTAAATTTATATTTGATCTTGTATGCTAAGAAAGTTTTTGTGTTTTTTGTGTTTAGATCTTTGCTAGAGGATGTTTTATGTTGATCTATGATGATCAAACATATATCCATAGCATCAAAGTGCCTTAAAAAGGTGTTTTTCAAAAATCGTCCAAGAACAAAATCGTGGTCCGACAAGCTAATGTCAAGGGCCACAAATTCTTGTTCGTTTGTTATTTTGTTGTTTAAAAGTTGTTACATGAGCAGCCTGTATGTGGTCTTTACTATGCAAGTGGAATCGATTGTTGTAAGATGTCTAGATCATGAGTTATTAACGGCCAAAACCCGATTGACCGAGCTTGGATGGGATGAAATCTGGGTAACCCGAAATATAAAAGCAATGTCGACAAGATTTTATAACGGCATATCGATGATTTGATTTTGTTTAATGGTATTTTGTAACCGAATTGTAGCACGACATTTGTATTGTATAACGTATGGCTTAATATCGTTTATATAATCGATAGATTGATCGGGTAGGTGGTCAAACTAAGCAACTAGACCACGATTGGCAATTTCGAAAATTCGAAGCGGGAAAAGCAATGATTCTGACATACTTTGACCAAGTGATAACGTTTAGATTTATTTTTTATGGACTGAGATGTTAACATCTCGTTGTTCCTTGTCATTCTTACAACATCTGTGGACCAAAACCCGAACCATTTGAAGAACAAAACATAAAGGAAATTGAGCTTGAAAGTGTCAACTTGACACTTTCTGGGTTTCTGGGTTACCTAGAAAACCCAGAGGTGTTCTGACAGGAACTTTGTGACGCTGGATCTTCTTATTCGTTTGTTGTATGATCATGATGCCGGTTGGATATTGTAGAGTTACATTTTCACTACATGTTCCGTGTCTAAGTTAGCTCAGAATGTAAATATACAAGAAATTATACCCGGTCAAACCGAGCACCTTGAACTAAGAATTCAATGATTGTTCTTGAGCTCAAGAACACCTAAGGCATTTAGAAAGTGTCGCTAAAGGTCTTTAGCGACGGTTTTATTTATTTTATTTTCCTAATATTTAGGTAATTAATTAAAAATAGAAATTAAATTATAAAAATTATTAAAAATGGTTTTAAAATTATTTTAAATTATGAAAATAATTTTGACCAATTAGAATATTTTTCTTTAATATTTATAATTATTTAAATATTAGAGGTATTAATTTATTTAATTAGTGTATTAAATAAATTAGAGAAAAAATATTTAATATTATGAAAATCATTTTAAATAAGAATAATGTATTTAAAAATATTTTGAGATATAAAATGTAACTTTCAATATTTTTGGAGAATTTTCATTAATAAATTAATATTAATGATATTAGATTTATTTAATTATTAAATTAAATAAATAAGATAAAAATGATTTTATTGATTTAAAAATCATTTTAAATAAGAATAAAGTGTTAGAAAATATTTTAAATTATAAAATATAATTTTCAATATTTTTGGAGAATTCTCATTAATAAATTAATATTAATGATGTTAGATTTATTTAATTATTATATTAAATAAATGAATTAAAAATGATATTATTGATTTAAAAATCATTTAAAAATGAGAGAAATGAATTAAAAATATTTTAAGTGATAATTAATTACTTTTAATATTTTGATGATAATTTCATTAATATTTAAAATTAATGGTGATGATTTAAAATAATTTTAATTATTTTAAAAATCATTTAAGTAGAATATTAATGATTTAAAAATATTTTAAGTTATTAATAATAAATTTAATATTTTGACAAGTATGTTATTAATATTTTTATATTATTAAATATTAATAATGATAAGATTATTTGATAATTAAATCATTTAAAAATGATTTAAGTGTTTAAAAATTATTATAAGTTATAATAATTGTTTATAAATTATTAAAAGCTTAGAAAAAATATTATAAACGATATTTGACTTATCTAAAATAATATTGAAGCTTAGAGACCAAGTTTAATTGACAATCAATGTGTTAATTATCGGACAGGTGACCGTAACAATCGAGAATGGGTGAACTCCAACCTGCATAAAAATAGTTAGATTTGGATAAGTGTTTATATAGGTTATAAACACCGATGTTATTGATGATAATAATGTCTAGATAATGATGGTTACTTGAGGAGGTGGTAGCAGGTAACAATTTCGTTTAGAACTTAAATTATGCGAGAATTATGAGTCAGATATTTTTGTGAACAGTTTTCTTTTATAGATTCAAGTCACATGTTAGAATTTAAAACACAAATTTATATTGTGTTGATAAAAATGAATTGATGATACAACTTTAAAAGATTGTAGAGAATAAGAAAGCGGTGATTCCGAGAGGATGTAATCCTTTTAAGGAGGGGTGAATGTGATGACGGGATGATCAATAATCAAAATTTTTTGAATAATTTTTTTTTTATTAATATTAATATTAAATTATTTATAAACCTTAATAAGAGTCAATTTGTGTAACTAATAAATTTAAGTAATTAACAAGATTAGAAACCTAAACGATATTATTCATTAAATTATAATTAAAATAAAGCCTTTTATCGATTGTGGATTATCCTAATTTCATATTAAAATTTCCTAAGAAACCCTAAATTAGAAACCCTAATCCTGGGAATCCTAAAAGAAACCCTAATCCTAATCGACAAGCCTACATGTGTATTAAACTTTAATATGATTGGAAAACCCTAATTATATTTTAGTTATATTAATTTCTATTTTACAAACCCTAATTGTAATTTAGAAAATTTATTTTTCTAATTAAAACCCTAATTCGTGGGTTATAAACCCTAATGACCATTTCAACCCTAATTGCTAAATTAGGCAATATTAATTAGAATATTAATCCTAATTAGCAAGATTGGATTTTATGATTATGAAATACTAATGTAATTATTGAATCCTAATTATAATTTTAGAATATTAATTTTCTATTTTGAAAATCAAAATTCAAAAATCTTGGAAATTAAATTGCGCAAAATTAAAGGGTTTAAACCCTAAACTCTAAAGGGTTCAAACCATAAACCCTAACCCAAACCCTAAACCCTAAGAGTTTGTGAATTGGACAAGTATGCCATTAAAATTAATTTACAAATGACCAAAATGCCTTTTTTGTTTATTTTAATTTGATAACTTGCATAATTGTTAGCTACCTTTAGTTGTTGAACAACTTTGTTGACTTGTGAGACACAAAATCGGCAGAAAAAAAATCATCCATAACATCGGCCCATAGCAACAAGTCATAATATATATAGATTCAAGAGAGAGAAAGTCTCAAAATTTTGTCATTTTGCTCATTTGCTCTCACCAACTCCTCTCTCTCTAGAACCTCCGAATTCCTCAAGTAATTCAAATCCTATAATCGATTTATTAGAACACCAAAAAAGATAAGGAGATCATAGATCAAGATTTGATAAGAGAAGGTATAGCCCTAAATTTATATTTGATCTTGTATGCTAAGAAAGTTTTTGTGTTTTGTGTTTAGATCTTTGCTAGAGGATGTTTTATGTTGATCTATGATGATCAAACATATATCCATAGCATCAAAGTGCCTTAAAAAGGTGTTTTTCAAAATCGTCCAAGAACAAAATCGTGGTCCCGACAAGCTAATGTCAAGGGGCCACAAATTCTTGTTCGTTTGTTATTTTTGTTGTTTAAAAGTTGTTACATGTAGCCTTGTATGTGGTCTTTACTATGCAAGTGGAATCGGTGTCGTAAGATGTCTAGATCATGAGTTATTAACTAATTAAAACCCGTTAACCGAAGCTTCGACCGGATGAAACTGGGTAACCCAGAAAATATAAAAACAAGCGTCGACAAGATTTTATAATGAGCATATATCGATGATTTGATTTTGTTTAATGGTTTTGTAACCGAACTTGTAGCGACATTTGTCTTTGCACGCGTGTATGGCTTCATATCGTTTATATAATCGAGTAGATTGATCGGGGTAGGTGGTCAAACTAGGCAACTAGATACGATTGGCGGTTCGAAAATTCGTAAAGCGGGAAAGCAATGATTCGACATACTTTGACCAAGTGATAACATTTAGATTTATTGTTTATGGTCGAGATGTTAACATCTCGTTGTTCCTTGTCATTCTTACAACACATCGTGGACCAAAACCCGAACCATTTGATGAACCAAACATAAAGGAAATTGAGCTTGAAAGTGTTAACTTGACATCATCTCAGGTTTGGGTTACCTAGAAAACCCAGAGGTGTTCGACAAGAACTTTGTGATTGGATCTTCTTATTCATTTGTTGTATGATCGTGATGTTGGGTTGGATATTGTAGAGTTACATTTTCACTACATGATCCGTGTCAAGTTAGCTCGAATGTAAATATACTGAAATTATACCCGGTCCAAACCGAAAGCACCTTGAACTCGAAATTCAACAATGTTGTTCTTGAGCTCAAGAACACCTAAGACGATGTAAAGTGTCACTAAAGGTCTTTAGCGACGGTTTTATTTATTTTATTTTCGAATATTTAGGTAATTAATTAAAAATAGAAATTAAATTATAAAAATTATTAAAAATGGTTTTAAAAATTATTTTAAATTATGAAAAATAATTTTTGACCAATTAGAATATTTTTCTTTAATATTTATAATTATTTAAATATTAGAGGTATATAATTTATTTAATTAGTGTATTAAATAAATTAGAGAAAAATTATTTAATATTATGAAAATCATTTTAAATAAGAATAATGTATTTAAAAATATTTTGAGTTATAAATGTAACTTTCAATATTTTTGGAGAATTTTCATTAATAAATTAATATTAATGATATTAGATTTATTTAATTATTAAATTAAATAAATAAGATAAAAATGATTTTATTGATTTAAAAATCATTTTAAATAAGAATAAAGTGTTAGAAAATATTTTAAATTATAAAATATAATTTTCAATATTTTTGGAGAATTCTCATTAATAAATTAATATTAATGATGTTAGATTTATTTAATTATTATATTAAATAAATGAATTAAAAATGATATTATTGATTTAAAAATCATTTAAAAATGAGAGAAATGAATTAAAAATATTTTAAGTGATAATTAATTACTTTTAATATTTTGATGATAATTTCATTAATATTTAAAATTAATGGTGATGATTTAAAAATAATTTTAATTATTTTAAAAATCATTTAAGTAGAATATTAATGATTTAAAAATATTTTAAGTTATTAATAATAACTTTAATATTTTGACAAGTATGTTATTAATATTTTTATATTATTAAATATTAATAATGATAAGATTATTTGATAATTAAAACATTTAAAAATGATTTAAGTGTTTAAAAATTATTATAAGTTATAATAATTGTTTATAACTTATTAAAAGCTTAGAAAAATATTATAAGCGATATTTGACTTATCTAAAATAATATTGAAGCTTAGAGACCAAGTTTAATTGACAATCAATGTGTTAATTATCGGATAGGGTGACCGTAACACCAGAATGAATTGAAATCCAACCGCAATAAAATTGTTAGATGGATAAGTGTTTATATGGGTTATAAACATCGATGTGATTATGTGATAATGTGTCTAGATATCTGGCTACCAGGAGGAGGTAAAGGTAACAATTTCGTTTAGAACTTAAATTATGCTAGAATTATGAGTCAGATATTTTTGTGAACAGTTTTCTTTTATAGATTCAAGTCACATGTTAGAATTTGAAACACAAATTTATATTGTGTTGATAAAAATGAATTGATGATACAACTTTAAAAGGTTGTAGAGAATAAGAAAGCGGTGATTCCGAGGACAGAATCCTTTTAAGGAGGGGTGAATGTGATAACCCGGGATTTCGAATAATCAAAATTTTATGAATAATTTTTTTTATTAATATTAATATTAATTATTACTTTTGTGACAAGTATCTGTGATACGTGTATCGAGAAGGTCAATTTGTGTATTGACTAATAAATTTAGAGTAGAGTTGTGCTTAACAAGATTAGAAACCCTATAGTAATTTTACGGATAGGGATTCGTTAGAAATTATAATTAAAATAACTATATTAATGAGTATGTATTTGTACCGACGGGATTATTGATCAATGATTTATCGGATAAGGTTTAAAATTTAAAAACCCTAATAAGATATTAGAAACCCTAATCTCATGATTAGAAACCCTAACGTACCATTAGAAAGCCTAATTGTACGGCGGTAAACCCTAATTTCATATTTGGGAATCCTAAACCCTAAATTAGGAAACCCTAATCCTAATTGGCAAGCCTACTATGTGTATTAAACTTTAATATGATTGGAAAACCCTAATTATATTTTAGTTATATTAGTTTCTATTTAACAAACCCTAATTATAATTTAGAAAATTTATTTTTCTAATTAAAACCCTAATTCGTGGGTTATAAACCCTAATGACCATTTTGACCCTAATTGATAAATTAGGCAATATTAATTAGGAATATTAATCCTAATTTGCAAGATTGGATTTTATGATTAGGAAATACTAATGTAATTATTGAATCCTAATTATAATTTTAGAATATTAATTTTCTA
The DNA here is from genome assembly GCA_020205615.1 of Panax quinquefolius. NCBI lineage: Eukaryota > Viridiplantae > Streptophyta > Magnoliopsida > Apiales > Araliaceae > Panax > Panax quinquefolius. The sequence goes on from CM035166.1 coordinate 44,346,309, forward strand.
TTTTGAAAACTGAAATTCGAAAATCTTGAAAATTAAATTGCAAACCTAAAGGGTTTAAACCCTAAACCCTAAAGGGTTCAAATCCTAAACCCTAACCCTAACCCTAAACCCTAAGGGTTTGTGAATTGGACAAGTATGCCATTAAAATTAATTTACAAATGACCAAAATGCCCTTTTTGTTTATTTTAATTTGATAACTTGCATAATTGTTAGCTACCTTTAGTTGTTGAACAACTTTGTTGACTTGTGAGACACAAAATCAGCAGCAAAAATCGTCCATAACATCAGTCATAACAACAAGTCATAATATATATAGATTCAAGAGAGAGAAAGTCTCAAAATTTTGTCATTTTACTCATTTACTCTCACCAACTCCCTCTCTCTCTAGAACCTCCGAATTCCTCAAGTAATTCAGTCCTATAATCAGTTACTAGAACACCAAAAATAGATAAGGAGATCATAGATCAAGATTTGATAAGAGAAGGTATAGCCCTAAATTTATATTTGATCTTGTATGCTAAGAAAGTTTTTGTGTTTTTGTGTTTAGATCTTTGCTAGAGGATGTTTTATGTTGATCTATGATGATCAAACATATATCCATAGCATCAAAGTACCTTAAAAAGGTGTTTTTCAAAATCTGTCCAAGAACAAAATCTGTGGTCTGACAAGCTAATGTCAGGGGCCACAAATTCTTGTTCGTTTGTTATTTTTGTTGTTTAAAAGTTGTTACATGTAGCCTTGTATGTGGTCTTTACTATGCAAGTGGAATCAGTGTCGTAAGATGTCTAGATCATGAGTTATTAACGGTCAAAACCCGTTGACCGAGCTTGACCGGCTGAAATCTGGGTAACAGAATATAAAAAAACAGCGTCTGACAAGATTTTTAACGAGCATATCGATGATTTGATTTTGTTTAATGGTATTTTTGTAACCGACTTGTAGCCTGACATTTGTACTGTACGCGTATGGCTTCATATCATTTATATAATCAGTAGATTGATCTGGGTAGGTGGTCAAACTAGGCAACTAGACCCTGATTGGCAGTTTCTGGAAATTCCAGAAACGGGAAGAGTAATGATTCTGACATACTTTGACCAAGTGATAACATTTAGATTTATTGTTTATGGACTGAGATGTTAACATCTCGTTGTTCCTTGTTATTCTTACAACATCTGTGGACCAAAACCCGAGCCATTTGATGAACCAAACATAAAGGAAATTGAGATTGAAAGTGTTAACTTGACACTATCTAGGTTTCTGGGTTACCCAGAAAACCCAGAGGTGTTCTGACAAGAACTTTGTGACGCTGGATCTTCTTGTTCATTTGTTGTATGATCATGATGCCGGTTGGATATTGTAGAGTTACATTTTCACTACATGATCCGTGTCCAAGTTAGCTCAGAATGTAAATATACAAGAAATTATACCCGGTCAAACCGAGCACCTTGAACTCGGGTCTAACAGTGTTCTTGAGCTCAAGAACACCTAAGACGACAGAAAGTGTCACTAAAGGTCTTTAGCGACGGTTTTATTTATTTTATTTTCTGAATATTTTGGTAATTAATTAAAAATAGAAATTAAATTATAAAAATTATTAAAAATGGTTTTAAAAATTATTTTAAATTATGAAAAATAATTTTTGACCAATTAGAATATTTTTCTTTAATATTTATAATTATTTAAATATTAGAGGTATATAATTTATTTAATTAGTGTATTAAATAAATTAGAGAAAATTATTTAATATTATGAAAAATCATTTTAAATAAGAATAATGTATTTAAAAATATTTTGAGTTATAAATGTAACTTTCAATATTTTTGGAGAATTTTCATTAATAAATTAATATTAATGATATTAGATTTATTTAATTATTAAATTAAATAAATAAGATAAAAATGATTTTATGGATTTAAAAATCATTTTAAATAAGAATAAAGTGTTAGAAAATATTTTAAATTATAAAATATAATTTTCAATATTTTGGAGAATTCTCATTAATAAATTAATATTAATGATGTTAGATTTATTTAATTATTATATTAAATAAATGAATTAAAAATGATATTATTGATTTAAAATCATTTAAAAATGAGAGAAATGAATTAAAAATATTTTAAGTGATAATTAATTACTTTTAATATTTTGATGATAATTTCATTAATATTTAAAATTAATGGTGATGATTTAAAATAATTTTAATTATTTTAAAAATCATTTAAGTAGAATATTAATGATTTAAAAATATTTTAAGTTATTAATAATAACTTTAATATTTTGACAAGTATGTTATTAATATTTTTATATTATTAAATATTAATAATGATAAGATTATTTGATAATTAAAACATTTAAAATGATTTAAGTGTTTAAAAATTATTATAAGTTATAATAATTGTTTATAACTTATTAAAAGCTTAGAAAAATATTATAAAGCGATATTTGACTTATCTAAAATAATATTGAAGCTTAGAGACCAAGTTTAATTGACAATCAATGTGTTAATTATCGGATAGGGTGACCGAATAATTCGAGAATGGGTGAAATCCAACCGCATCAAAATTGTTAGATGGATAAGTGTTTATATGGGTTATAAACACCGATGTTATTATGTGATAATGTGTCTAGATACTGGTTTGCTACCCAGGAGGTGGTAGCAGGTAACAATTTCGTTTAGAACTTAAATTATGCTAGAATTATGAGTCAGATATTTTTGTGAACAGTTTTCTTTTATAGATTCAAGTCACATGTTAGAATTTGAAACACAAATTTATATTGTGTTGATAAAAATGAATTGATGATACAACTTTAAAAGGTTGTAGAGAATAAGAAAGCGGTGATTCAGAGGAAGAATCCTTTTAAGGAGGGGTGAATGTGATAACCCGGGATTTCGAATAATCAAAATTTTACTGAATAATTTTTTTTTATTAATATTAATATTAATTATTACTTTTGTGACAAGTATCTGTGATATGTGTATCGAGAAGGTCAATTTGTGTATTGACTAATAAATTTAGAGTAGAGTTGTGCTTAACAAGATTAGAAACCCTAACCGTAATTTCTGGATAGGGATTCGTTAGAAATTATAATTAAAATAACTATATTAATGAGTATGTATTTGTACCGACGGGATTATTGATCAATGATTTATCGGATAAGGTTTAAAATTTAAAAACCCTAATAAGATATTAGAAACCCTAATCTCATGATTAGAAACCCTAACGTACCGTTAGAAAGCCTAATTGTACGGCGGTAAACCCTAATTTCATATTTGGGAATCCTAAACCCTAAATTAGGAAACCCTAATCCTAATTGGCAAGCCTACTATGTGTATTAAACTTTAATATGATTGGAAAACCCTAATTATATTTTAGTTATATTAGTTTCTATTTAACAAACCCTAATTATAATTTAGAAAATTTATTTTTCTAATTAAAACCCTAATTCGTGGGTTATAAACCCTAATGACCATTTTGACCCTAATTGATAAATTAGGCAATATTAATTAGGAATATTAATCCTAATTTGCAAGATTGGATTTTATGATTAGGAAATACTAATGTAATTATTGAATCCTAATTATAATTTTTGAATATTAATTTTCTATTTTGAAAACTGAAATTCGAAAATCTTGAAAATTAAATTGCAAACCTAAAGGGTTTAAACCCTAAACCCTAAAGGGTTCAAATCCTAAACCCTAACCCTAACCCTAAACCCTAAGGGTTTGTGAATTGGACAAGTATGTCATTAAAATTAATTTACAAATGACCAAAATGCCCTTTTTGTTTATTTTAATTTGATAACTTGCATAATTGTTAGCTACCTTTAGTTGTTGAACAACTTTGTTGACTTGTGAGACACAAAATCAAATGAAAAAAATCGTCCATAACATCAGTCATAACAACAAGTCATAATATATATAGATTCAAGAGAGAGAAAGTCTCAAAATTTTGTCATTTTGCTCATTTGCTCTCACCAACTCCCTCTCTCTCTAGAACCTCCGAATTCCTCAAGTAATTCAGTCCTATAATCAGTTACTAGAACACCAAAAAAAGATAAGGAGATCATAGATCAAGATTTGATAAGAGAAGGTATAGCCCTAAATTTATATTTGATCTTGTATGCTAAGAAAGTTTTTGTGTTTTTGTGTTTAGATCTTTGCTAGAGGATGTTTTATGTTGATCTATGATGATCAAACATATATCCATAGCATCAAAGTACCTTAAAAAGGTGTTTTTCAAAATCTGTCCAAGAACAAAATCGTGGTCCGACAAGCTAATGTCAGGGCCACAAATTCTTTGCTCGTTTGTTATTTTTGTTGTTTAAAAGTTGTTACATGTAGCCTTGTATTTGGTCTTTACTATGCAAGTGGAATCGATTGTCGTAAGATGTCTAGATCATGAGTTATTAACTGGTCAAAACCCGTTGACCGAAGCTTCGACAATTATCAAACTGGGTAACCCGAGAAATATAAAACAAATATTCGACAAGATTTTGTAATGAGCATATCGATGATTTGATTTTGTTTAATGGTATTTTTGTAACCGACTTGTAGCCCGACATTTGTCTTTTGACGCTGTATGGCTTCATATCATTTATATAATCGATAGATTGATCGGGTAGGAGGTCAAACTAGGCTGACTAGACCTCGATTGGCGGTTTCGGAAATTCCGGATATGGGAAAGAGCAATGATTCGACATACTTTGACCAAGTGATAACGTTTAGATTTATTGTTTATGGTGAGATGTTAACATCTCGTTGTTCCTTGTCATTCTTACAACATCTCGTGGACCAAAACCCGAGCCATTTGATGAACCAAACATAAAGGAAATTGAGATTGAAAGTGTTAACTTGACCTTTATCACGGGTTTCGGGTTACCCGTAAAACCCAGGTGTTTTGACAAGAACTTTGTGATTTGGATCTTCTTGTTCGGGTTGTTGTATGATCGTGATGCTTGGGTTGGATATTGTAGAGTTACATTTTCACTACATGATCCGTGTCAAGTTAGCTCGTAATGTAAATATACAAGAAATTATACCTTTATCAAACCGAGCACCTTGAACTCGGAAATTAATAAAGTTGTTCTTGAGGTCAAGAACACCTAAGACGATGTAAAGTGTCACTAAAGGTCTTTAGCGACGGTTTTATTTATTTTATTTTTACGAATATTTTGGTAATTAATTAAAATAGAAATTAAATTATAAAAATTATTAAAATGGTTTTAAAATTATTTTAAATTATGAAAAATAATTTTTGACAATTAGAATATTTTTCTTTAATATTTATAATTATTTAAATATTAGAGGTATATAATTTATTTAATTAGCGTATTAAATAAATTAGAGAAAAATTATTTAATATTATGAAAAATCATTTTAAATAAGAATAATGTATTTAAAAATATTTTGAGTTATAAATGTAACTTTCAATATTTTGGAGAATTTTCATTATTAAATTATTATTAATGATATTAGATTTATTTAATTATTAAATTAAATAAATAAGATAAAATGATTTTATGGATTTAAAATCATTTTAAATAAGAATAAAGTGTTAGAAAATATTTTAAATTATAAAATATAATTTTCAATATTTTTGGAGAATTCTCATTAATAAATTAATATTAATGATGTTATATTTATTTAATTATTATATTAAATAAATGAATTAAAAATGATATTATTGATTTAAAAATGAGAGAAATGAATTAAAAATATTTTAAGTGATAATTAATTACTTTTAATATTTTGATGATAATTTCATTAATATTTAAAATTAATGGTGATGATTTAAAAATAATTTTAATTATTTTAAAAATCATTTAAGTAGAATATTAATGATTTAAAAATATTTTAAGTTATTAATAATAACTTTAATATTTTGACAAGTATGTTATTAATATTTTATATTATTAAATATTAATAATGATAAGATTATTTGATAATTAAAACATTTAAAAATGATTTAAGTGTTTAAAAAATTATTATAAGTTATAATAATTGTTTATAACTTATTAAAAGCTTCCGAAAAATATTATAAACGATATTTGACTTATCTAAAATAATATTGAAGCTTAGAGACCAAGTTTAATTGACAACCAATGTGTTAATTATCGGATAGGGTGACCAGAACACCGAGAATGGACTGAAATCCAACCAGACCGAAATTGTTAGATTGGATAAGTGTTTATATGGGTTATAAACACTGATGTTATTATGTGATAATGTGTCTAGATACGGTGGCTACCCAGGAGGTGGTAGCAGGTAACAATTTCGTTTAGAACTTAAATTATGCTAGAATTATGAGTCGATATTTTTGTGACAGTTTTCTTTTATAGATTCAAGTCACATGTTAGAATTTGAAACACAAATTTATATTGTGTTGATAAAAATGAATTGATGATACAACTTTAAAAGGTTGTAGAGAATAAGAAAGCGGTGATTCCGAGGACGGAATCCTTTTAAGGAGGGGTGAATGTGATAACCCGGGATTTCGAATAATCAAAATTTTACGAATAATTTTTTTTTATTAATATTAATATTAATTATTACTTTTGTGACAAGTATATGTGATATGTGTATCGAGAAGGTCAATTTGTGTATTGACTAATAAATTTAGAGTAGAGTTATGCTTAACAAGATTAGAAACCCTAACCGTAATTTCTGGATAGGGATTCGTTAAAAATTATAATTAAAATAACTATATTAATGAGTATGTATTTGTACCGACAGGATTATAGATCAATGATTTATCGGATAAGGTTTAAAATTTAAAAACCCTAATAAGATATTAGAAACCCTAATCTCATGATTAGAAACCCTAACGCATGCTTAGAAAGCCTAATTGCATTTACTCAGAAACCCTAATTTCATATTTGGGAATCCTAAACCCTAAATTAGGAAACCCTAATCCTAATTGGCAAGCCTACTATGTGTATTAAACTTTAATATGATTGGAAAACCCTAATTATATTTTAGTTATATTAGTTTCTATTTTACAAACCCTAATTATAATTTAGAAAATTTATTTTCTAATTAAAACCCTAATTAAGTGGGTTTAAAACCTAATGACCATTTTGACCCTAATTGATAAATTAGGCAATATTAATTAGGAATATTAATCCTAATTTGCAAGATTGGATTTTATGATTAGGAAATACTAATGTAATTATTGAATCCTAATTATAATTTTAGAATATTAATTTTCTATTTTGAAAACTGAAATTCAAAAATCTTGAAAATTAAATTGCAAACCTAAAGGGTTTAAACCCTAAACCCTAAAGGGTTCAAATCCTAAACCCTAACCTTAAACCCTAAGGGTTTGTGAATTGGACAAGTATGCCATTAAAATTAATTTACAAATGACCAAAATGCCCTTTTTGTTTATTTTTATTTGATAACTTGCATAATTGTTAGCTACCTTTAGTTGTTGAACAACTTTGTTGACTTGTGAGACACAAAATCAGCAGCAAAAATCGTCCACAACATCAGTCATAACAACAATTCATAATATATATAGATTCAAGAGAGAGAAAGTCTCAAAATTTTGTCATTTTGCTCATTTGCTCTCACCAACTCCCTCTCTCTCTAGAACCTCCAAATTCCTCAAGTAATTCAAATCCTATAATCGATTACTAGAACACCAAAAAAGATAAGGAGATCATAGATCAAGATTTGATAAGAGAAGGTATAGCCCTAAATTTATATTTGATCTTGTATGCTAAGAAAGTTTTTTGTGTTTTGTGTTTAGATCTTTGCTAGAGGATGTTTTATGTTGATCTATGATGATCAAACATATATCCATAGCATCAAAGTACCTTAAAAGGTGTTTTCAAAATCGTCCAAGAACAAAATCGTGGTCCGACAAGCTAATGTCAGGGCCACAAATTCTTGTTAGATTTGTTATTTTGTTGTTTAAAAGTTGTTACATGTAGCCTTGTATGTGGTCTTTACTATGCAAGTGGAATCGAAGGTCGTAAGATGTCTAGATCATGAGTTATTAGCAATCAAAACCCGTTAATCGAAAGCTTCGATGCCATTTGAAATCTGGGTAACCCGTAAATATAAAAACAATCGTCGACAAGATTTTGTAACGAGCATATCTCGATGATTTGATTTTGTTTAATGGTATTTTTGTAACCGACTTGTAGCCTAACATTTGTACTATACACGTATGGCTTCATATCGTTTATATAATCGAGAGATTGATTGGGGTAGGTGGTCAAACTAAGCAACTAGACCACGATTGGCGATTTCTGGAAATTCCAAAAGCGGGAAGAAGCAATGATTCGACATACTTTGACCAAGTGATAACGTTTAGATTTATTGTTTTTGGACTGAGATTGTAAGACCCCAACTTATTATTAATGAAATTTAATTTTCTCTATTTATTATTTTAAAATAGTAAGGGTTGATTTGATTAATGTGGATAGTTAGGGGTAAAATACTCAAATACTTCAAAATAAGCAAGTGGTTATAAAATATTCATTGTTGTCGGGGAATATTCATTTGGTCGTGGAATATTTGTACTTTGCTTGGGAATATTTGTATGACGAGTAGTGTGACCATGTGTGGGCCCCATAACTGAAAGCGATTGGATGAAGAAAACGACAAATATAAGTGGTTTAAAAATAATCGGCAGTAGTTATTACCGCTATTATCTTGTTAAAATACCGGTGGTTAAAAACACGATGTAGCACCGGTATTGCACCAATTATTGATTCTTACGTAAGAAGGCACTACTCGATAATGGTTACAGTAATTATTATTCAATTATTTTATTGAGTTAATAATTCTTTGCGTTGATATTTTATATTGTTGTTGTTTGATAATTGTCATTACACATTTATTTTTCATTATCGAAGCAATAATTCATATTATCTGAATAATATTATTAGATAACATTATTGGCAATGTCTAGAAAGTTACATCTAAGGAGAGGTTTGGTCACCTAATTGCGGCCAAGAAGAAGAAATTCTTATTGGAAAGCCCCTCTTCCTGAGGAGGGGCTGCTCGGTTGTCGATATTGTGATTCTCGTAATATTATTTGTGAATAATTAATTATTGATTCATATGATGAGGAAAATATTGATTTTATATGGATATAGATGGAGAAAATTTTTAATGTGACAATTGTTGAAAATTGAAATTTTATCTTTTCTCGATAAAATAATTATTTAAATATATTATTATATTTTAATAATATAATAATGGTGATATTTTTACAACGAATGTGGGATATATGAGTATCTGAGGAGGAAGAGTATTTTTGTTGCAATAAATGTTTAAAACATGTTAAACATGTCATTGGACCCCATTTATTGGATCGAAATTTGATTATAGCTTGTAAAATCGCTTGGTTTGTGGATTTGGTCAATTTCTCTTTGGAATTTGGGAAAACTTTCATCTGCAAAGTTGTAGAGAATTGAATTTCCTATAAAAACACGCGAGATTCGAATTTTCTGATGAAAGGACTATTTATTATGAATTATTGAAGTTCCGAAGCTCCGAAATAATTGATTTTTGGAAGTTTAAAATATTTAAAATTAGAAAAACGTTTTTTTCATTATGGTGTGTTACACATGTGGGTTGAATGAGCTGAATTCAGTTCTTGGAAGGTTGGCGTAGGAAATTTTATTATAAATAATAATATTATATTAAATTTTCTACTTTGGTGTTCTAAGCATTTTCCTATAAATAGGGTGCTTAGGTTAGAATTGAAAATCACACCAGAAACTGAAGTTTTCTCTCTCTATATTATCGAGCGTATTCTTGTGAGTATTTTGAGTATACTTTGAGTATTGTTAGACGGTGCAAGTTCCCTTCAGCACTATACCCGGTATTCCAGCTAGAAGTACTAATCTTTCGAGGTAAGGGATGTTATTTTCTTCTCAAATGATATTATTTCTTCAATATCATTATGCTGAAATATTGGTTGATACTTTTTATCAAATTTGGAACTTTTTCATATCGGGGTTACCATTCATGAGTTACTATTCATGAGTTACTATTCACGAGTTACTATTCACGAGTTACTATTCACGAGTTACTATTCACGAGTACTATTCATGAAGCGTGAAGATGTTTTTTTGGGAAATTTTTATCTTTTGGTGTCGGAGTTACTATTCACGTATACGGCACTATTCACAGAAAAATAAAATTTCTTCTTTTTGTCCAAAATATCTATTCTGGATACTAGCTTTGATTGTATCCATGTTTTGATCATTCTTGAATTTTACACCACTATGATTATTTTTGAGGTATTTTTGAATATGGATAAAACAAAGTACGAATCCTTAATCCTTAATCCTTGTCATTTTGTTTCACTGGATTCGTTTCTTTAAAAATATTTTCATCATCCTCGACCTTAAATGATGATATTATTGAATATCTTTGGCACGTAGTGCAAAAGATGAATGATTTTCAAGAATATCTTTGGTAGTAGTCAAAAGATGAATAGGTGTTTAGATGAACATGACTAATCGATGAATATCTTTGGCTCTGTAGTGCAAAGATGAATATTTTATTCGAGATGTATATTGATTGATGTTCTGAGGATAAAAGGTAGGCGATGAACTTTTAAATTCATACATAGAAGATAGTAGTTTGCATTCTCTACTTAACTCTTCTAATGAATTATTATTTCGCTTCTGAATATTGATTTAAAATTTGTTGTCTATTATAGATTCTATTAGATTTTTCCCCGTTGAAGACTAACGGTAATTTGTTGTATATTATCTTAGTCATAATATTCTTTATGGGCTAGTTGAGCTCACCCTTTTCCTTTTGTTCCATTTTTCTTCTCAGGGAGGCGAGAATATAACGAGTACGAAGTCGGGGTATGGAATGAAGGTTTTAGAAAGAGTTGTTTAGTAGTCCTCACCATTTTGTAAAATAATGTATTAATAAATGTGATGAGGATTTATTTGAGTATAGATATTGTCAGAAGATAATATTTGTATTCAAACTCAGCTTTTCTTGTTGTAATAATAAAGTTGTAGTTGTTTACGTACCATGTATTGACAACTCGGAATGGGTGATGTATACCTATTTTGGGGGCGCCACGGTTGGTATCGAGCTTAGGGATATGATCTCTGCATGAGGAGATGGGGAATAGAACTAGGAGGGGAGGACGTAAATCCTTCCTTAGCTAGTGTGTCCTACTTAAGCTTATTTTTTAGTTAGTCAAGATATAAGGATATTATGTGATATATTGATTTTCTTAATTAACCCTTGTTTTATGATAGTATTTAAGAATGTCATTGGGAATATTAACAATGGAAATAAGACCGTGGAGACGCTTTGTACTCACCAACGAGGAGAACGTGCCATGATCGGGCAATGTTCCTCCCGTGAACAACACCTTTGAAAGCGAGATGATGAGCGAGGGATGTTTAGAAGCTTTTTGCGAGTTCATACAAATAAAATCGACGAGGAGACTCGTGTTCAAAATACTGAGGAGGAAATGATAGCAATTCACGGGTTGTCACAAACAAGCGATTCAAAGAGTTGGGACCACGAATTTAAGGGAAAGCGAGATCCGATCATGGCGGAAACATGGGTCAAGCAAATTACCAAGATATTCGATGTCTTGGGATGCGGAGAACGAAGGTTCCATTCGCCACCTTTATGTTAGTGGTAGACAGACTCACCGGTGGAGTCGTGAAGCGTACTCCATCCAAACCGCGACTCAAGATGTCTTTGGGAGACTTTTTCAGAACTATTTAATGACAAATACTTTCCGAAAGTGTTCGGCTATATGAAGGAAGTTGAGTTTATTAGACCGAGCGAAAAAACACGATTTGTCTCGAAGACGAGGCAAAGTTTGCATAGAGTTATCCGTGTTTGCACCTCATTTGGTGGAGAATGAGGAACGATGACGCGGATGTTTCTTAGAGGTTTGAAACACGGCATACGTCAATTATCTCATTTCTCATAAATTTTCTCTCTATTCAGATGTTGTAAAATGTGGCTCAATTATTAGAGCGAGATAACGAGTAATACGGTCAACCGAGGGACCACAAACGAGGATCGTACGGAGATAGCGATCAATGGAATAATGATAACCACGGAGAAAGAAAGCAGACGGACAAAATGGTAACCACTCTGGTGGTAATCATGGCCATGAAAATAGAAGAAGCGAGTCGGGGAGGAGATTTTAAAAGAGGAGATTTAACAATGACCATGTGAAAGACGATAGGTGTTGCGAAGAAGAATCGGTTCTAAGGGAGGAGAACGACCATCCATTCATATGTTACAAATGCGGAAAAGAGGGACATATCACCAAACCGCGCCACAACAATTCAAGGTATGCTATAATTGTGGAAAGGAAGGACATATCGCATCGAGATTATACAAAGAGAGAAACCTAGTTTAGCGGGGACGGTGACTCAAAAGATCGTCCCGTAAAAGTCAAAGTCAACGATTTTGGAAGAGCGTTTGTTGTGATCGGTCATAATGCGAGGAACCCAAACGAGGTGATCACGGTAAGCTATTTATAAATTCTTGCGAAGTTTATACCTTACTTGATACCGGTGCTACCCATTCATTTATCTCTCCGCATGTGCTCAACGTTTAAACTTGACCGAGAGAAATTAGACTTTGACCTATCTCGTGGAAACTCCGTTAGGAGAAACTTTCATCACATCCATCGTTTATAAATCTTGTTTGATTCAAGTTGGCACCATCACCTTACCATTGACCTTATCTCTTTAAAGATACTTGCTTTTGATGTGATTTTAGGGATTGATTGGTTAACTACTCATCATGCCAAAATTGATTGTTTTCGTAAGGTTGTTAGTTTTCATATTCCTAACCAACCCTATCATTTAATTCAAGCAACTAAACCATTAAAATCAATCAACGTCATATCTAATCATAAAGCTATTCGCTTATTGAAAAGCGGATGTCAAGCTTTCTTAGCCCATGTTATGGATTTGAATAAAGACACGTCAAATTTGAATAATATTCTGTTGTTATTGACTTTCCGACGTATTTCCCAAAGAACTTCCTTGGCCTACCCCGTAACGTGAAGTTGAATTCTTTATTGATCTTGAACACGGTACAAAGCCCATTTCTAAAACCCCATATCGAATGGCTCCTATTGAACTTCAAGAGTTAAAGGTCCAACTACAGAATTGTTGGACATCGGTTTCATTCGCCCTAGTACATCTCCTTGGGGTGCTCCTGCATTTTATTTGTAAAGAAGAAAGACGGAGTATGCGACTTTGTATTCACTATCTGGAATTGAACCATGTCACCATTAAGAATAGGTATCCTCTACCTCGTATTGATGACTTGTTTAACCCGATTGCAAGGCACAATGATTTTTTTAAAAATCGATCTTCGCTCGGATATCATCAGGTGAAGATTAGAACTTAGGATATTCCAAAGATTGCCTTTAGAACTCTCGATGCGACGGCATTATGAATTCTTAGTCATGTCTTTCGGATCGACTAATGCTCCCATGCTTTCATGGATATGATGAACCAAGTATCAAGGAATATTTGGATCGCTTTGTTGTTGTCTTTTTTTGATGACATCCTTATATATTCCAAAAGTCGTGAAGATCATGAGCACCATTTGAAGTTGGTACTCCAAAGGCTTCGTGAAAACAAACTATATGCCAAATTAGAGAAATGCGAGTTCGGGTCGAGGAAGTAGCATTCCTTAGGCATGTGGTGTCTAAAACATGGAGTATCATTGATCCGTGAAGATTGAAGCAATACAAAGTTAGGCAACCAAAGTCGGTGACTAAAGAAATCGTAGCTTTTGGGCTTAATGGTTATTATCGAAGATTCATGGAAGGGTTTTCTCGAATCGCTACTCCATTAACTCACCTAACTCGGAAGGATACAAAATTCGTTTGGAGCGAAGAATCGCGAGAAGAGTTTCCAAGAGCTTAAGAGAGACTTATTTCTAAGACTGTTTCTAACAATACCATCCTGGTTCGGATGGATTTGTTATCTACAATGATGCTTGAGGCAAAGGGTTAGGATGTGTTCTCATGCAACGTGGGAAATTCATAGTCTATGCCTCATGACAACTTAAAGAGTATGAGAGGAATTATCCTACTCATGATCTAGAGTTAAGTGCAATGCTTTTGCGCTTAAAGATATAGAGGCACTTATCTATATGGGGAGAAAGTGGAGATATATTCGCACCGCAAAAAGCCTTAAATATTTCTTCACTCAAAAAGAACTCTACATACGCAAGAATGACGTTGGCTCGAGCTATTGAAAGACTACACCACACTATTCAATACCATCCCGGAAAAGTTTAACGTGGTAGCCGACGCGTTGAGTAGAAGATCATATGTAAGACCCCAACTTATTATTAATGAAATTTAATTTTCTATTTATTATTTTGAAATAGTAAGGGTTGATTTGATTAATGTGGATAGTTAGGGTTAAATACTCAAATATTTCAATAATAAGCAAGTGGTTATAAAATATTCATTGTTGTCGGGGAATATTTGTTTGGTCGTGGAATATTCGTCTTTGTCGGGGAATATTTGTATGACGGTAGCGACCATGTGTGGGCCCCATGTGAAAGCGATTGGATGAAAAGCGACAAATATAAGTTGTTTAAAAATAACAGCAGAAGTTATTATAGATTAATCTTTCGTTAAAATACTCGGTGGTTAAAACACAGTAGCACACGGTATTGCACCAATTATTGATTCTTACGTAAGAAGGCACTACTCAATAATGGTTACAGTAATTACTGTTCAGTATTTTATTGAGTTAATAATTGTTGCGTTGATATTTTATATTGCTGTTGTTTCAATAATTGTCATTACACAGTATTTTTATTATCGAAGCAATAATTCATATTATCTGAATAATATTATTAGATAACATTATTGGCAATGTCTAGAAAGTTACATCAAGGAGAGGTTTGGTCACCTAATTGCGGCGCCAAGAAGAAGAAATTCTTATGGAAAGCCCCTCTTTCCGGAACCTACACGGTTGTCAATATTGTGATTACGTAATATTATTTGTGAATAATTAATTATTGATTCATATGATGAGGAAAATATTGATTTTATGTGGATATAGATGGAGAAAATTTTAATGTGACAATTGTTGAAAATTGAAATTTTATCTCTTTTCTCGATAAAATAATTCATTTAAATATATTATTATATTTTAATAATATAATAATGGTGATATTTTTACAACGAATGTGGGATATATGAGTATCTGAGGAGGAAGAGTATTTTGTTGCAATAAATGTTTAAAACATGTTAAACATGCTCATGGACCCCAATTATTGGTGAAATTTGATTATAGCTTGTAAAATTGCTTTGTTTGTGGATTTGATCAATTTCTATTTGGAATTTGGAAAAACTTTCTTCCGCAAAGTTGTAGAGAATTGAATTTCCTATAAAACTCACGAGATTCGAATTTTCTGATGAAAGGGCTATTTATTATGAATTATTAAAGTTCAAGCTCTAAATAATTAATTTTTGAAGTTTTAAATATTTTTAATAAGAAAAACATTTTTTTTGAGTTAGGCAAGGTGAGTCACACATGGTGGTTGAATGGTTTGAATCAGTTTTTGGAAGTGCGGGAGGGAATTTAATAATTATATATTAATATTTTATTAAATTTTCTTCTTTGGTGTTCTAAGCATTTTCCTATAAATAGGGTGCTTAGGTTAGAATTGAAAATCACTTTAAACTCAAGTTTTTTCTCTCTATATTATCGAGCGTATTCTTGTGAGTATTTTGAGTATACTTTGAGTATTGTTAGGCGGTCTGCAAGTTCCCTTCAAAGACTATATACCCTAGATTCCAACTAGAAGTACTAATCTTCGAGAGGTGAGGATGTTATTTTCTTCTCAAATGATATTATTTCTTCAATATCATTATCTTTGAAATATTGGTTGAAACTTTTATCAAATTTGGAACTTTTTCATATCGGGGTTACCATTTATTCTATTGAGTTCTTATTCACGAGTTACTATTCACGAAAGTTCTATTCACGAGTTACTATTCAAAGTACTAAGATGAAGCGTGAATTTGTATCTTTTGGTGTTGAATTACTATTCTTTTGATACTGAAAGTTACTATTCACGTGATACTGCACTATTCACGAAAAAAATAAAATTTCTTCTTTTTGTCCAAAATATCTATTCGGATACTAGCTTTGATTGTATCCATGTTTTGATCATTCTTGAATTTTACACCACTATGATTATTTTTGAGGTATTATTTTTGAATATGGATAAAACAAAGTACTTAATCCTTAATCCTTAATCCTTGTCATTTTGTTTCATTGGATTCGTTTCTTTAAAAATATTTTCATCATCCTCGTCTTAAATGATGATATTATTGAATATCTTTGGCCCAGTAGTAAAGATGAATGATTTCAAGAATATCTTTGGTCAGTAAAAAGATGAAATACGTGTTTAGATGAACATGATTAATCGATGAATATCTTTGGCACAGTAGTGCAAAGATGAATATTTGATTCCAGATGTATATTGATTGATGTTACTGGGGATAAAAGATAGACGATGAACTTTTAAATTCATACATAGAAGATAATAGTTTGCATTCTCTACTTAACTCTTCTAATGAATTATTATTTTCATTGCGAATATTGATTTAAAATTTGTTGTCTATTGTATTCTATTAGATTTTTCCTGTTGAAGACTAACGGTAATTTGTTGTATATTATCTTAGTCATAATATTCTTTTATTGGGCTAGTTGAGCTCACCCTTTTCCTTTTTGTTCCATTTTTCTTCTCGGGAGGCGAGAATATAACGAGAATTTAGAGTGGGGTATGGAATGAAGGTTTTAGAAAGAGTTGTTTAGTAGTCCTCACCATTTTTGTAAAATAATGTATTAATAAATGTGATGAGGATTTATTTGAGTATAGATATTGTCTGAAGATAATATTTGTATTCAAACTCACAGATTTCTTGTTGTAATAATAAAGTTGTAGTTGTTTACGTACCATGTATTGACAACTCAGAATGGGTGATGTATACCTATTTTGGGGGCGTCACAGTTGGTATCAGAGCTTAGGGATATGATCTCTGGCGGAGATCGGGGAATAGAACTAGGAGGGGAGAGACGAGTAAATCCTTCGCTAGTGTGTCCTACTTAAGCTTATTTTTTTAGTTAGTCAGTATATAAGGATATTATGTGATATATTGATTTTCTTAATTAACCCTTGTTTTATGATAGTATTTAAGAATGTCAACTGGGAATATTAACAATGGAAATAAGACCGTGGAGACGCCTGTACTCACCAACGAGGAGAACGTGCAACAGTCTGGCAATGTTCCTCCTGTGAACAACACCAACGAAAGCGAGATGATGAGCGAGGGATGTTTAGAAGCTTTTTTGCAGTTCATGCAAAATCAGACGAGGAGACTCGTGTTCAAAATACTGAGGAGGAAATGATAGCAATTCACGGGTTGTCACACCCAAGCGATTCAAAGAGTTGGGACCACGAATTTAAGGGAAAGCGGATCCGATCATACGCGGAAACATGGGTCAAGCAAATTACCAAGATATTCGATGTCTTGGGATGCACGGAGAACAGAAGGTTCCATTCGCCACCTTTATGTTCCGTGGCGAGACGGACTACTGGTGGGAGTCTCGTGAAGCGTACCCATCCAAACCGCTTTTCAAAGATGTCTTGGGAGACTTTTCAGAAACTATTTAATGACAAATACTTTCACGAAAGTGTTCATCATATGAAGGAAGTTGAGTTTATTAGACCGAGCAGAAAAAAACATGGCGGTGTCTCGAAGACGAGGCAAAGTTTGCAGAGTTATCCGTGTTTGCACCTCATTTGGTGGAGAATGAGGAACGTATATGACGCGGATGTTTCTTAGAGGTTTGAAACCGGCGATACGTCGATATCTCATTTCTCATAAATTTTCTCTCTATTCAGATGTGTAAATGCAGGGCTCAATTATTAGAGCGAGATAACTTAGTACTACGGTCAAGCGAGGGACCACAACCGAGGATCGTACGAGAGATAGCAATCAATGTAATAATGATAACCGGCGGAGAAAAAGCAGACGGACAAAAATGGTAACCACTCTGGTGGTAATCATGGCCATGAAAATAGAAGAAGCGAGTCGGGAGGAGATTTTAAAAGAGGAGATTTAACAATGACCATGTGAAGACGACAAAGTCTGGCAAAGAATCGGGTTCTAAGGAGGAGAACGACCATGATCGTATATGTTACAAATGCGGAAAAAGAGGACATATCGGTCAAAGCGCCCACAGCAGTTCAAGGTATGCTATAATTGTGGAAAGGAAGGACATATCGCATGCGAGATTATGCAAGAGAGAAACCTAGTTTAATGGGACGGTGACTCAAAAAGATCGTCCCGAAAAAGTCAAAGTCAACGATTTCGGGAAGAAGCGTTTGTTGTGTATTTGGTCATAATGCGAGGAACCCAAACGAGGTGATCACGGGTAAGCTATTTATAAATTCTTGCGAAGTTTATACCTTACTTGATCACGGTGCTACCCATTCATTTATCTCTCCTGCATGTGCTCAACGTTTAAACTTGACTCAGGAGAAATTAGACTTTGACCTATATCTGTGGAAACTCCGTTAGGAGAAACTTTCATCACATCCACCGTTTATAAATCTTGTTTGATTCAAGTTGGCACCATCACCTTACACCATTGACCTTATCTCTTTAAAGATACTTGCTTTTGATGTGATTTTAGGGATTGATTGGTTAACTACTCATCATGCCAAAATTGATTGTTTTTCGTAAGGTTGTTAGTTTTCATATTCCTAACCAACCTATTTGCATTTAATTCAAGCAACTAAACCATTAAAATCAATCATTTGTCATATCTAATCATAAAGCTATTCGTTTATTGAAAAACGGATGTCAAGCTTTCTTAGCCCATGTTATGGATTTGAATAAAGACACGTCAAATTTGAATAATATTCCTGTTGTTATTGACTTTCCTGACGTATTTCCCAAAGAACTTGTGTTTAGATGAACATGACCAACTGATGAATATCTTTGGCCTGTAGTGCAAAGATGAATATTTGATTCCAGATGTATATTGATTGATGTTACAGGGATAAAAGATAGACGATGAACTTTTAAATTCATACATAGAAGATAATAGTTTGCATTCTCTACTTAACTCTTCTAATGAATTATTATTTCCGCTGCGAATATTGATTTAAAATTTGTTGTCTATTGTATTCTATTAGATTTTTCCCTGTTGAAGACTAATTGTAATTTGTTGTATATTATCTTAGTCATAATATTCTTTCTTCGGGCTAGTTGAGCTCACCCTTTTCCTTTTTGTTCCATTTTTCTTCTCGGGAGGCGAGAATATAAGCGAAATACAGTTGGGGTATGGAATGAAGGTTTTAGAAAGAATTGTTTAGTAGTCCTCACCATTTTTGTAAAATAATGTATCAATAAATGTGATGAGGATTTATTTGAGTATAGATATTGTACAGAAGATAATATTTGTATTCAAACTCACGCTTTTACTGGTTGTAATAATAAAGTTGTAGTTGTTTTACATACCATGTATTGACAACTCGAATAGGTGATGTATACCTATTTTGGGGGCGTCATGGTTAGTATCGAGCTTAGGATATGATCTCTGGCGGAGATCGGGGAATAGAACTAGGAGGAGAGACGAGTAAATCCTTCGCTAGTATGTCCTACCTAAGCTTATTTGTTAGTTGGTCGGTATATAGGGATATTATGTGATATATTGATTTCCTTAATTAACCCTTGTTTTATGATGATGATTTGAGAATGTCGACTAAGAATATTAATAATGGAAATGAGACCGTGGAGACGCCTTTGTACTCACCAACGAGGAGAACGTGCAACAGTCGGCAATGTTCCTCCCTGTGAACAACACCATTGAAGCGAGATGATGAAGCGAGGGATGTTTAGAAGTTTTTTGCGGTTCATGCAAAATCGCAGACGAGGAGACTCGTGTTCAAAATCTGAGGAGAAATGATAGCAATTCACGGGTTGTCACAACAAGCGATTCAAAGAGTGGGACCACGAATTTAAGGGAAAGCCGATCCGATCACGGCGGAAACATGGGTCAAGCAAATTACCAAGATATTCGATGTCTTGGGATGCGGAGGAACGAAGGTTCCATTCGCCACCTTTATGTTCGTGGCGAGGCGATTCTTCATCGGGTGGGAGTGCGTAAGCGTACCCATCGGTACTTTTCGGCATGTCTTGGGAGACATTTGAAGCTATTTAATGACAAATACTTTCACGAAAGTGTTCGTCATATATGAAGGAAGTGGAGTTCATCGATTGGAACAAAACAACATGATTGTCTCAAAGATGCGAGGCAAAGTTTGCAGAGAGTTATCCAAGTTTGCACCACATTTGGTGGAGAATAAGGAGCGATGACGCGGATTTTTCTTAGAGGTTTGAAACCCGGCATACGTCGGTATCTCATTCTCATAAATTTTCTCTTTATTCGGATGTTGTAAAATGTGAGCTCAATTATTAGAGCGAGATAATGAATACGGTCATTTGAGGGACCACAACCGAGGATCGTACCGGAGATAGCGATCAGCGAATAATAATAATAAAACGAGAGAAAGAAACAAGCGGAAAAAAATGGTTACCACTCTGGTGGTAATCATGGTAATGAAAATGAAGAAGCGAGTCGAGGAGGAGATTTTAAAGAGGAGATTTAACAAACGACCATATGAAGACAGCAGTCTTTGCAAAGAATCGGTTCTAAGGGAGGAGAACGACCACCGGTCATATGTTAGAATTGCGGAAAAAGAGGACATATCGGTCAAACGCGCCACAGATTCAAGGTATGCTATAATTGTGGAAAGGAAGGATATATCGCTCGAGATTTTCTGATAGCGAAACCTAGTTCAGCCGGGACGGTGACTCAAAAGATCATCCCAGAAAAGTCAAAGTCAGCGATTCCGGAAGAGCGTTTGTTGTGGTTGGTCATAATGCGAGGAATCCAAACGAGGTTATCACGGGTAAGCTATTTATAAATTCTTGCGAAGTTTATACCTTACTTGATACCGGTGCTACCCATTCATTTATCTCTCCTGCATGTGCTCAACGTTTAAACTTGACTCCGGAGAAATTAGACTTTGACCTATATCTGTGGAAACTCCGTTAGGAGAAACTTTCATCACATCCACTGTTTATAAATCTTGTTTGATTCAAGTTGGCACCATCACCTTACATTGACCTTATCTCTTTAAAGATACTTGCTTTTGATGTGATTTTAGGGATTGATTGGTTAACTACTCATCATGCCAAAATTGATTGTTTTCGTAAGGTTGTTAGTTTTCATATTCCTAACCAACTTTTGTTATGCAATTCAAGCAACTAAACCATTAAAATCAATCATTGTCATATCTAATCATAAAGCTATTCGTTTATTAAAAAGCGGATGTCAAGCTTTCTTAGCCCATGTTATGGATTTGAATAAAGACACGTCAAATTTGAATAATATTCTGTTGTTATTGACTTTCCGACGTATTTCAGAAGAACTTCCGGCCTACCCCTTAACGTGAAGTTGAATTCTTTATTGATCTTGAACTGTACAAAGCCCATTTCTAAAACCCCATATCGAATGGCTCCTATTGAACTTCGAGGAGTTAAAGGTCCAACTACTGGGAATTGTTGGACATCGGTTTCATTAAATCCTAGTACATCTCCTTGGGGTGCTCTGTTTTATTTGTAAAGAAGAAAGACGGGAGTATGCGATTTTGTATTGACTATCGGGAATTGAACCATGTCACCATCAAGAATAGGTATCCTCTACCTCGTATTGATGACTTGTTTGACCGATTTTGAGGGCACAATTCTTTCAAAAATCGATCTTCGATTCGGATATCATCACCAAGATCGAATCGAGATATTCCAAAGACCGCCTTTCGAACTTCGGTATGGGCATTATGAATTCTTAGTCATGTCTTTCGGATTGACTAATGCTCGCTGGCTTTCATGGATATGATGAACCGAGTATTCAAGGAATATTTGGATCAATTTGTTGTTGTCTTTATTGATGACATCCTCATATATTCCAAAAGCCGTGAAGATCATGAGCACCATTTGAAGTTTGGTACTCCAAAGGCTTCGTGAAAACAAACTATATGCCAAATTGAAGAAATGCGAGTTCGCGGCGAGGAAGTAGCATTCCTTGGGGCGCGTGGTGTCGAAACATGGAGTATCAAGTGGACCCGTGAAGATTGAATCAATACAAAGTTGGGAGCAACCAAGTGTTTGTGGTGGAAATCACGTAGCTTTTTGGGCTTAATTTGGTTATTATCGGAGATTCGTGGAAGGGTTTTCTCGAATCGCTACTCCATTAACTCAGCTAACTCGGAAGGATACAAAATTCATTTGGAGCGAAGAATGCGAGAAAAGTTTCCAAGAGCTTAAGAGGAGACTTATTTAAGACTGTTCTAACAATACCATCCGGTTTGGATGGATTTGTTATCTCTGACGATGCTTCGAGCAAAGGGTTAGGATGTGTTCTCATGCAACGTGGGAAAGTCATAGCCTATGCCTCATGACAACTTAAAGAGTATGAGAGGAATTATCCTACCATGATCTAGAGTCAAGTACTTTCGTTTTCGGCGCTAAAGATATGGAGGCACTATCTATATAGGGAGAAAGTGGAGATATATTCGGACCATAAAAGCCTTAAATATTTCTTCACTAAAAAAAGAACTCAACATGCTGCAAATGACGTTGGCTCGAGCTATTGAAAGACTACGACCACACTATTCAATACCATCCCGAAAAGCGAACGTGGTAATGACGCGTTGAGTAGAAGATCATATATGGAACGAAAAGTGCGATGATGTCAAGTATACGATAGAGCCAACTTTAATAGAAAAAGTTAAGGTTGCTCAAGCCACCCAGGCCGGAGCCGATGCGTATGAAGAAGAAAGTACAAGAAGGAGCTATTGCGAGGCGAGAATTGATGAAGAAGGAATACTTGAGTCCACTCTAGACTTTGTGTTCCTAACGACTACGATTTGAAGTACAAGATTATGATGGAGGCACACAATACACCATTTGCAATCCATCACGGAAGTACTAAAATGTATCGTGATCTTGACATACATTTTGGTGGAACAATATGAAGAGAGAGATTGCAAAGTTTATCTCAATGTGTTTAACTTGTCAGCGTGTAAAGCGAAACATCTAGTACCTAAGGGTCCGTTGCAACCACTTGAGATTAGGAATGGAAGTGGGAACACATTACCATGGATTTCGTTATGGGTCTTCCTACGGTTTCTCAAGGCATCAATGCTATTTGGGTTATTGTTGATAGATTAACCAAGTCCGCTCATTTCTTGCCGATACGGAGACTCATTCCTTGAACGTCTTGCTAGTATATACGTGAATGAGATTGTGAGGTTGCATGGCATGCCGGTATCCATAGTTTCGGATCGTGACCCAAGATTCACTTCAAGATTTTGGGTTAGCTTGCAAAAAGCTATGGGCACAGATTTGCGATTTAGTTAGCATACCATCCCCAAAGCAGACGGACAATCGAGAGGACTATTCAAACTCTTGAAGATTTATTAAGACTCGTGTCCTGACTTCAAGGGCGGTTGGGATAAGTATTTACCATTGGTGGAATTCTCCTACAACAACAGTTATCGAGCAAGTATAGGTGTGGCTCCATTCAAGCATTATATGGACGAAAATGTCGTTCTCCAATATGTTGGGATGAGGTGGGTGAAGCAACATTGTTGGGACCCGAGTTGAAACGCATTATGACTAGAAAAGATTCAAATGATTCGACAACGATACAAAGCGGCACAAGATCGACAAAAGAGTTATGCGGATCTTCATCGAAAGGACGTGGAATTTAGTGTGGGGATCATGTATTGTTGCGAGTTGCTCCATAGAAGGGAGTTACAAGATTTGGGAAGAGAGGAAAGCTCAATCCACGATTTATTGGTCCATTTCAAATTCTCGACCGAAGTAGGAAATGTAGCCTATAGACTTGCGTTACCTCAAAGTATGTCTCGTGTTCATAATGTGTTTCATATCCGTATCGTAAATATGTGAAAGACCCGAACCACGTTGTAGAAGTTAGAAGCCGGACGAAATAGTAGAAGACTTAACGTGTGAGGAGGTACTGTTAAGATCTTGGATAGGAAGGAGCATGTCCTACATGAAAAGGTCATACCACAAGTTAAAGTTTTGTGGAGGAATCATGCTATAGAGGAAATGACCAGGAATTGGAAAGCGGAAATGAAAGCGAGGTATCCTCACCTTTGAAAAACACTGTGTACGCACGCCAATTTCGAGGGACGAAATTTCATAAGGAGGGAGGTTGTAAGACCCCAACTTATTAGTAATGAAATTTAATTTTTCTATTTATTATTTTGAAATAGTAAGGGTTGATTTGATTAATGTGGATAGTTAGGGGTTAAATACGCAAATATTTCAAAATAAGCAATTGTTATAAAATATTCATTGTTGTCGGGGAATATTCGTTTGGTCGTGGAATATTCAGATCGCTGTCGGGGAATATTCGATTTACTAGCGCAAAAACCATGTGTGGGCCCCATAGCGATTGGATGAAGAAAACGACAAATATAAGTTGTTTAAAAATAACGGCATAGTTGTTACCGTTAATACTGTTAAAATACTTGGTGGTTAAAACACAGTAGCACATGGTATTGCACCAATTATTGATTCATACGTAAGAAGGCACTACTCAATAATGGTTACTGACAATTACTATTAAAAGATTTTATTGAGTTAATAATTCTTTGCGTTGATATTTTATATTCTTTGTTGTTTCAATAATTGTCATTACACAAGATTTTTATTATCGAAGCAATAATTCATATTATCCGAATAATATTATTAGATAACATTATTGGCAATGTCTAGAAAGTTACATCTAAGGAGAGGTTTGGTCACCTAATCATGCTACCATGAAGAAGAAATTCTTATTGAAAGCCCCTCTTCCAGAACTGCTGGTTGTCAATATTGTGATTCTGTAATATTATTTGTGAATAATTAATTATTGATTCATATGATGAGAAAAATATTGATTTTATGTGGATATAGATGGAGAAAAATTTTAATGTGACAATTGTTGAAAATTGAAATTTTATCTCTTTCTGATAAAATAATTCATTTAAATATATTATTATATTTTAATAATATAATAATGGAGATATTTTTACAACGAATGTGGGATATATGAGTATCTGAGGAGGAAGAGTATTTTGTTGCAATAAATATTTAAAACATGTTAAACATGTCGGTGGACCCCAATTATTTGATGAAATTTGATTATAGCACTTGTAAAATCGCTTGTTTGTGGATTTTGGTCAATTTCTATTTGGAATTTGGAAAAACTTTCTTCTGTAAAGTTGTAGAGAATTGAATTTCCTATAAAAACTCATGAGATTCGAATTTTCTGATGAAAGGGCTATTTATTGTGAATTATTAAAGTTTCAAGCTCTAAATAATTAATTTTGAAGTTTTAAATATTTTTAATAAGAAAAACGTTTTTTTTTGAGTTAGGCAAGGTGAGTCACTCTTGGTGGCTGATGGTTTGAATCAGATTTTGGGTGCGAGGAATTTAATAATTATATATTAATATTTTATTAAATTTTACGCTTTGGTGTTCTAAGCAATTTCTATAAATAGGGTGCTTAGGTTAGAATTGAAAATCACACCGTAAATCAAGTTTTTCTCTCTATATTATCGAGCGTATTCTTGTGAGTATTTTGAGTATACTTTGAGTATTGTTAGATGGTGCAAGTTCCCTTCAGCACTATATCCGGTATTCCAGCTAGAAGTACTAATCTTTCGAGGTAAGTGATGTTATTTTCTTCTCAAATGATATTATTTCTTCAATATCATTATCTTTGAAATATTGGTTGAAACTTTTATCAAATTTGGAACTTTTTTCATATCGGGGTTACTATTCATGAGTTACTATTCATGAGTTACTATTCACGAGTTACTATTCACGAGTTACTATTCACGATTTACTATTCAAGTACTATTCATGAAGCGTGAAGATGTTTTTTTGTGGAATTTCTATCTTTTGGTGCTCTGGAGTTACTATTCACGATATGGCACTATTCACGTATACGACATTATTCATTTAAAAATAAAATTTCTTCTTTTGTCCAAAATATCTATTCGGATACTAGCTTTGGTTGTATCCATGTTTTGATCATTCTTGAATTTTACACCACTATGATTATTTTTGAGGTATTATCTTTTGAACATGGATAAAATAAAGTACGAATCCTTAATCCTTAATCCTTGTCATTTTGTTTCATTGGATTCGTTTCTTTAAAAATATTTTTCATCATCCTCAGTCTTAAATGATGATATTATGGAATATCTTTGGCACAGTAGTGCAAAAGATGAATGATTTCTGAAGAATATCTTTGGCTGTAGTGTAAAGATGAACATGTGTTTAGATGAACATGACCAATCGATGAATATCTTTGGCACAGTAGTGCAAAAGATGAATATTTGATTCAGGATGTATATTGATTGATGTTACGAGGATAAAAGATAGAGCGATGAACTTTTAAATTCATACATAGAAGATAGTAGTTTGCATTCTCTACTTAACTCTTCTAATGAATTATTATTTCCGCTGCGAATATTGATTTAAAATTTGTTGTCTATTGTATTCTATTAGATTTTTCCCTATTGAAGACTGACGGTAATTTGTTGTATATTATCTTAGTCATAATATTCTTTACTGAGCTAGTTGAGCTCACTCTTTTACTTTTTGTTCCATTTTTCTCAGGAGGCGAGAATATAGCGAGTACGAGTCGGGGTATGGAATGAAGGTTTTAGAAAGAATTGTTTAGTAGTCCTCACCATTTTTGTAAAATAATGTATCAATAAATGTGATGACGATTTATTTGAGTATAGATATTGTCTAGAAGATAATATTTGTATTCAAACTCACGATTTACTGATTTGTAATAATAAAGTTGTAGTTGTTTACGCACCATGTATTGACAACCTGAATAGGTGATGTATACCTATTTTGGGGCGTCACATCATATGAGTGAACGAAAAGCGATGATGTCAAGTATACGCGTAGAGTCAACTTTAATAGAAAAAGTTAAGGTTGCTTTCAAGCCACCGATCCGGAGGCGATGCGTATGAAGAAGAAAGTACAAGAAGGAGCTATTCCTAAGCGAGAATTGATGAAGAATGAATACTTGAGTCCACTCTAGACGTTGTGTTCCTAACGACTACGATTTGAAGTACAAGATTATGATGGAGGCACACAATACACCATTTGCAATCCATCCGGAAGTACTAAATGTATCGTGATCTTTGACATACATTTTGGTGGAACAATATGAAGAGAGAGATTGCAAAGTTTATCTCAACGTGTTTAACTTGTCAACGTGTAAAGGCGGAGCATCTAGTACCTAAGGGTCTGCATTGCAACCACTTGAGATTCCGAAATGGAAGTGGGAACACATTACCATGGATTTCATTACGGGTCTTCCTACGGTTTCTCAAGGCATCAATGCTATTTGGGTTATTGTTGATAGATTAACCAAGTACGCTTTCATTTAATGCCGATCACGGAGACTTATTCCTTGAACGTCTTGCTAGTATATACGTAAATGAGATTGTGAGGTTGCATGGCATGCCAGTATCCATAGTTTTGGATCGTGACCCAAGATTCACTTCAAGATTTTGGGTTAGCTTGCAAAAAGCTATGGGCGCGGTTTACGATTGATTGGCATACCATCCCCAAGCAGACGGACAATCGAAAGGACTATTCAAACTCTTGAAGATTTATTAAGACTCGTGTCCTAGACTTCAAAGGCGGTTTGGATAAGTATTTACCATTGGTGGAATTCTCCTACAACACACAGATTATCGTGCAAGTATAGGTGTAGCTCCATTTGAAGCATTATATGGACGAAAGTGTCGTTCTCCAGTATGTTGGGACGAGGTGGGTGAAGCAACACTGTTGGGACCCGAGTTGGTACGTATGACTACGGAAAAGATCCAAATGATTCGACAACGTATACAAACGACACAAGATCGACAAAAGAGTTATGCGGATCTTCATCGAAAGGACGTGGAATTTAGTGTAGGGGATCATGTATTATTGCGAGTTGCTCCATGGAAGAGAGTTACAAGATTTGGGAAGAGAGGAAAGCTCAATCCACGATTTATTGGTCCATTTCAAATTCTTGACCGAGTAGGAAATGTAGCCTATAGACTCGCGTTACCTCAGAGTATGTCTCGTGTTCATAATGTGTTTCACATATCTGTACTTCGTAAATATGTGAAAGACCGAACCACGTTATAGAGTTAGAAGCTCGGACGAGATAATAGAAGACTTAATGTGAGGAGGAGGTACTGTCAAGATTTTGGATAGGAAGGAGCATGTCCCTACGCCAAGAAAGGTCATACCACAAGTTAAAGTTTTGTGGAGGAATCATCTTTATAGAGGAAATGACACGGGAATTGGAAACAGAAATGAAAGCGAGGTATCCTCACCTTTTTGAAACACTGTGTACGTCACGCCAATTTCGAGGACGAAATTTCATAAGGAGGGAGGTTGTAAGACCCCAACTTATTATTAATGAAATTTAATTTTCTATTTATTATTTTAAAATAGTAAGGGTTGATTTGATTAATGTGGATAGTTAGGGTAAAATACGCAAATACTTCAAAATAAGCAAGTGGTTATAAAATATTCATTGTTGTCGGGGAATATTCGTTTGGTCGTGGAATATTTCGTCTTTGTTTAGAATATTTTTACGACACAAGCAACCATGTGTGGGCCCCATAACGGAAAAGCGATTGGATGAAGAAAGCGACAAATATAAGTTGTTTAAAAAATAACAGGCGTAGTTATTTACAAGTTATCTTGTTAAAATACCCGTTGGTTAAAACACAAGAAGACACGTGTATTGCACCAATTATTGATTCTTACGTAGAAGGCAAGACTACTCAATAATGATTACGATAATTCTTATTCGATTATTTTATTGAGTTAATAAATTAACTGCGTTGATATTTTATATTGTTGTTGTTTCAATAATTGTCATTACACAAGTATTTTTCATTATCGAAGCAATAATTCATATTATCTGAATAATATTATTAGATAACATTATTGGCAATGTCTAGAAAGTTACATGCAGGAGAGGTTTGGTCACCTAATTAATGCCAAAGAAGAAGAAATTCTTATTGGAAAGCCCCTCTTTCTCGGGAACCGCACGGTTGTCAATATTGTGATTCGTAATATTATTTGTGAATAATTAATTATTGATTCATATGATGAGGAAAATATTGATTTTATGTGGATATAGATGGAGAAAAATTTTAATGTGACAATTGTTGAAAATTGAAATTTTATCTTTTCTAATAAAATAATTCATTTTAATATATTATTATATTTTAATAATATAATAATGGTGATATTTTTACAACGAATGTGGGATATATGAGTATACGAGGAGGAAGAGTATTTTTTGTTGCAATAAATGTTTAAAACATGTTAAACATGCTCGGTGGACCCCATTATTGATTTGAAATTTGATTATAGCTTGTAAAATCGCTTCGTTTGTGGATTTCTTGGTCAATTTCTATTTGGAATTTGGAAAAACTTTCTTACGCAAAGTTGTAGAGAATTGAATTTTTATAAAAACATGTGAGATTCGAATTTTTACGATGAAAGGGCTATTTATTATGAATTATTGAAGTTCAAGCTCAAGAAATAATTGATTTTGGAAGTTTAAAATATTTAAAATTAGAAAAACATTTTTTTCATTATGGTGTGTTACACATGTGGGTTGAATGAGCTGAATTCAGTTCTTGGAAGGTTGGCGTGAGGAAATTTTATTATAAATAATAATATTATATTAAATTTTACGCTTTGGTGTTCTAAGCATTTTCTATAAATAGGGTGCTTAGGTTAGAATTGAAAATCACACCGAGAAAATGAAGTTTTTCTCTCTATATTATCGAGCGTATTCTTGTGAGTATTTTGAGTATACTTTGAGTATTGTTAGGCGGTGCTAAGTTCCTTCAAAGACTATATCGTTATTCCAAATAGAAGTACTAATCTTTCGAGGTAAGGATGTTATTTTCTTCTCAAATGATATTATTTCTTTAATATCATTATGCTGAAATATTGGTTGAAACTTTTTATCAAATTTGGAACTTTTCCATGTCGGGGTTACTATTCATGAGTTACTATTCATGAGTTACTATTCTCGAGTTACTATTCATGAGTTACTATTCACGAGTACTATTCATGAAGCGTGATGATGTTTTTTTGGGAAATTTCTATCTTTTGGTGTCAGAGTTACTATTCACGTATACGGCACTATTCACGTCTACGGCACTATTCACCGAAAAATAAAATTTCTTCTTTTTGTCCAAAATATCTATTCTGGATACTAGCTTTGATTGTATCCATGTTTTGATCATTCTTGAATTTTACACCACTATGATTATTTTTGAGGTATTTTTGAACATGGATAAAACAAAGTACTTAATCCTTAATCCTTAATCCTTATCATTTTGTTTCTTTGGATTCGTTTCTTTAAAAATATTTTCATCATCCTCGGTCTTAAATGATGATATTATTGAATATCTTTGGCCCGTAGTGCAAAAGATGAATGATTTCGAAGAATATCTTTGGTAGTAGTGCAAAGATGAACAGTGTTTAGATGAACATGGCCAATCGATGAATATCTTTGGCTGTGAGTAAAGATGAATATTTGATTCGGATGTATATTGATTGATGTTACGAGGATAAAAGATAGACGATGAAATTTTAAATTCATACATAGAAGATAGTAGTTTGCATTCTCTACTTAACTCTTCTAATGAATTATTATTTCCACTACTAATATTGATTTAAAATTTGTTGTCTATTGTATTCTATTAGATTTTCCCCGTTGAAGACTAACGGTAATTTGTTGTATATTATCTTAGTCATAATATTCTTTCTTGGGCTAGTTGAGCTCACCTTTTCCTTTTTGTTCCATTTTCTTCTCGGGAGGCGAGAATATAGCGAGTACTTAGTCGGGGGTATGGAATGAAGGTTTTAGAAAGAATTGTTTAGTAGTCCTCACCATTTTTGTAAAATAATGTATCAATAAATGTGATGAGGATTTATTTGAGTATAGATATTGTCAGAAGATAATATTTGTATTCAAACTCACGCTTTTCTTGTTGTAATAATAAAGTTGTAGTTGTTTCTGTACCATGTATTGACAACTCAGAATAGGTGATGTATACCTATTTTGGGGGCGTCACAGAGATGTTAACATCTCGTTGTTCCTTGTCATTCTTACAAAATCTGTGGACCAAATACCGAACCATTTGATGAACCAAACATAAAGGAAATTGAGCTTGAAAGTGTCAACTTGACACTGTCTGGGTTTCTGGGTTACCCAGAAAACCAAGAGGTGTTCTGACAATAACTTTGTGACGCTAGATCTTCTTGTTCGTTTGTTGTATGATCATGATGCCGGTTGGATATTGTAGAGTTACATTTTCACTACATGATATGTGTCAAGTTAGCTCGTAATGTAAATATACAAGAAATTATACCCGGTCAAACCGAGCACCTTGAACTCAGAATCTAACGGTGTTCTTAAGCTCAAGAACACCTAAGACAATGAGAAAGTGTCACTAAAGGTCTTTAGCGACGGTTTTATTTATTTTATTTTCGAATATTAGGTAATTAATTAAAAATAGAAATTAAATTATAAAATTATTAAAAATAGTTTTAAAAATTATTTTAAATTATGAAAATAATTTTGACCAATTAGAATATTTTCTTTAATATTTATAATTATTTAAATATTAGAGGTATTTAATTTATTTAATTAGTGTATTAAATAAATTAGAGAAAATTATTTAATATTATGAAAAAACATTTTAAATAAGAATAATGTATTTAAAAATATTTTGAGTTATAAAATGAAACTTTCAATATTTTTGGAGAATTTTCATTAATAAATTAATATTAATGATATTAGATTTATTTAATTATTAAATTAAATAAATAAGATAAAAATTATTTTATTGATTTCAAAATCATTTTAAATAAGAATAAAGTGTTAGAAAATATTTTAAATTATAAAATATAATTTTCAATAATTTTGGAGAATTATCATTAATAAATTAATATTAATGATGATAGATTTATTTAATTATTATATTAAATAAATAAATTAAAAGTGATATTATTGATTTAAAAATCATTTAAAAATGAGAGAAATAAATTAAAATATTTTAAGTGATAATTAATTACTTTTAATATTTTGATAATAATTTCATTAATATTTAAAAATTAATGGTGATGATTTAAAAATAATTTTAATTATTTTAAAAATCATTTAAGTAGAATATTAATGATTTAAAAATATTTTAAGTTATTAATAATAACTTTAATATTTTGACAAGTATGTTATTAATATTTTTATATTATTAAATATTAATAATGATAAGATTATTTGATAATTAAATCATTTAAAAATGATTTAAGTGTTTGAAAAATTATTATAAGTTATAATAATTGTTTATAAATTATTAAAAGCTTTCGAAAAATATTATAAACGATATTTGACTTATCTAAAATAATATTGAAGCTTAGAGACCAAGTTTAATTGACAATCAATGTGCTAATTGTCGGATAGGGTGACCAGAACACCGAGAATGGACTGAAGTCCAACCAGACCGAAATAGTTAGACTGGATAAGTGTTTATATAGGTTATAAACACTGATGTGATTATGTGATAATGTGTCTAGATACGGTGGCTGCCCAAGAGGTGGTAGCAGGTAACAATTTTGTTTAGAACTTAAATTATGCGAGAATTATGAGTCAGATATTTTTGTGAACAGTTTTCTTTTATAGATTCAAGTCACATTTTAGAATTTGAAACACAAATTTATATTGTGTTGATAAAAATGAATTAATGATGCAACTTTAAAAGATTGTAGAGAATAAGAAAGTGGTGATTCCGATGACGGAATCCTTTTAAGGAGAGGTGAATGTGATAACCCAGGATTTGAATAATCAAAATTTCTGAATAATTTTTTTTATTAATATTAATATTAATTATTACTTTTGTGACAAGTATCTGTGATACGTGTATCGAGAAGGTCAATTTGTGTATTGACTAATAAATTTAGAGTAGAGTTGTGCTTAACAAGATTAGAAACCCTAACCCTAATTTCTGGATAGGGATTAGTTAGAAATTATAATTAAAATAATTATATTAATAAGTATGTGTTTGTCTTAAGCGGGATTATTGATCGATGATTGATCGGATAAGGTTTAAAATTTATAAACCCTAATAAGAGATTAGAAACCCTAATCTCATGATTAGAAAACCCTAACGTCACTGATTAGAAAGCCTAATTATGCTGCATAGAAACCATAATTTCATATTTTGGGAATCCTAAACCCTAAATTAGGACACCTAATCCTAATTGACAAGCTCATCGTGTGTATTAAACTTTAATATGATTGGAAAACCCTAGTTATATTAATTTCTATTTTACAAACCCTAATTTTAATTTAGAAAATTATTTTCTAATTAAAACCTTAATTAAATGGGTTATAAACCCTAATGACCATTTTGACCCTAATTGCTAAATTAGGCAATATTAATTAGGAATATTAATCCTAATTAGCAAGATTGGATTTTATGATTAGGAAATACTAATGTAATTATTGAATCCTAATTATAATTTTAGAATATTAATTTTCTATTTTGAAAACCGAAATTCGAAAATCTTGGAAATTAAATTGCAAACCTAAAGGGTTTAAACCCTAAAGGGTTCAAACCCTAAACCCTAACCCTAACCCTAAACACTAAAGGTTTGTGAATTGGACAAGTATGCCATTAAAATTAATTTACAAATGACCAAAAATGCCCTTTTTGTTTATTTTAATTTGATAACTTGCATAATTGTTAGCTACCTTTAGTTGTTGAACAACTTTGTTGACTTGTGAGACACAAAATCAGCAGCAAAAATCGTCCATAACATCAGCCATAGCAACAAGTCATAATATATATAGATTCAAGAGAGTGAAAGTCTCAAAATTTTGTCATTTTGCTCATTTGCTCTCACCAATTCCCTTTCTCTCTAGAACCTCTGAATTCCTCAAGTAATTCAGTCCTACAATCAGTTACTAGAACACCAAAAACAGATAAGGAGATCATAGATCAAGATTTGATAAGAGAAGGAATAGCCCTAAATTTATATTTGATCTTGTATGCTAAGAAATTTTTTGTGTTTTTGTGTTTAGATCTTTGCTAGAGGATGTTTTATGTTGATCTATGATGATCAAACATATATCCATAGCATCAAAGTGCCTTAAAAAGGTGTTTTTCAAAATCTGTCCAAGAACAAAATCTGTGGTCTGACAAGCTAATGTCAAGGGCCACAAATTCTTGTTCGTTTGTTATTTTTGTTGTTTAAAAGTTGTTACATGTAGCCTTGTATGTGGTCTTTACTATGCAAGTGGAATCGGTGTTGTAAGATGTCTAGATCATGAGTTATTAATTAGCAAAACCCTTGGAATTGAGAAAGCTTGACCGATTGAAATCTGGGTAACCCGAAATATAAAAAAATGCGTCTAACAAGATTTTTGTAACGAGCATATCCGATGATTTGATTTTGTTTAATGGTATTTTTTGTAACCGACTTGTAGCCCGACATTTTTATCGTATACGTATGGCTTCATATCGTTTATATAATCGATAGATTGATCGGGGTAGGTGGTGAACTAAACTAGGCAACTAGACCACGATTGGCGATTTCGGAAATTCGAAGCGGAAAAGCAATGATTCTAACATACTTTGACCAAGTGATAACGTTTAGATTTATTGTTTATGGACTGAGATGTTAACATCTCGTTGTTCCTTGTCATTCTTACAACATCTGTGGACCAAAAGCCGAACCATTTGATGAACCAAACATAAAGGACATTGAGCTTGAAAGTGTCAACTCGACATTGTTTGGGTTTCTGGGTTACCCAGCAAACCCAGAGGTGTTCTGACAAGAACTTTGTGACACTGGATCTTCTTGTTCGTTTATTGTATGATCATGATGCCGATTGGATATTGTAGAGTTACATTTCCACTACATGATCCGTATCTAAGTTAGCTTAGAATGTAAATATACAAGAAATATATACCCGGTCAAACCAAAGGCACCTTGAACTAAAGATTACATGGTGTTCTTGAGCTCAAGAACACCTAAGGCGACGAGAAAGTGTCGCTAAAGGTCTTTAATGACGGTTTTATTTATTTTATTTTACGAATATTTCGATAATTAATTAAAAATAGAAATTAAATTATAAAAATTATTAAAATGGTTTAAAAATTATTTTAAATTATGAAAAATAATTTTTGACCAATTAGAATATTTTTCTTTAATATTTATAATTATTTAAATAGTAGAGGTATTTAATTTATTTAATTAGTGTATTAAATAAATTAGAAAAAATTATTTAATATTATGAAAAAATTTTAAATAAGAATAATGTATTTAAAAATATTTTGAGTTATAAAATGTAACTTTCAATATTTTTGGGAATTTTCATTAATAAATTAATATTAATGATATTAGATTTAATTAATTATTAAATTAAATAAATAAGATAAAATGATTTTATTGATTTAAAAATCATTTTAAATAAGAATAAAGTGTTAGAAAATATTTTAAATTTTAAAATATAATTTTCAATAATTTTGGAGAATTCTCATTAATAAATTAATATTAATGATGTTAGATTTATTTAATTATTATATATAAATAAATGAATTAAAAGTGATATTATTGATTTAAAATCATTTAAAAATGAGAGAAATGTATTAAAAATATTTTAAGTGATAATTAATTACTTTTAATATTTTGATGATAATTTTATTAATATTTAAAATTAATGGTGATGATTTAAAAATAATTTTAATTATTTTAAAAATCATTTAAGTAGAATATTAATGATTTAAAAATATTTGAAGTTATTAATAATAACTTTAATATTTTGACAAGTATGTTATTAATATTTTTATATTATTAAATATTAATAATGATAAGATTATTTGATAATTAAATCATTTAAAAATGATTTAAGTGTTTGAAAAATTATTATAAGTTATAATAATTGTTTATAAATTAAAAAGCTTCCGAAAAATATTATAAACGATATTTGACTTATCTAAAATAATATTAAAGTTACAGACCAAGTTTAATTGACAATCAATGTTTTAATTGTCGGATAGGGTGACTAGAACACCGAGAATGGACTGAAGTCCAACCAGACCGAAATAGTTAGACTGGATAAGTGTTTATATAGGTTATAAACACTGATGTGATTATGTGATAATGTGTCGAGATACGGTGGCTACCCGCCAAGAGGTGGTAACAATTTTGTTTAGAACTTAAATTATGCTAGAATTAAGTGGATATTTTTGTGAGCAGGTTTTCTTTTATAGATTCAAGTCACATGTTAGAATTTGAAACACAAATTTATATTATGTTGATAAAAATGAATTGATGATACAACTTTAAAAAGATTGTAGAGAATAAGAAAGTGGTGATTTCCGAGACGGAATCCTTTTAAGGAGGGTGAATGTGATAACTTAAAGATTTGAATAATCAAAATTTACTAATAATTTTTTTTTAATATTAATATTAATTATTACTTTTGTGACAAGTATCTGTGATATATGTATCGAAAGGTCGATTTATGTATTGACTAATAAATTTAGAGTAGAGTTGTGCTTAACAAGATTAGAAACCCTAACCCTAATTTACGGATAGGATTCGATTAGAAATTATAATTAAAATAATTATATTAATGAGTATGTGTTTCATGCAAGCGGGATTATTGATCAATGATTGATCGGATAAGGTTTAAAATTTATAAACCCTAATAAGAGATTAGAAACCCTAATCTCATGATTAGAAACCCTAACATTATAGTTAGAAAGCCTAATTATGCGGCCAGAAACCCTAATTTCATATTTGGGAATCCTAAACCCTAAATTAGGAAACCCTAATCCTAATTGACAAGCCCTTGTGTGTATTAAACTTTAATATGATTGGAAAACCCTAATTATATTTTAGTTATATTAATTTCTATTTTACAAACCCTAATTTTAATTTAGAAAATTTATTTTCTAATTAAAACCCTAATTAAGTGGGTTATAAACCCCTAATGACCATTTTGACCCTAATTGCTAAATTAGGCAATATTAATTAGGAATATTAATCCTAATTAGCAAGATTGGATTTTATGATTAGGAAATACTAATGTAATTATTGAATCCTAATTATAATTTTAGAATATTAATTTTCTATTTTGAAAAAAAAATTGAAAATCTTGGAAATTAAATTGCAAACCTAAAGGGTTTAAACCCAAAAGGGTTCAAACCTAAACCCTAACCCAAACCCTAAACCTAAGGGTTTGTGAATTGGACAAGTATGCCATTAAAATTAATTTACAAATGACGAAAAAATGCCCTTTTTGTTTATTTTAATTTGATAACTTGCATAATTGTTAGCTACCTTTAGTTGTTGAACAACTTTGTTGACTTGTGAGACACAAAATCAGCAGCAAAAATCGTCCATAACATCACCATATAACAACAAGTCATAATATATATAGATTGAGAGAGAGAAAGTCTCAAAATTTTGTCATTTTGCTCATTTGCTCTCACCAACTCCCTCTCTCTAGAACCTCCGAATTCCTCAAGTAATTCGGTCCTATAATCAGTTACTAGAACACCAAAAAGCAGATAAGGAGATCATAGATCAAGATTTGATAAGAGAAGGTATAGCCCTAAATTTATATTTGATCTTGTATGCTAAGAAAGTTTTGTGTTTTTTGTGTTTAGATCTTTGCTTAGAGGATGTTTTATGTTGATCTATGATGATCAAACATATATCCATGCATCAAAGTGCCTTAAAAGGTGTTTTTCAAAATCGTCCAAGAACAAAATCGTGGTCCGACAAGCTAATGTCAGGGCCACAAATTCTTGTTCGTTTGTTATTTTGTTGTTTAAAAGTTGTTACATGTAGCCTTGTATGTGGTCTTTACTATGCAAGTGGAATCATTATGTCGTAAGATGTCTAGATCATGAGTTATTAATGGTGAAAACTTGGTTGACCGAAGCTTTGACCTATTTGAAATCTGGGTAACCTAGAAATATAAAACTTGACGTCTAACAAGATTTTGTAACGAGCATATCCGAATGATTTGATTTTGTTTAATGGTATTTTTATAACCGACTTGTAGCTTGACATTTTATCTCATTAACGTATGGCTTCATATCGTTTATATAATCGATAGATTGATCGGGGTAGGTGGTGAACTAGGCAACTAGACCTGATTGGCGTTTTGGAAATTCCGAGAAGCGGGAAGAGCGAATGATTCGACATACTTTGACCAAGTGATAACGTTTAGATTTATTGTTTATGGTGAGATGTTAACATCTCGTTGTTTCTTGTCATTCTTACAACATCGTGGACCAAAACCCGAACCATTTGATGAACCAAACATAAAGGAAATTGAGCTTGAAAGTGTCAACTTGACATGCATGCAGGTTCTGGGTTACCCAGAAAACCCAGGTGTTTCGACAAGAACTTTGTGACTTTGGATCTTCTTTGTTCGTTTGTTGTATGATCGTGATCTTGGGTTGGATATTGTAGAGTTACATTTTCACTACATGATCCGTGTCTAAGTTAGCTCGAGAATGTAAATATCTGAGAAATTATACCGGTCAACCGAGGCACCTTGAACTCAGATTCCAATGTTGTTCTTGAGCTCAAGAACACCTAAGGCGACATAAAGTGTCACTAAAGGTCTTTAGCGACGGTTTTATTTATTTTATTTTCGAATATTTTGATAATTAATTAAAATAGAAATTAAATTATAAAATTATTAAAAATGGTTTTAAAAATTATTTTAAATTATGAAAAATAATTTTGACCAATTAGAATATTTTTCTTTAATATTTATAATTATTTAAATATTAGAGGTATATAATTTATTTAATTAGTGTATTAAATAAATTAGAGAAAAATTATTTAATATTATGAAAAATCATTTTAAATAAGAATAATGTATTTAAAAATATTTTGAGTTATAAAATGTAACTTTCAATATTTTTGGAGAATTTTCATTAATAAATTAATATTAATGATATTAGATTTATTTAATTATTAAATTAAATAAATAAGATAAAAATGATTTTATTGATTTAAAAATCATTTTAAATAAGAATAAAGTGTTAGAAAATATTTTAAATTATAAAATATAATTTTCAATAATTTTGGAGAATTCTCATTAATAAATTAATATTAATGATGTTAGATTTATTTAATTATTATATTAAATAAATGAATTAAAAATGATATTATTGATTTAAAAATCATTTAAAAATGAGAGAAATGAATTAAAAATATTTTAAGTGATAATTAATTACTTTTAATATTTTGATGATAATTTCATTAATATTTAAAAATTAATGGTGATGATTTAAAAATAATTTTAATTATTTTAAAAATCATTTAAGTAGAATATTAATGATTTAAAAATATTTTAAGTTATTAATAATAACTTTAATATTTTGACAAGTATGTTATTAATATTTTATATTATTAAATATTAATAATGATAAGATTATTTGATAATTAAATCATTTAAAAATGATTTAAGTGTTTGAAAAATTATTATAAGTTATAATAATTGTTTATAAATTATTAAAAGCTTAGAAAAATATTATAAAGCGATATTTGACTTATCTAAAATAATATTAAGCTTAGAGACCAAGTTTAATTGACAATCAATGTGTTAATTATCGGATAGGGTGACGAACAGAGAAGAATGGTGAAATCCAACTGCATCAAAATAGTTAGGATGGATAAGTGTTTATATGGGTTATAAACACTTGATGTGATTATGATAATGTTATCTAGATACGGTGGCTGCCGGAGAGGTGTGCAGGTAACAATTTCGTTTAGAACTTAAATTATGCTAGAATTATGAGTCAGATATTTTTGTGAACAGTTTTCTTTTATAGATTCAAGTCACATGTTAGAATTTGAAACACAAATTTATATTGTGTTGATAAAAATGAATTGATGATACAACTTTAAAAGATTGTAGAGAATAAGAAAGCGGTGATTAGAGAATGGAATCCTTTTAAGGAGGGGTGAATGTGATAACAGGATTTGAATAATCAAAATTTTGAATAATTTTTTTATTAATATTAATATTAATTATTATTTTTGTGACAAGTATCGTGATACGTGTATCGAGAAAGGTCAATTTGTGTATTGACTAATAAATTTAGAGTAGAGTTGTGCTTAACAAGATTAGAAACCCTAACCCAATTTACGGATAGGGATTAGATTAGAAATTATAATTAAAATAATTATATTAATGAGTATGTGTTTTATCAAGCGGGATTATTGATCAATGATTGATCGGATAAGGTTTAAAATTTATAAACCCTAATAAGAGATTAAAACCCTAATCTCATGATTAGAAACCCTAACGTCTTAGTTAGAAAGCCTAATTATGCACGAAAGAAACCCTAATTTCATATTTGGGAATCCTAAACCCTAAATTAGAAACCCTAATCCTAATTGACAAAACTCTTGTGTGTATTAAACTTTAATATGATTGGAAAACCCTAATTATATTTTAGTTATATTAATTTCTATTTTACAAACCCTAATTTTAATTTAGAAAATTTATTTTCTAATTAAAACCCTAATTAAATGGGTTATAAACCCTAAATGACCATTTTGACCTAATTGCTAAATTAGGCAATATTAATTAGAATATTAATCCTAATTAGCAAGATTGGATTTTATGATTAGGAAATACTAATGTAATTATTGAATCCTAATTATAATTTTAGAATATTAATTTTCTATTTTGAAAAAAAAATCAAAAAATTTTGGATATTAAATTGCAAACCTAAAGGATTTAAACCCTAAACCCTAAAGGGTTCAAACCCTAAACCCAAACCCAAACCCTAAACCCTAAGGGTTTGTGAATTGGACAAGTATGCCATTAAAATTAATTTACAAATGACCAAAAATGCCCTTTTTGTTTATTTTAATTTGATAACTTGCATAATTGTTAGCTACCTTTAGTTGTTGAACAACTTTGTTGACTTGTGAGACACAAAATCAGTAGCAAAAATCATCCATAACATCAGCCACAGCAACAAGTCATAATATATATAGATTCAAGAGAGAGAAAGTTTCTCAAAATTTTGTCATTTTGCTCATTTGCTCTCACCAACTCCCTCTCTCTAGAACCTCCGAATTCCTCAAGTAATTGATCCTATAATCGATTCTTAGAACACACAAAATAGATAAGGAGATCATAGATCAAGATTTGATAAGAGAAGGTATAGCCCTAAATTTATATTTGATCTTGTATGCTAAGAAAGTTTTTGTGTTTTTATGTTTAGATCTTTGCTAGAGGATGTTTTATGTCGATCTATGATGATCAAACATATATCCATAGCATCAAAGTGCCTTAAAAGGTGTTTTCAAAATCATCCGTCCAAGAACAAAAATCGTGGTCCGACAAGCTAATGTCGAGGGGCCCAAATTCTTGTTCGTTTGTTATTTTGTTGTTTAAAAGTTGT
This sequence comes from Panax quinquefolius, assembly GCA_020205615.1. Lineage (NCBI taxonomy): Eukaryota > Viridiplantae > Streptophyta > Magnoliopsida > Apiales > Araliaceae > Panax > Panax quinquefolius. The sequence continues at coordinate 44,387,978 of CM035166.1, forward strand.
TACATATAGCCTTGTATGTGGTCTTTACTATGCAAGTGGAATCGAGTGTCGTAAGATGTCTAGATCATGAGTTATTAATTTGCCAAAAACGTTTAAACCAAAAGCTAATGCATTTGAAATCTGGGTAACATAAAATATAAAAGCAATGTCGACAAGATTTTATAACGAAAGCATATCGTGATTTGATTTTGTTTAATGGTATTTTTATAACCGACTTGTAGCTTGACATTTTATCTATGTACGTATGGCTTCATATCGTTTATATAATCGATAGATTGATCGGGGTAGGTGGTCAAACTAAATGACTAGACCACTGATTGGCGGTTTGGAAATTCGAGAAGCGGGAAGAGCAATGATTCGACATACTTTGACCAAGTGATAACGTTTAGATTTATTGTTTTTATGGTGAGATGTTAACATCTCGTTGTTCCTTGTCATTCTTACAACATCGTGGACCAAAACAAGAACCATTTGATGAACCAAACATAAAGGAAATTGAGCTTGAAAGTGTCGACTTGACCTTTATGCAGGTTTCTGGGTTACGGAAAACCCAAGAGGTGTTTCGACAAGAACTTTGTGATTGGATCTTCTTGTTCGTTTGTTGTATGATCATGATGCCGGTTGGATATTGTAGAGTTACATTTTCACTACATGATCCGTATACAAGTTAGCTTCGAATGTAAATATCTGAGAAATTATATACGGTCAAACCGAAGGCACCTTGAACTCGAGATTCGATAAAGCGGTGTTCTTGAGCTCAAGAACACCTAAGACGACAGAAAGTGTCGCTAAAGGTCTTTAGCGACGGTTTTATTTATTTTATTTTCTGAATATTCTGATAATTAATTAAAAATAGAAATTAAATTATAAAAATTATTAAAAATGGTTTTAAAAATTATTTTAAATTATGAAAAATAATTTTTGACCAATTAGAATATTTTTCTTTAATATTTATAATTATTTAAATATTAGAGGTATTTAATTTATTTAATTAGTGTATTAAATAAATTAGAGAAAAATTATTTAATATTATGAAAAATCATTTTAAATAAGAATAATGTATTTAAAAATATTTTGAGTTATAAAATGTAACTTTCAATATTTTTGGAGAATTTTCATTAATAAATTAATATTAATGATATTAGATTTATTTAATTATTAAATTAAATAAATAAGATAAAAATGATTTTATTGATTTAAAAATCATTTTAAATAAGAATAAAGTGTTAGAAAATATTTTAAATTATAAAATATAATTTTCAATAATTTTGGAGAATTCTCATTAATAAATTAATATTAATGATGTTAGATTTATTTAATTATTATATTAAATAAATGAATTAAAATGATATTATTGATTTAAAAATCATTTAAAATGAGAGAAATGAATTAAAAATATTTTAAGTGATAATTAATTACTTTTAATATTTTGATGATAATTTCATTAATATTTAAAATTAATGGTGATGATTTAAAAATAATTTTAATTATTTTAAAAATCATTTAAGTAGAATATTAATGATTTAAAAATATTTTAAGTTATTAATAATAACTTTAATATTTTGACAAGTATGTTATTAATATTTTATATTATTAAATATTAATAATGATAAGATTATTTGATAATTAAATCATTTAAAAATGATTTAAGTGTTTGAAAAATTATTATAAGTTATAATAATTGTTTATAAATTATTAAAAGCTTAGAAAAATATTATAAGCGATATTTGACTTATCTAAAATAATATTGAAGCTTAGAGACCAAGTTTAATTGACAATCAATGTGCTAATTGTCGGATAGGGTGACCAGAACACCGAGAATGGACTGAAGTCCAACGGAATAGAAATAGTTAGATTTGGATAAGTGTTTATATAGGTTATAAACAACGATGTGATTATGTGATAATGTGTCTAGATCGATTGGTACGCATTTTGGGAGGTGGTAGCAGGTAACAATTTTGTTTAGAACTTAAATTATGCGGGAATTATGAGTCAGATATTTTTGTGAACAGTTTTCTTTTATAGATTCAAGTCACATGTTAGAATTTGAAACACAAATTTATATTGTGTTGATAAAAATGAATTGATGATACAACTTTAAAAGATTGTAGAGAATAAGAAAGCGGTGATTAGAGGATGGAATCCTTTTAAGGAGGGGTGAATGTGATAACTTGGGATTTGAATAATCAAAATTTTCTGAATAATTTTTTTATTAATATTAATATTAATTATTACTTTTGTGACAAGTATCGTGATATCGTGTATCGAGAAGGTCAATTTGTGTATTGACTAATAAATTTAGAGTAGAGTTGTGTAACAAGATTAGAAACCTAACCCTAATTTACGGATGGGATTAGTTAGAAATTATAATTAAAATAATTATATTAATGAGTATGTGTTTTTTATGAAAGCGGGATTATTGATCAATGATTGATCGGATAAGGTTTAAAATTTATAAACCCTAATAAGAGATTAGAAACCCTAATCTCATGATTAGAAACCCTAACGTCTTAGTTAGAAAGCCTAATTATGCTGGAGAAACCCTAATTTCATATTTGGGAATCCTAAACCCTAAATTAGGAAACCCTAATCCTAATTGACAAAGCTTCATTGTGTGTATTAAACTTTAATATGATTGGAAAACCCTAATTATATTTTAGTTATATTAATTTCTATTTTACAAACCCTAATTTTAATTTAGAAAATTTATTTTTCTAATTAAAACCCTAATTAAATGGGTTATAAACCCTAATGACCATTTTGACCTAATTGCTAAATTAGGCAATATTAATTAGGAATATTAATCCTAATTAGCAAGATTGGATTTTATGATTAGGAAATACTAATGTAATTATTGAATCCTAATTATAATTTTAGAATATTAATTTTCTATTTTGAAAACCAAAATTGAAAATCTTGGAAATTAAATTGCAAACCTAAAGGTTTTTAAACCCTAAAGGGTTCAAACCTAAACCTAAACCAAACCCTAAACCCTAAGGGTTTGTGAATTGGACAAGTATGCCATTAAAATTAATTTACAAATGACCAAAAATGCCCTTTTGTTTATTTTAATTTGATAACTTGCATAATTGTTAGCTACCTTTAGTTGTTGAACAACTTTGTTGACTTGTGAGACACAAAATCAGCAGCAAAAATCGTCCATAACATCAGCCATAGCAACAAGTCATAATATATATATATAGATTCAAGAGAGAGAAAGTCTCAAAATTTTGTCATTTTGCTCATTTGCTCTCACCAACTCCTTCTCTCTCTCTAGAACCTCCGAATTCCTCAAGTAATTAGGTCCTATAATCGATTATTAGAACACCAAAAGCAGATAAGGAGATCATAGATCAAGATTTGATAAGAGAAGGTATAGCCCTAAATTTATATTTGATCTTGTATGCTAAGAAAGTTTTTGTGTTTTTGTGTTTAGATCTTTGCTAGAGGATGTTTTATGTTGATCTATGATGATCAAACATATATCCATAGCATCAAAGTGCCTAAAAAGGTGTTTTCAAAATCGTCCAAGAACAAAAATCGTAGTGCGACAAGCTAATGTCGGGGGCCACAAATTCTTGTTCGTTTGTTATTTTGTTGTTTAAAAGTTGTTACATATAGCCTTGTATGTGGTCTTTACTATGCAAGTGGAATCGATTGTCGTAAGATGTCTAGATCATGAGTTATTACAATTAAAACCCGATTATAAAGCTTAATTAAATATGAAATCTGGGTAACCGTAAATATAAAAACAAGCGTCGACAAGATTTTGTAATGAGCATATCATGATTTGATTTTGTTTAATGGTATTTTTTACCGACTTGTAGCGACATTTATCTGCATACGTATGGCTTCATATCGTTTATATAATCGATAGATTGATCGGGGTGGGTGGTCGAACTAAATAACTAGACCACGATTGGCGGTTTCGGAAATTTCGAAGCGGGAAAAGCAATGATTCGACATACTTTGACCAAGTGATAACGTTTAGATTTATTGTTTATGGTGAGATGTTAACATCTCGTTGTTTCTTGTCATTCTTACAACATCGTGGACCAAAACCCGAACCATTTGATGAACCAAACATAAAGGAAATTGAGCTTGAAAGTGTCGACTTGACCTTTATGCAGGTTTCTAGGTTACCCAGAAAACCAAGAGTGTTCGACAAGAACTTTGTATTGTTGGATCTTCTTGTTCGTTTGTTGTATGATCGTGATGCCGGTTGGATATTGTAGAGTTACATTTTCACTACATGATCCGTATCTAAGTTAGCTCGAGAATGTAAATATCTACAAGAAATTATACACGGTCAAACCAAAGCACCTTGAACTCGAATTACAACGGTGTTCTTGAGCTCAAGAACACCTAAGGCGACGAAAGTGTCGCTAAAGGTCTTTAGCGACGGTTTTATTTATTTTATTTTACGAATATTTGGTAATTAATTAAAAATAGAAATTAAATTATAAAAATTATTAAAATGGTTTTAAAAATTATTTTAAATTATGAAAAATAATTTTTGACCAATTAGAATATTTTTCTTTAATATTTATAATTATTTAAATATTAGAGGTATTTAATTTATTTAATTAGTGTATTAAATAAATTAGAGAAAAATTATTTAATATTATGAAAAATCATTTTAAATAAGAATAATGTATTTAAAAATATTTTGAGTTATAAAATGTAACTTTCAATATTTTTGGAGAATTTTCATTAATAAATTAATATTAATGATATTAGATTTATTTAATTATTAAATTAAATAAATAAGATAAAAATGATTTTATTGATTTAAAAATCATTTTAAATAAGAATAAAGTGTTAGAAAATATTTTAAATTATAAAATATAATTTTCAATATTTTTGGAGAATTCTCATTAATAAATTAATATTAATGATGTTAGATTTATTTAATTATTATATTAAATAAATGAATTAAAAATGATATTATTGATTTAAAAATCATTTAAAAATGAGAGAAATGAATTAAAAATATTTTAAGTGATAATTAATTACTTTTAATATTTTGATGATAATTTCATTAATATTTAAAATTAATGGTGATGATTTAAAAATAATTTTAATTATTTTAAAAATCATTTAAGTAGAATATTAATGATTTAAAAATATTTTAAGTTATTAATAATAACTTTAATATTTTGACAAGTATGTTATTAATATTTTTATATTATTAAATATTAATAATGATAAGATTATTTGATAATTAAATCATTTAAAAATGATTTAAGTGTTTGAAAAATTATTATAAGTTATAATAATTGTTTATAAATTATTAAAAGCTTTAGAAAAATATTATAAGCGATATTTGACTTATCTAAAATAATATTGAAGCTTAGAGACCAAGTTTAATTGACAATCAATGTGTTAATTGTCGGATAGGGTGACCGAACAGAATGGGTGAAGTCCAACTGCACCAAAATAGTTTAGATGGATAAGTGTTTATATAGGTTATAAACGATGTGATTATGTGATAATGTGTCTAGATACGGTGGTACAAGGAGGTGGTAGCGAGGTAACAATTTATTTAGAACTTAAATTATGCTAGAATTATGAGTCAGATATTTTTGTGAACAGTTTTCTTTTATAGATTCAAGTCACATGTTAGAATTTGAAACACAAATTTATATTGTGTTGATAAAAATGAATTGATGATACAACTTTAAAAGATTGTAGAGAATAAGAAAGTGGTGATTCCGAGGACGGAATCCTTTTAAGGAGGGGTGAATGTGATAACCCGGGATTTCGAATAATCAAAATTTTACTAAATTTTTTTTTTATTAATATTAATATTAATTATTACTTTTGTGACAAGTATATGTGATACGTGTATCGAGAAGGTCAATTTGTGTATTGACTAATAAATTTAGAGTAGAGTTGTGCTTAACAAGATTAGAAACCCTAACCCTAATTTCTGGATAGGGATTCGTTAGAAATTATAATTAAAATAATTATATTAATGAGTATGTGTTTTATAAAGCGGGATTATTGATCAATGATTGATCGGATAAGGTTTAAAATTTATAAACCCTAATAAGAGATTAAAACCCTAATCTCATGATTAGAAACCCTAACGTCATAGTTAGAAAGCCTAATTATATTGTAGAAACCCTAATTTCATATTTGGGAATCCTAAACCCTAAATTAGGAAACCCTAATCCTAATTGACAAGCCTACTGTGTGTATTAAACTTTAATATGATTGGAAAACCCTAATTATATTTTAGTTATATTAATTTCTATTTTACAAACCCTAATTTTAATTTAGAAAATTTATTTTTCTAATTAAAACCCTAATTCGTGGGTTATAAACCCTAATGACCATTTTGACCCTAATTGCTAAATTAGGCAATATTAATTAGGAATATTAATCCTAATTAGCAAGATTGGATTTTATGATTAGGAAATACTAATGTAATTATTGAATCCTAATTATAATTTTAGAATATTAATTTTCTATTTTGAAAACCAAAATTCGAAAATCTTGGAAATTAAATTGCAAACCTAAAGGGTTTAAACCCTAAAGGGTTCAAACCCTAAACCCTAACCCAAACCCTAAACCCTAAGGGTTTGTGAATTGGACAAGTATGCCATTAAAATTAATTTACAAATGACCAAAAATGCCCTTTTTGTTTATTTTAATTTGATAACTTGCATAATTGTTAGCTACCTTTAGTTGTTGAACAACTTTGTTGACTTGTGAGACACAAAATCAGTAGCAAAAATCGTCCATAACATCAGCCATAGCAACAAGTCATAATATATATAGATTCAAGAGAGAGAAAGTCTCAAAATTTTGTCATTTTGCTCATTTGCTCTCACCAACTCCCTCTCTCTCTAGAACCTCCGAATTCCTCAAGTAATTCAGTCCTATAATCAGTTACTAGAACACCAAAAATAGATAAGGAGATCATAGATCAAGATTTGATAAGAGAAGGTATAGCCCTAAATTTATATTTGATCTTGTATGCTAAGAAAGTTTTTGTGTTTTTGTGTTTAGATCTTTGCTAGAGGATGTTTTATGTTGATCTATGATGATCAAACATATATCCATAGCATCAAAGTGCCTTAAAAAGGTGTTTTTCAAAATCTGTCCAAGAACAAAATCGTGGTCCGACAAGCTAATGTCAGGGCCACAAATTCTTGTTCGTTTGTTATTTTGTTGTTTAAAAGTTGTTACATATAGCCTTGTATGTGGTCTTTACTATGCAAGTGGAATCGGTGTCGTAAGATGTCTAGATCATGAGTTATTAAGCAAAAAAACCCGTTGAATGAGAGCTTGGAAATTTGAAATCTGGGTAACCTAGAAATATAAAAAGCAACGTCGACAAGATTTTATAATGAGCATATATCGATGATTTGATTTTGTTTAATGGTATTTTTGTAACCGACTTGTAGCTTGACATTTTTCTTTGTACGTGTATGGCTTCATATCGTTTATATAATCAAGTAGATTGATCGGGGTAGGTGGTGAACTAGGCAACTAGACCACGATTGGCGTTTTTAAAATTTCGAAGCGGGAAGAAGCAATGATTCGACATACTTTGACCAAGTGATAACGTTTAGATTTATTGTTTATGGTGAGATGTTAACATCTCGTTGTTCCTTCATCATTCTTACAACATCGTGGACCAAAACCCGAACCATTTGATGAACCAAACATAAAGGAAATTGAGCTTGAAAGTGTCGACTTGACATATGCAGGTTTCTGGGTTACCCGAAAACCCAGAGGTGTTCGACAAGAACTTTGTGACGTTGGATCTTCTTATTCGTTTGTTGTATGATCGTGATCTCGGTTGGATATTGTAGAGTTACATTTTCACTACATGATCCGTGTCTAAGTTAGCTCGAATGTAAATATCAAGAAATTATACCCGGTCCAAATGAGCACCTTGAACTCGAGATTCAGCGGATTGTTCTTGAGCTCAAGAACACCTAAGGCGACAGAAAGTGTCACTAAAGGTCTTTAGCTTGACGGTTTTATTTATTTTATTTTTTGAATATTTCGGTAATTAATTAAAAATAGAAATTAAATTATAAAAATTATTAAAAATGGTTTTAAAATTATTTTAAATTATGAAAAATAATTTTTGACCAATTAGAATATTTTTCTTTAATATTTATAATTATTTAAATATTAGAGGTATTTAATTTATTTAATTAGTGTATTAAATAAATTAGAGAAAAATTATTTAATATTATGAAAAATCATTTTAAATAAGAATAATGTATTTAAAAATATTTTGAGTTATAAAATGTAACTTTCAATATTTTTGGAGAATTTTCATTAATAAATTAATATTAATGATATTAGATTTATTTAATTATTAAATTAAATAAATAAGATAAAAATTATTTTATTGATTTAAAAATCATTTTAAATAAGAATAAAGTGTTAGAAAATATTTTAAATTATAAAATATAATTTTCAATAATTTTGGAGAATTCTCATTAATAAATTAATATTAATGATGTTAGATTTATTTAATTATTATATTAAATAAATGAATTAAAAATGATATTATTGATTTAAAATCATTTAAAAATGAGAGAAATGAATTAAAAATATTTTAAGTGATAATTAATTACTTTTAATATTTTGATGATAATTTCATTAATATTTAAAATTAATGGTGATGATTTAAAAATAATTTTAATTATTTTAAAAATCATTTAAGTAGAATATTAATGATTTAAAAATATTTTAAGTTATTAATAATAACTTTAATATTTTGACAAGTATGTTATTAATATTTTTATATTATTAAATATTAATAATGATAAGATTATTTGATAATTAAATCATTTAAAAATGATTTAAGTGTTTGAAAAATTATTATAAGTTATAATAATTGTTTATAAATTATTAAAAGATTAGAAAAATATTATAAGCGATATTTGACTTATCTAAAATAATATTGAAGCTTAGAGACCAAGTTTAATTGACAATCAATGTGTTAATTGTCGGATAGGGTGACGAAGAACAGAGAATGGGTGAAGTCCAACCGCACCAAAAATAGTTAAATTTGGATAAGTGTTTATATGGGTTATAAACACTTGATGTGATTATGTGATAATGTGTCTAGATACGGTGGTCACTTGAGGAGGTGGTAGCGGTAACAATTTGTTTAGAACTTAAATTATGCTAGAATTATGAGTGAGGATATTTTTGTGAGCAGTTTTCTTTTATAGATTCAAGTCACATGTTAGAATTTGAAACACAAATTTATATTGTGTTGATAAAAATGAATTGATGATACAACTTTAAAAGATTGTAGAGAATAAGAAAGTGGTGATTAGAGGATGGAATCCTTTTAAGGAGGGTGAATGTGATAACCCGGGATTTGAATAATCAAAATTTTAATTGAATAATTTTTTTATTAATATTAATATTAATTATTACTTTTGTGACAAGTATCTGTGATACGTGTATCGAGAAGGTCAATTTGTGTATTGACTAATAAATTTAGAGTAGAGTTGTGCTTAACAAGATTAGAAACCCTAACCCTAATTTACGGATAGGATTAGTTAGAAATTATAATTAAAATAATTATATTAATGAGTATGTGTTCCGATGCAAGCGGGATTATTGATCAATGATTGATCGGATAAGGTTTAAAATTTATAAACCCTAATAAGAGATTAGAAACCTAATCTCATGATTAGAAACCCTAACGTATAGTTAGAAAGCCTAATTATCGTAAGAAACCCTAATTTCATATTTGGGAATCCTAAACCCTAAATTAGGAAACCCTAATCCTAATTGACAAACTCTTGTGTGTATTAAACTTTAATATGATTGGAAAACCCTAATTATATTTTAGTTATATTAATTTCTATTTTACAAACCCTAATTTTAATTTAGAAAATTTATTTTTCTAATTAAAACCCTAATTAAATGGGTTATAAACCCCACAATGACCATTTTGACCCTAATTGCTAAATTAGGCAATATTAATTAGGAATATTAATCCTAATTAGCAAGATTGGATTTTATGATTAGGAAATACTAATGTAATTATTGAATCCTAATTATAATTTTAGAATATTAATTTTCTATTTTGAAAACCAAAATTCAAAAATCTTGGAAAATAAATTGCAAACATAAAGGGTTTAAACCCTAAACCCTAAAGGGTTCAAACCCTAAACCCTAACCCAAACCCTAAACCCTAAGGGTTTGTGAATTGGACAAGTATGCCATTAAAATTAATTTACAAATGACCAAAAATGCCCTTTTTGTTTATTTTAATTTGATAACTTGCATAATTGTTAGCTACCTTTAGTTGTTGAACAATTTGTTGACTTGTGAGACACAAAATCAGCAGCAAAAATCGTCCATAACATCAGCCATAGCAACAAGTCATAATATATATAGATTCAAGAGAGAGAAAGTCTCAAAATTTTGTCATTTTGCTCATTTGCTCTCACCAACTCCCTCTCTCTCTAGAACCTCCGAATTCCTCATGTAATTCAGTCCTATAATCAGTTACTAGAACACCAAAAACAGATAAGGAGATCATAGATCAAGATTTGATAAGAGAAGGTATAGCCCTAAATTTATATTTGATCTTGTATGCTAAGAAAGTTTTTGTGTTTTTGTGTTTAGATCTTTGCTAGAGGATGTTTTATGTTGATCTATGATGATCAAACATATATCCATAGCATCAAAGTGCCTTAAAAAGGTGTTTTTCAAAATCTGTCCAAGAACAAAATCTGTGGTCTGACAAGCTAATGTCAGGGGCCACAAATTCTTGTTCGTTTGTTATTTTTGTTGTTTAAAAGTTGTTACATATAGCCTTGTATGTGGTCTTTACTATGCAAGTGGAATCAGTGTCGTAAGATGTCTAGATCATGAGTTATTAACGGTCAAAAACCCGTTGACCGAAGCTTGACCATTTGAAATCTGGGTAACATAGAAATATAAAAAGCAGCGTCGACAAGATTTTGTAATGAGCATATCGATGATTTGATTTTGTTTAATGGTATTTTTGTAACCGACTTGTAGCTTGACATTTTTCTTTATACACGTATGGCTTCATATCGTTTATATAATCGATAGATTGATCGGGGTAGGTGGTCAAACTAGGCAACTAGACCTAATTGGCGGTTTCTGGAAATTCGAGAAGCGGGAAGAAGCAATGATTCGACATACTTTGACCAAGTGATAACGTTTAGATTTATTGTTTATGGTGAGATGTTAACATCTCGTTGTTCCTTGTCATTCTTACAACATCGTGGACCAAAACCCGAACCATTTGATGAACCAAACATAAAGGAAATTGAGCTTGAAAGTGTCAACTTGACACTGTCTGGGTTTCTGGGTTACCCAGAAAACCCAGAGGTGTTCTGACAAGAACTTTGTGACGCTGGATCTTCTTGTTCGTTTGTTGTATGATCATGATGTCGGTTGGATATTGTAGAGTTACATTTTCACTACATGATCCGTGTCTAAGTTAGCTCAGAATGTAAATATACAAGAAATTATACCCGGTCAAACCGAGCACCTTGAACTAGGGGTGCGGCAGTGTTCTTGAGCTCAAGAACACCTAAGACGACATAAAGTGTCACTAAAGGTCTTTAGCGACGGTTTTATTTATTTTATTTTCTGAATATTTCGGTAATTAATTAAAAATAGAAATTAAATTATAAAAATTATTAAAAATGGTTTTAAAAATTATTTTAAATTATGAAAAATAATTTTTGACCAATTAGAATATTTTTCTTTAATATTTATAATTATTTAAATATTAGAGGTATTTAATTTATTTAATTAGTGTATTAAATAAATTAGAGAAAAATTATTTAATATTATGAAAAATCATTTTAAATAAGAATAATGTATTTAAAATATTTTGAGTTATAAAATGTAACTTTCAATATTTTTGGAGAATTTTCATTAATAAATTAATATTAATGATATTAGATTTATTTAATTATTAAATTAAATAAATAAGATAAAATTATTTTATTGATTTAAAAATCATTTTAAATAAGAATAAAGTGTTAGAAAATATTTTAAATTATAAAATATAATTTTCAATAATTTTGGAGAATTCTCATTAATAAATTAATATTAATGATGTTAGATTTATTTAATTATTATATTAAATAAATGAATTAAAAATGATATTATTGATTTAAAAATCATTTAAAAATGAGAGAAATGAATTAAAAATATTTTAAGTGATAATTAATTACTTTTAATATTTTGATGATAATTTCATTAATATTTAAAATTAATGGTGATGATTTAAAATAATTTTAATTATTTTAAAAATCATTTAAGTAGAATATTAATGATTTAAAAATATTTTAAGTTATTAATAATAACTTTAATATTTTGACAAGTATGTTATTAATATTTTTATATTATTAAATATTAATAATGATAAGATTATTTGATAATTAAATCATTTAAAAATGATTTAAGTGTTTGAAAAATTATTATAAGTTATAATAATTGTTTATAAATTATTAAAAGCTTTGAAAAAAATATTATAAACGATATTTGACTTATCTAAAATAATATTGAAGCTTAGAGACCAAGTTTAATTGACAATCAATGTGTTAATTGTCGGATAGGGTGACCAGAACACCGAGAATGGACTGAAGTCCAACCAGACCGAAATAGTTAGACTGGATAAGTGTTTATATATGTTATAAACACTGATGTGATTATGTGATAATGTGTCTAGATACGATGGCTGCGCAGAAGTTGGTAGCAGGTAACAATTTCGTTTAGAACTTAAATTATGCTAGAATTATGAGTCAGATATTTTTGTGAACAGTTTTCTTTTATAGATTCAAGTCACATGTTAGAATTTGAAACACAAATTTATATTGTGTTGATAAAAATGAATTGATGATACAACTTTAAAAGATTGTAGAGAATAAAAAAGTGGTGATTCCGAGGACGGAATCCTTTTAAGGAGGGGTGAATGTGATAACCCGGGATTTCGAATAATCAAAATTTTATGAATAATTTTTTTATTAATATTAATATTAATTATTACTTTTGTGACAAGTATCTGTGATACGTGTATCGAGAAGGTCAATTTGTGTATTGACTAATAAATTTAGAGTAGAGTTGTGCTTAACAAGATTAGAAACCTAATAATTTACGGATAGGGATTCGTTAGAAATTATAATTAAAATAATTATATTAATGAGTATGTGTTTTAATTAAGCGGGATTATTGATCAAAGATTGATCGGATAAGGTTTAAAATTTATAAACCCTAATAAGAGATTAGAAACCCTAATCTCATGATTAGAAACCCTAACGTACCGTTAGAAAGCCTAATTGTACGCCGGGAAACCCTAATTTCATATTTGGGAATCCTAAACCCTAAATTAGGACACCCTAATCCTAATTGACAAGCCTACTGTGTGTATTAAACTTTAATATGATTGGAAAACCCTAATTATATTTTAGTTATATTAATTTCTATTTTACAAACCCTAATTTTAATTTAGAAAATTTATTTTTCTAATTAAAACCCTAATTCGTGGGTTATAAACCCTAATGACCATTTTGACCCTAATTGCTAAATTAGGCAATATTAATTAGGAATATTGATCCTAATTAGCAAGATTGGATTTTATGATTAGGAAATATTAATGTAATTATTGAATCCTAATTATAATTTTAGAATATTAATTTTCTATTTTGAAAACCGAAATTCAAAAATCTTGGAAATTAAATTGCAAACATAAAGGGTTTAAACCCTAAACCCTAACCCAAACCTTAAACCCTAAGGTTTTGTGAATTGGACAAGTATGCCATTAATATTAATTTACAAATGACCAAAAATGCCCTTTTTGTTTATTTTAATTTGATAACTTGCATAATTGTTAGCTACCTTTAGTTGTTGAACAACTTTGTTGACTTGTGAGACACAAAATCAGCAGCAAAAATCGTCCATAACATCAGCCATAGCAACAAGTCATAATATATATAGATTCAAGAGAGAGAAAGTCTCAAAATTTTGTCATTTTGCTCATTTGCTCTCACCAACTCCCTCTCTCTCTAGAACCTCCGAATTCCTCAAGTAATTCAGTCCTATAATCAGTTACTAGAACACCAAAAATAGATAAGGAGATCATAGATCAAGATTTGATAAGAGAAGGTATAGCCCTAAATTTATATTTGATCTTGTATGCTAAGAAAGTTTTTGTGTTTTTGTGTTTAGATCTTTGCTAGAGGATGTTTTATGTTGATCTATGATGATCAAACATATATCCATAGTATCAAAGTGCCTTAAAAGGTGTTTTTCAAAATCTGTCCAAGAACAAAATCTGTGGTCTGACAAGCTAATGTCAGGGGCCACAAATTCTTGTTCGTTTGTTATTTTTGTTGTTTAAAAGTTGTTACATGTAGCCCTGTATGTGGTCTTTAATATTCAAGTGGAATCAGTGTCGTAAGATGTCTAGATCATGAGTTATTAACGGTCAAAACCCGTTGACCGAGCTTGATGCCATTGAAATCTGGGTAACATAGAAATATAAAAAACAGCGTCTGACAAGATTTTGTAACGAGCATATCGTGATTTGATTTTGTTTAATGGGTATTTTGTAACCGACTTGTAGCTTGACATTTTTACTGTACACGTATGGCTTCATATCGTTTATATAATCGTAGATTGATCGGGGTAGGGGGTCAAACTAGGCAACTAGACCACTGATTGGCAATTTCTGAAAATTCCAGAAACGGGAAGAGCAATGATTCTGACATACTTTGACCAAGTGATAACGTTTAGATTTATTGTTTATGGACTGAGATGTTAACATCTCGTTGTTCCTTGTCATTCTTACAACATCTGTGGACCAAAACCCGAACCATTTGATGAACCAAACATAAAGGAAATTGATCTTGAAAGTGTCAACTTGACACTGTCTGGGTTTCTGGGTTACCCAGAAAACCCAGAGGTGTTCTGACAAGAACTTTGTGACGCTGGATCTTCTTATTCATTTGTTGTATGATCATGATGCTCGGTTGGATATTGTAGAGTTACATTTTCACTACATGATCCGTGTCTAAGTTAGCTTAGAATGTAAATATACAAGAAATTATACCCGGTCAAACCGAGCACCTTGAACTCGGGTCTGACAGTGTTCTTGAGCTCAAGAACACCTAAGACGACAGAAAGTGTCGCTAAAGGTCTTTAGGGACGGTTTTATTTATTTTATTTTCTTAATATTCCGGTAATTAATTAACCATAGAAATTAAATTATAAAAATTATTAAAAATGGTTTTAAAAATTATTTTAAATTATGAAAAATAATTTTTGAACAAATAGAATATTTTTTCTTTAATATTTATAATTATTTAAATATTAGAGGTATTTAATTTATTTAATTAGTGTATTAAATAAATTGGAGAAAAATTATTTAATATTATGAAAAATCATTTTAAATAAGAATAATGTATTTAAAATATTTCAAGTTATAAAATGTAACTTTCAATATTTTTGGAGAATTTTCATTAATAAATTAATATTAATGATATTAGATTTATTTAATTATTAAATTAAATAAATAAGATAAAAATTATTTTATTGATTTAAAAATCATTTTAAATAAGAATAAAGTGTTAGAAAATATTTTAAATTATAAAATATAATTTTCAATAATTTTGGAGAATTCTCATTAATAAATTAATATTAATGATGTTAGATTTATTTAATTATTATATTAAATAAATGAATTAAAAATGATATTATTGATTTAAAAATCATTTAAAATGAGAGAAATGAATTAAAAATATTTTAAGTGATAATTAATTACTTTTAATATTTTGATGATAATTTCATTAATATTTAAAATTAATGGTGATGATTTAAAAATAATTTTAATTATTTTAAAAATCATTTAAGTAGAATATTAATGATTTAAAAATATTTTAAGTTATTAATAATAACTTTAATATTTTGACAAGTATGTTATTAATATTTTTATATTATTAAATATTAATAATGATAAGATTATTTGATAATTAAATCATTTAAAAATGATTTAAGTGTTTGAAAAATTATTATAAGTTATAATAATTGTTTATAAATTATTAAAAGCTTTAGAAAAATATTATAAAATGATATTTGACTTATCTAAAATAATATTGAAGCTTAGAGACCAAGTTTAATTGAAAATCAATGTGTTAATTGTCGGATAGGGTGACCGAACAGAGAATAGAATGGATGAAGTCCAACGCACCAAAATAGTTAAATTTGGATAAGTGTTTATATAGGTTATAAACACCGATGTGATTATGTGATAATGTGTCTACGAATACGTGGTACTACCAAGGAGGTGGTAGAGGTAACAATTTTGTTTAGAACTTAAATTATGCTAGAATTATGAGTCAGATATTTTTGTGAACAGTTTTCTTTTATAGATTCAAGTCACATGTTAGAATTTGAAACACAAATTTATATTGTGTTGATAAAAATGAATTGATGATACAACTTTAAAAGATTGTAGAGAATAAAAAGTGGTGATTTAGAGGCGGAATCCTTTTAAGGAGGGGTGAATGTGATAACCCGGGATTTCGAATAATCAAAATTTTATGAATAATTTTTTTTATTAATATTAATATTAATTATTACTTTTGTGACAAGTATCTGTGATACGTGTATCGAGAAGGTCAATTTGTGTATTGACTAATAAATTTAGAGTAGAGTTGTGCTTAACAAGATTAGAAACCGTAACCCAAATTATATTAATGAGTATGTGTTTTTACCGACGGGATTATTGATCAATGATTGATCGGATAAGGTTTAAAATTTATTAACCCTAATAAGAGATTAGAAACCCTAATCTCATGATTAGAAACCCTAACGTATCGTTAGAAAGCCTAATTGTACGCCGGGAAACCCTAAACCCTAAATTAAGAAACCCTAATCCTAATTGACAAGCCTACTGTGTGTATTAAACTTTAATATGATTGGAAAACCCTATTTATATTTTAGTTATATTAATTTCTATTTTAAAAACCCTAATTATAATTTAGAAAATTTATTTTTCTAATTAAAACCCTAATTCATGGGTTATAAAACCTAATGACCATTTTGACCCTAATTGCTAAATTAGGCAATATTAATTAGGAATATTAATCCTAATTAGCAAGATTGGATTTTATGATTAGGAAATACTAATGTAATTATTGAATCCTAATTATAATTTTAGAATATTAATTTTCTATTTTGAAAACCGAAATTTGAAAATCTTGAAAATTAAATTGCAAACATGAAGGGTTTAAACCCTAAAGGGTTCAAACCCTAAACCCTAACCCAAACCTTAAACCCTAAGGGTTTGTGAATTGGACAAGTATGCCATTAAAATTAATTTACAAATGACCAAAAATGCCCTTTTTGTTTATTTTAATTTGATAACTTGCATAATTATTAGCTACCTTTAGTTGTTGAACAACTTTGTTGACTTGTGAGACACAAAATCGTGACAAAAATCATCCATAACATCACCATAGAAAAAAGTCATAATATATATAGATTCAAGAGAGAGAAAGTCTCAAAATTTTGTCATTTTGCTCATTTGCTCTCACCAACTCCCTCTCTCTAGAACCTCCGAATTCCTCAAGTAATTAGGTCCTATAATCGCCATTAGAACACCAAAAATAGATAAGGAGATCATAGATCAAGATTTGATAAGAGAAGGTATAGCCCTAAATTTATATTTGATCTTGTATATGCTAAGAAATTTTTTGTGTTTTGTGTTTAGATCTTTGCTAGAGGATGTTTTATGTTGATCTATGATGATCAAACATATATCCATAGCATCAAAGTGCCTTAAAAAGGGTATTTTTCAAAATCGTCCAAGAACAAAATCGTGGTCCGACAAGCTAATGTCGGGGCCACAAATTCTTGTTCGTTTGTTATTTTGTTGTTTAAAAGTTGTTACATATAGCCTTGTATGTGGTCTTTACTATGCAAGTGGAATCGGTGTCGTAAGATGTCTAGATCATGAGTTATTAACAATCAAAACCCGTTGACCGAGCTTCGACCGATTGAAATCTGGGTAACATAGAAATATAAAAAAAAACGTCGACAAGATTTTGTAACGAGCATATATCGATGATTTGATTTTGTTTAATGGTATTTTTTGTAACCGACTTGTAGAAGCGACATTTTACTTTATGTACGTGTGGCTTAATATCGTTTATATAATCGATAGATTGATCGGGGTAGGTGGTCAAACTAGTAATGACTAGACCACGATTGGCGGTTTGAAAATTTCGAAGCGGAAGAAGCAATGATTCGACATACTTTGACCAAGTGATAACGTTTAGATTTATTGTTTATGGTGAGATGTTAACATCTCGTTGTTCCTGTCATCATTCTTACAACATCCGTGGACCAAACCCGAACCATTTGATGAACCAAACATAAAGGAAATTGAGCTTGAAAGTGTCGACTTGACACATGCGGGTTTCTGGGTTACCCGAAAAACCAGAAGAGGTGTTCGACAAGAACTTTGTGATTTGGATCTTCTTGTTTCGTTTGTTGTATGATCATGATGCCGGTTGGATATTGTAGAGTTACATTTTCACTACATGATCCGTGTGTCAAGTTAGCTCAAAATGTAAATATACAAGAAATTATACACGGTCAAACCAGAGCACCTTGAACTCAAAATTCCGACGATTGTTCTTGAGCTCAAGAACACCTAAGACGATAGAAAAGTGTCGCTAAAGGTCTTTAGCGACGGTTTTATTTATTTTATTTTCCGAATATTAGGTAATTAATTAAAAATAGAAATTAAATTATAAAAATTATTAAAATGGTTTTAAAAATTATTTTAAATTATGAAAAATAATTTTGACCAATTAGAATATTTTTCTTTAATATTTATAATTATTTAAATATTAGAGGTATTTAATTTATTTAATTAGTTTATTAAATAAATTAGAGAAAAATTATTTAATATTATGAAAAATCATTTTAAATAAGAATAATGTATTTAAAATATTTTAAGTTATAAAATGTAACTTTCAATATTTTTGGAGAATTTTCATTAATAAATTAATATTAATGATATTAGATTTATTTAATTATTAAATTAAATAAATAAGATAAAAATGATTTTATTGATTTAAAAATCATTTTAAATAAGAATAAAGTGTTAGAAAATATTTTAAATTATAAAATATAATTTTCAATATTTTTGGAGAATTCTCATTAATAAATTAATATTAATGATGTTAGATTTATTTAATTATTATATTAAATAAATGAATTAAAAATGATATTATTGATTTAAAAATCATTTAAAAATGAGAGAAATGAATTAAAAATATTTTAAGTGATAATTAATTACTTTTAATATTTTGATGATAATTTCATTAATATTTAAAATTAATGGTGATGATTTAAAAATAATTTTAATTATTTTAAAAATCATTTAAGTAGAATATTAATGATTTAAAAATATTTTAAGATATTAATAATAACTTTAATATTTGGACAAGTATGTTATTAATATTTTTATATTATTAAATATTAATAATGATAAGATTATTTGATAATTAAATCATTTAAAAATGATTAAGTGATTGAAAAATTATTATAAGTTATAATAATTGTTTATAAATTATTAAAAGCTTCCGAAAAATATTATAAACGATATTTGACTTATCTAAAATAATATTGAAGCTTAGAGACCAAGTTTAATTGACAATCAATGTGTTAATTGTCGGATAAGGTGACCAGAACACCGAGAATGGACTGAAGTCCAACCAAACCGAAATAGTTTGACTGGATAAGTGTTTATATAGGTTATAAACACTGATGTGATTATGTGATAATGTCTTTAGATACGGTGGCTGCCCAGGAGGTGGTAGCAGGTAACAATTTCGTTTAGAACTTAAATTATGCTTGAATTATGAGTCAGATATTTTTGTGAAAAGTTTTCTTTTATAGATTCAAGTCGCATGTTAGAATTTGAAACACAAATTTATATTGTGTTGATAAAAATGAATTGATGATACAACTTTAAAAGATTGTAGAGAATAAGAAAGTGGTGATTCCGAGGACGGAATCCTTTTAAGGAGGGGTGAATGTGATAATCCGGGATTTCGAATAATCAAAATTTTACGAATAATTTTTTTTATTAATATTAATATTAATTATTACTTTTGTGAAAAGTATCTGTGATACGTGTATCGAGAAGGTCAATTTGTGTATTGACTAATAAATTTAGAGTAGAGTTGTGCTTAACAAGATTAGAAACCCTAACCCTAATTTCTGGATAGGGATTCGTTAGAAATTATAATTAAAATAATTATATTAATGAGTATGTGTTTGTACCGACGGGATTATTGATCAATGATTGATCGGATAAGGTTTAAAATTTATAAACCCTAATAAGAGATTAGAAACCCTAATCTCATGATTAGAAACCCTAACGTACCGTTAGAAAGCCTAATTGTACGCCGGGAAACCCTAATTTCATATTTGGGAATCCTAAACCCTAAATTAGGAAACCCTAATCCTAATTGACAAGCCTACTGTGTGTATTAAACTTTAATATGATTGGAAAACCCTAATTATATTTTAGTTATATTAATTTCTATTTTACAAACCCTAATTGTAATTTAGAAAATTTATTTTTCTAATTAAAACCCTAATTAAGTGGGTTATAAACCCCTAATGACCATTTTTGACCCTAATTGCTAAATTAGGCAATATTAATTAGGAATATTAATCCTAATTAGCAAGATTGGATTTTATGATTAGGAAATACTAATGTAATTATTGAATCCTAATTATAATTTTAGAATATTAATTTTCTATTTTGAAAACCGAAATTCAAAAATCTTGGAAATTAAATTGCAAACCTAAAGGGTTTAAACCCTAAAGGGTTCAAACCCTAAACCCTAACCCAAACCCTAAACCCTAAGGGTTTGTGAATTGGACAAGTATGCCATTAAAATTAATTTACAAATGACCAAAAATGCCCTTTTTGTTTATTTTAATTTGATAACTTGCATAATTGTTAGCTACCTTTAGTTGTTGAACAACTTTGTTGACTTGTGAGACACAAAAAATCAAAGACAAAAAATCATCCATAACATCAGCCATAGAAACAAGTCGTAATATATATAGATTCAAGAGAGAGAAAGTCTCAAAATTTTGTCATTTTGCTCATTTGCTCTCACCAACTCCCTCTCTCTCTAGAACCTCCGAATTCCTCAAGTAATTCAGTCCTATAATCGATTCATTAGAACACCAAAATAGAGATAAGGAGATCATAGATCAAGATTTGATAAGAGAAGGTATAGCCCTAAATTTATATTTGATCTTGTATGCTAAGAAAGTTTTTGTGTTTTTGTGTTTAGATCTTTGCTAGAGGATGTTTTATGTTGATCTATGATGATCAAACATATATCCATAGCATCAAAGTGCCTTAAAAAGGTTTTTTTTCAAAATCTGTCCAAGAACAAAATCTGTGGTCTGACAAGCTAATGTCAGGGGCCACAAATTCTTGTTCGTTTGTTATTTTTGTTGTTTAAAAGTTGTTACATGTAGCCTTGTATGTGGTCTTTAATATGCAGTGGAATCGGTGTCGTAAGATGTCTAGATCATGAGTTATTAATTGGCCAAAACCCGTTGGACCGAGCTTGGACAAGCTAAATCTGGGTAACCCGTAAATATAAAACAAGCGTCGACAAGATTTTTAACGGCATATCGACATATTTGATTTTGTTTAATGGTATTTTTGTAACCGACTTGTAGCCCGACATTTGTACCGCATAACGTATGGCTTCATATCGTTTATATAATCGATGAGATTGATCGGGGTAGGTGGTCAAACTAAGCAACTAGACCACGATTGGCGATTTCGGAAATTTCGAAGCGGAAAAAAGCAATGAATCGACATACTTTGACCAAGTGATAACGTTTAGATTTATTGTTTATGGACTGAGATGTTTACATCTCGTTGTTCCTTGTCATTCTTACAACATCGTGGACCAAAACCGAACCATTTGATGAACCAAACATAAAGGAAATTGAGCTTGAAAGTGTCAACTCTACTCGAATTTATGCTGGTTTATAGGTTACCCGGAAAACCCTAGAGGTGTTTCGACAAGAACTTTTGTGATTTGGATCTTCTTGTTCGTTTGTTGTATGATCATGATCTTGGATTGGATATTGTAGAGTTACATTTCCACTACATGATCCGTGTATCTAAGTTAGCTAGAATGTATATATTCAAGAAATTATATACGGTCAAACCGAAAGCACCTTGAACTCGGATCGGCGGTGTTCTTGAGCTCAAGAACACCTAAGACGACGATAGAAAGTGTCGCTAAAGGTCTTTAGCGACAGTTTTATTTATTTTATTTTACGAATATTTCGGTAATTAATTAAAAATAGAAATTAAATTATAAAAATTATTAAAATGGTTTTAAAAATTATTTTAAATTATGAAAAATAATTTTTGACCAATTAGAATATTTTTCTTTAATATTTATAATTATTTAAATAGTAGATGTATTTAATTTATTTAATTAGTGTATTAAATAAATTAGAGAAAATTATTTAATATTATGAAAAATCATTTTAAATAAGAATAATGTATTTAAAAATATTTTGAGTTATAAAATGTAACTTTCAATATTTTGGGGAATTTTCATTAATAAATTAATATTAATGATATTAGATTTATTTAATTATTAAATTAAATAAATAAGATAAAAATGATTTTATTGATTTAAAAATCATTTTAAATAAGAATAAAGTGTTAGAAAATATTTTAAATTATAAAATATAATTTTCAATATTTTGGAGAATTCTCATTAATAAATTAATATTAATGATGTTAGATTTATTTAATTATTATATTAAATAAATGAATTAAAAATGATATTATTGATTTAAAAATCATTTAAAAATGAGAGAAATAAATTAAAAAATATTTTAAGTGATAATTAATTACTTTTAATATTTTGATGATAATTTCATTAATATTTAAAATTAATGGTGATGATTTAAAATAATTTTAATTATTTTAAAAATCATTTAAGTAGAATATTAATGATTTAAAAATATTTTAAGTTATTAATAATAACTTTAATATTTTGACAAGTATGTTATTAATATTTTTATATTATTAAATATTAATAATGATAAGATTATTTGATAATTAAATCATTTAAAAATGATTTAAGTGTTTGAAAAATTATTATAAGTTATAATAATTGTTTATAAATTATTAAAAGCTTCCGAAAAATATTATAAACGATATTTGACTTATCTAAAATAATATTGAAGCTTAGAGACCAAGTTTAATTGACAATCAATGTGTTAATTGTCGGATAGGGTGACCAGAACACCGAGAATGGACCGAAGTCCAACTAGACCGAAATAGTTAGACTGGATAAGTGTTTATATAGGTTATAAACATTGATGTGATTATGTGATAATGTCTAGGAGAAGTTTGACTGTAAAATACAGTGTTACGTGTTATAAATGATTGTGCTAATTGTGAGACCGACATTGTTGAATATAGGTCTTCTTTAACGCGATTAATTATATTGTGTAGTCAGTAATCAACGCGGAAGGCAAGTTTCCTAACTCAACCTTGAGTTATATTCATTCAATTATTATAATGGTTAATTATTGCTAATTATACCATGTCCAGGGAATTTATTGTTGATTATTCACAGTTAGTGCATGATTAATAATTCAAATTGAATTACTGATTCGGAGAATATACATTTGTAGAATAACTGTTGTTGGATATTCATATTCGTAGAAGATATAATTGATAGTATAGATAATTTCTGTTTATTATCAAATTATGTTGAGAAATATCTTAGCTAATTATTCTGGCTAGACGAACATTTGTTAGAACTTGATAAATTCGAGAAAAGAATTCAATTGTTATTGGTAGATCGATGCCAATTATTTCGGCTAGATCGATAAGTAATAGAAATTGAAATCATTGTGTTTCGTTGTTAAATCAACTTTTGATTCAAAGAATGAGAAGAACAACCTTTTATATAAAGGGAACATTTTAGGTAGTATATTTAAACCATCACTTGTGATTGTTAAGTATTATGCATAATATAGGGTACAATGGAGTTCGGGCTCTTAAGTACTTGCGAGAGGGTATGATTTAATCTTTATGGTTATCTAATACTCCTACGTATGTATCAAAGTAAATCTTTGATAGATACCCGAGAAAGTAGAAGTTCTAGATCCAATGAATCACTCATCATAAATCTGGAAAACATTCCACTTTGTTATTGCGTAGAATTGATTCTTGTTTATTCAATAGAATATCGTAGAAACTTTGAAAGAGTTGTACTCTTTCATTATCAGATTATTGTAGCGAAGAATGTTAGAACAATTGATATTGATTTCTATACCTTTATTGTATGTCTTAACTCATGGGCAAACTTGTTGCTCACCCTCGCTATAAATAAAACTTTTCACATTAGGGACGAAGTTGTAGAATGTCTTTAAAAGAAGAACAAGGGAAAAGGCATAGTTATAAATTAGTTATGATAAACAATATTATTATGCTGTATTGTATTGTAAACCCTTTTTGTATATCTAAGGGGTATTTCTATAATGTTAAGGTTAGTGGACCTAGGACTTATGTATTAACAACTTATGTTAATGAGTTATGTATTCCTATTTCTATATGAATGGGTAGTTAGATGTTATTATAATGTGGATCGTGAACACCAAACTCGGGGGTCAGGTAACCCGGATTTGGGGGTGTCACAGGTTGGTATCAAAGTTGTAGTGACCAAGGTGCCACCAGTTAATAGAAGAGCCATAGGTTATAAACTTTGAGTGGGGTGGGGGAAAACCCTAGGATTATAACCATACGTGAAATAGAGAAAACTCATTTAGAGTTCTAAGTGAGGGATTGCCGAAGTGCATCAATAGTGAGATATGAGAACACTTAGTGTGAGAAGTTTGTATTGGTGAATTACTAATCAAGTTGTTTAAACTGATTGTAGGATGTCGGGAGAAGATGAGATGAGTATGGAGATGCCCGTGACTGTTGTACCAATGTCATTAGCCGAGGTGCCAACTCAGAGTGAGTCAGTTGAGGAAGTTTTAAGCGAAGAACCTGCGATAAATCTAGCAAACGATCATGACGAGTACCTTGAGATGGAGCTGGATGAAGAAGTAGAAGTATATTCCAAAGAGACAAAAGTGGAGCCAGAAATAAAGATCAATGATGGGGAAGAAGGAAAAGTAGCAATCGAAGAAGGTCAAGCATCTACAGAAGTTCAAGACTCAAGGACTAAAGTACTTCTTCTAGAGGAATTATGGAAGACAGAAAGAGCATTACGCGAGATGACAGAAGAACAAAATAATTTGAAGGCATAAGTCGATAGAATGGGGGTTAAGTGTGGTGTATTATCTAAAGATGTAGGTAAGAAAAAGAAGAGTAATAAAAGGAAAAAGAACTACGACAGCAATAACACCAAGAATTCACATTCAAAGAAGAGACTAGTATGTGGCAAGTGTGGAAAGAGCCATTTGGGGGAATGTATGTGGGGTCAGAATGTGTGTTATAATTATGGTCAGGAAGGACATATTTCTCTGCATTATCCTAAGCCAAATTTGAGGAAGTGTTTTTCATGTGGGCAGACGGGTCACGGATTCAACAAGTGTCCCATCAAGAAGAAGACTGGTGAAGGGAGTGGTCGGTAGACAACATAGATATATGTAATACTATCTTTTGGGTAGAAGATTATGATATTAAGTATTGTAATATCGAGAACGGTGTTAAGCATATGTAAATATATATATATATATATATATATATATATATGTTTGTATGAATGAAATCCTTATTTTCTATATGAATATAAGATTAAGATTAATTTGTGTTCTTAAAACTCATACTTATGGTAAGTTAATGACTCATAATTATATGAAATGTTTTGAACCCCTCAGCGAATGGACGCCAAAGGTCTGACTAGGATAAGTTCATACACTCATATAATTGTGGCAAGTTCCTGAACTCATAAGTGTGGTAAGTTTGACGAACTGGGAATAACTATTTGTAAATGGAGAATTACAAATTTTTGTGTAAAGTTGTGTCGTTAATCCTGATATGATTTAAAAAGGGATAGTAAATGTGTTAAGTACTATATGTACTATGTGCTATTTGAATAAATATGCCATTATATGAGAATTATGTGTTGAATTCTTATTGTGATAAGAATATATGTAAAGAAAGAGAATTAATATAAGATTCTTATTTAAATCAGATAATGTCGCCTAGACGACAGAATCGAAACCAACGAGAAGAATAGTCAGTGAATAATGAAGGAGGTCAAGCTGAGCCAATGCAAAATTTTACGGATATGATAGCCGAAGCTATGGAAAATAGGGCTCCAGCAAGAGGAAGAGCGAGGAATCAGCCAGCTGAAAGAT
Organism: Panax quinquefolius; assembly: GCA_020205615.1. Lineage (NCBI taxonomy): Eukaryota > Viridiplantae > Streptophyta > Magnoliopsida > Apiales > Araliaceae > Panax > Panax quinquefolius. Next base: position 44,414,417 of record CM035166.1, read on the forward strand.
TGGCAAACTTTAAAGACTTTAAAGCAGTAGGACCGCCTAAATTCAAAGGGACCACAGATCCGATTGAAGCCCAAACTTGGGTGAAGGAGATGGAGAAAGCATTCATCATTGCACGTGTGGCAGAAGAGCAAAAGACGGCTTTTCCAACTTATCTGATGAAGGGAGAAGCTAATTACTAGTGGGAGACGAACCAAGCGAGAGCTGGTACAGAGGTGGTGTTATGCACAAGATTTAAAGAACTGTTCTTTTAGAACTACTTCTCACCGAGCATGCAATCCAGGATGGAAGTCAAATTCATAGAACTTAAGAAGGAGAATATGTCTGTTTCTGAATACACTGCCAAATTCAACGATTTGGCAAGATTTTCACCTCATTAGGTGGACACAGAAGTAAGAAAAGTGAGAAAATTCGAGAATGGGCTGAAGCCGGGGATATTCAACAAGGTAGCAGTATTGTAGATCAATACGTTCACGGCTTTGATGGAGAAAGCGTTAATTGCTGAAGGAGGGAGCGAAGCTGCGTCTCGATTTCATCAAGATAAGAATAAGAAGACAAATGATGGTGGAAGCAGTGGTGGAAGTAACCCTAACAAAAAGAAATGGAATGAGAATACCTAGTCGGGTAATAAGACAGAAGATAATAGGAAAGGAAGGGGGCCATGTGCGAATTGTGGGAAGAACCATCATTGGAGTTTGCTCAAGAAGAAGGAGTTTGATATAATCATGACAAGAGGGCATATGTCAACCAATTGCCCCAGTCCGAAGAAAATTCAAGGTTGCTTTGGGTGCGGATCGACTGATCATTTGGTTTGGAACTGTCCGAAGAAGAATGCAGAGAAGGAAAGTGTCAACAAGGGACCCGGTGGGGAACCTTGGCAACTCGGGGACCACGACATACCAGAAGACCAACTACCGCATATTTAACATGACGCAGCAAGATACAAAGGGTACGCCAGAGGTGGTAAAGTAACAATTTCGTTTAGAACTTAAATTATGCGAGAATTATGAGTCAGATATTTTTGTGAACAGTTTTCTTTTATAGATTCAAGTCACATGTTAGAATTTGAAACACAAATTTATATTGTGTTGATAAAAATGAATTGATGATACCACTTTAAAAGATTATAGAGATTAAGAAAGCGGTGATTCCGAGGACGGAATCCTTTTAAGGATGGGTGAATGTGATAACCCGGGATTTTGAATAATAAAAATTTTACGAATAATTTTTTTTATTAATATTAATATTAATTATTACTTTTGTGACAAGTATCTGTGATATGTGTATCGAGAAGATCAATTTGTGTATTGACTAATAAATTTAGAGTAGAGTTGTGCTTAACAAGATTAGAAACCCTAACCGTAATTTCTGGATAGGGATTCGTTAGAAATTATAATTTAAATAACTATATTAATGAGTATGTATTTGTACCGACGAGATTATTGATCAATGATTTATCGGATAAGGTTTAAAATTTATAAACCCTAATAAGATATTAGAAACCCTAATCTCATGATTAGAAACCCTAACGTACCGTTAGAAAGCCTAATTGTACGACGATAAACCCTAATTTCATATTTGGGAATCCTAAACCCTAAATTAGGAAACCCTAATCCTAATTGGCAAGCTTCATGTGTGTGTATTAAACTTTAATATGATTAAAACCCTAATTATATTTTAGTTATATTAATTTCTATTTTACAAACCCTAATTATAATTTAAGAAAATTTATTTTTCTAATTAAAACCCTAATTCGTGGGTTATAAACCCTAATGACCATTTTGACCCTAATTGATAAATAAGGCAATATTAATTAGGAATATTAATCCTAATTTGCAAGATTGGATTTTATGATTAGGAAATACTAATGTAATTATTGAATCCTAATTATAATTTTAGAATATTAATTTTCTATTTTGAAAATCGAAATTCAAAAATCTTGGAAATTAAATTGCAAACCTAAAGGGTTTAAACCCTAAACCCTAACCCAAACCCTAAACCTTAAGGGTTTGTGAATTGGACAAGTATGCCATTAAAATTAATTTATAAATGACCAAAATGCCCTTTTTGTTTTTTTTAATTTGATAACTTGCATAATTGTTAGCTACCTTTAGTTGTTGAACAACTTTGTTGACTTGTGAGACACAAAAATCAAAAAAAAAATCGTCCATAACATCATAGCAAGCAACAAGTCATAATATATATAGATTCAAGAGAGAGAAAGTCTCAAAATTTTGTCATTTTGCTCATTTGCTCTCACCAACTCTCTCTCTCTAGAACCTCCGAATTCCTCAAGTAATTCAAATCCTATAATCGATTATTAGAACACCAAAAAGAGATAAGGAGATCATAGATCAAGATTTGATAAGAGAAGGTATAGCCCTAAATTTATATTTGATCTTGTATGCTAAGAAAGTTTTTGTGTTTTTGTGTTTAGATCTTTGCTAGAGGATGTTTTATGTTGATCTATGATGATCAAACATATATCCATAGCATCAAAGTGCCTTAAAAAGGTGTTTTTCAAAATCGTCCAAGAACAAAATCGTGGTCCGACAAGCTAATGTCAGGGGCCACAAATTCTTATTCGCTTGTTATTTTTGTTGTTTAAAAGTTGTTACATGTAGCCTTGTATGTGGTCTTTACTATGCAAGTGGAATCAAGGTCGTAAGATGTCTAGATCATGAGTTATTAATTGGTCAAAACCCGTTGACCGAGCTTCGACCATTGAAATCTGGGTAACCCGTAAATATAAAAACAAATATTCGACAAGATTTTGTAACGAGCATATATCGATGATTTGATTTTGTTTAATGGTATTTTTGTAACCGACTTGTAGCCCGACATTTGTAATCGTATACGTATGGCTTCATATCATTTATATAATCAATGAGATTGATCGGGGTAGGTGGTCAAACTAGGCAAACTAGACACGATTGGCGGTTTCGTAATTCGAAAACGGAAGAAGCAATGATTTCGACATACTTTGACCAAGTGATAACGTTTAGATTTATTGTTTATGGATCGAGATGTTAACATCTCGTTGTTCCTTGTCATTCTTACAACATCGTGGACCAAAACCCGAGCCATTTGATGAACCAAACATAAAGGAAATTGAGATTGAAAGTGTCGACTTGACACCTTTCTGCAGGTTTCTGGGTTACCCGTAAAACCCAGAGGTGTTCGACAAGAAGTTTGTGATTCGGATCTTCTTCTTCATTTGTTGTATGATCATGATCTTGGATTGGATATTGTAGAGTTACATTTTCACTACATGATCCGCGGTTCAAGTTAGCTCGTAATGTAAATATACAAGAAATTATATATACATTGGCCAAACCGAAAGACTGAACTTCGGGGTTAATAGTGTTCTTGAGCTCAAGAACACCTAAGACGACTAAAAGTGTTACTAAAGGTCTTTAATGACGGTTTTATTTATTTTATTTTCGAATATTTCAGTAATTAATTAAAATAGAAATTAAATTATAAAAATTATTAAAAATGGTTTTAAAAATTATTTTAAATTATGAAAAATAATTTTTTTGACCAATTAGAATATTTTTCTTTAATATTTATAATTATTTAAATATTAGAGGTATATAATTTATTTAATTAGTGTATTAAATAAATTAGAGAAAAATTATTTAATATTATGAAAAATCATTTTAAATAAGAATAATGTATTTAAAAATATTTTGAGTTATAAAATGTAACTTTCAATATTTTTGGAGAATTTTAATTAATAAATTAATATTAATGATATTAGATTTATTTAATTATTAAATTAAATAAATAAGATAAAATGATTTTATTGATTTAAAAATCATTTTAAATAAGAATAAAGTGTTAGAAAATATTTTTAATTATAAAATATAATTTTCAATATTTTTGGAGAATTCTCATTAATAAATTAATATTAATGATGTTAGATTTATTTAATTATTATATTAAATAAATAAATTAAAAATGATATTATTGATTTAAAAATCATTTTAAAATGAGAGAAATGAATTAAAAATATTTTAAGTGATAATTAATTACTTTTAATATTTTGATGATAATTTCATTAATATTTAAAATTAATGGTGATGATTTAAAATAATTTTAATTATTTTAAAAATCATTTAAGTAGAATATTAATGATTTAAAATATTTTAAGTTATTAATAATAAATTTAATATTTTGACAAGTATGTTATTAATATTTTTATATTATTAAATATAAATAATGATAAGATTATTTAATAATTAAAACATTTAAAAATGATTTAAGTGTTTGAAAAATTATTATAAGTTATAATAATTGTTTATAAATTATTAAAAGCTTCCGAAAAATATTATAAACGATATTTGACTTATCTAAAATAATATTGAAGCTTAGAGACCAAGTTTAATTGACAATCAATGTGTTAATTGTCGGATAGGGTGACCAGAACACCGAGAATGGACTGAAATCCAACCAGACCGAAATAGTTAGACTAGATAAGTGTTTATATGGGTTATAAACACTGATGTTATTATGTGATAATGTGTCTAGATACGGTGGCTACCCAGGAGGTGGTAGCAGGTAACAATTTCGTTTAGAACTTAAATTATGCTAGAATTATGAGTCAGATATTTTTGTGAACAGTTTTCTTTTATAGATTCAAGTCACATGTTAGAATTTGAAACACAAATTTATATTGTGTTGATAAAAATGAATTGATGATACAACTTTAAAAGGTTGTAGAGAATAAGAAAGCGGTGATTCCGATGACGGAATCCTTTTAAGGAGGGGTGAATGTGATAACCCGGGATTTCGAATAATTAAAATTTTACGAATAATTTTTTTTTTTTAATATTAATATTAATTATTACTTTTGTGACAAGTATCTGTGATATGTGTATCGAGAAGGTCAATTTGTGTATTGACTAATAAATTTAGAGTAGAGTTGTGCTTAACAAGATTAGAAACCCTAACCGTAATTTCTGGATAGGGATTCGTTAGAAATTATAATTAAAATAACTATATTAATGAGTATGTATTTATCAAGCGGGATTATTGATCAATGATTTATAGGATACGGTTTTAAAATTTATAAACCCTAATAAGATATTAGAAACCCTAATCTCATGATTAGAAACCCTAACGCTTAGTTAGAAAGCCACAATTATGCGGTGAGAAACCCTAATTTCATATTTGGGAATCCTAAACTCTAAATTAGGAAACCCTAATCCTAATTTGCAAGCTCTTGTGTGTATTAAACTTTAATATGATTGGAAAACCCTAATTATATTTTAGTTATATTAATTTCTATTTTACAAACCCTAATTATAATTTAGAAAATTTATTTTTCTAATTAAAACCCTAATTCGTGGGTTATAAACCCTAATGACCATTTTGACCCTAATTGATAAATTAGGCAATATTAATTAGGAATATTAACCCTAATTTGCAAGATTGGATTTTATGATTAGGAAATACTAATGTAATTATTGAATCCTAATTATAATTTTAGAATATTAATTTTCTATTTTGAAAATCGAAATTCGAAAATCTTGGAAATTAAATTGCAAACCTAAAGGGTTTAAACCCTAAACCCTAAAGGGTTCAAACCCTAAACCCTAACCCAAACCCTAAACCTTAAGGGTTTGTGAATTGGACAAGTATGCCATTAAAATTAATTTACAAATGACCAAAATGCCCTTTTTGTTTATTTTAATTTGATAACTTGCATAATTGTTAGCTACCTTTAGTTGTTGAACAACTTTGTTGACTTGTGAGACACAAAATCAACAGCAAAAATCGTTCATAACATCAGTCATAGCAATAAGTCATAATATATATAGATTCAAGAGAGAGAAAGTCTCAAAATTTTGTCATTTTGCTCATTTGCTCTCACCAACTCCCTCTCTCTCTAGAACCTCCGAATTCCTCAAGTAATTCAGTCCTATAATCAGTTACTAGAACACCAAAAACAGATAAGGAGATCATAGATCAAGATTTGATAAGAGAAGGTATAGCCCTAAATTTATATTTGATCTTGTATGCTAAGAAAGTTTTTGTGTTTTTGTGTTTAGATCTTTGCTAGAGGATGTTTTATGTTGATCTATGATGATCAAACATATATCCATAGCATCAAAGTGCCTTAAAAAGGTGTTTTTCAAAATCTGTCCAAGAACAAAATCTGTGGTCTGACAAGCTAATGTCAGGGGCCACAAATTCTTGTTCGTTTGTTATTTTTGTTGTTTAAAAGTTGTTACATGTAGCCTTGTATGTGGTCTTTACTATGCAAGTGGAATCAGTGTCGTAAGATGTCTAGATCATGAGTTATTAACGGTCAAAACCCGTTGACCGAGCTTGACCGGCTGAAATCTGGGTAACCCAGAAATATAAAAACAGCGTCTGACAAGATTTTGTAACGAGCATATCTGACAGATTTGATTTTGTTTAATGGTATTTTTGTAACCGACTTGTAGCCTGACATTTGTACTGTACACGTATGGCTTCATATCATTTATATAATCAGTAGATTGATCGGGGTAGGTGGTCAAACTAGGCAACTAGACCCTGATTGGCAGTTTCTGGAAATTCCAGAAACGGGAAGAGCAATGATTCTGACATACTTTGACCAAGTGATAACGTTTAGATTTATTGTTTATGGACTGAGATGTTAACATCTCGTTGTTCCTTGTCATTCTTACAACATCTGTGGACCAAAACCCGAGCCATTTGATGAACCAAACATAAAGGAAATTGAGATTGAAAGTGTCAACTTGACACTGTCTGGGTTTCTGGGTTACCCAGAAAACCCAGAGGTGTTCTGACAAGAACTTTGTGACGCTGGATCTTCTTCTTCATTTGTTGTATGATCATGATGCCGGTTGGATATTGTAGAGTTACATTTTCACTACATGATCCGTGTCTAAGTTAGCTCAGAATGTAAATATACAAGAAATTATACCCGGTCAAACCGAGCACCTTGAACTCGGGTCTAACAGTGTTCTTGAGCTCAAGAACACCTAAGACGACAGAAAGTGTCACTAAAGGTCTTTAGCGACGGTTTTATTTATTTTATTTTCTGAATATTTCGGTAATTAATTAAAAATAGAAATTAAATTATAAAAATTATTAAAAATGGTTTTAAAAATTATTTTAAATTATGAAAAATAATTTTTGACCAATTAGAATATTTTTCTTTAATATTTATAATTATTTAAATATTAGAGGTATATAATTTATTTAATTAGTGTATTAAATAAATTAGAGAAAAATTATTTAATATTATGAAAAATCATTTTAAATAAGAATAATGTATTTAAAAATATTTTGAGTTATAAAATGTAACTTTCAATATTTTTGGAGAATTTTCATTAATAAATTAATATTAATGATATTAGATTTATTTAATTATTAAATTAAATAAATAAGATAAAATGATTTTATTGATTTAAAAATCATTTTAAATAAGAATAAAGTGTTAGAAAATATTTTTAATTATAAAATATAATTTTTAATATTTTTGGAGAATTCTCATTAATAAATTAATATTAATGATGTTACATTTATTAAATTATTATATTAAATAAATAAATTAAAAATGATATTATTGATTTAAAAATCATTTAAAATGAGAGAAATGAATTAAAAATATTTTAAGTGATAATTAATTACTTTTAATATTTTGATGATAATTTCATTAATATTTAAAATTAATGGTGATGATTTAAAAATAATTTTAATTATTTTAAAAATCATTTAAGTAGAATATTAATGATTTAAAAATATTTTAAGTTATTAATAATAACTTTAATATTTTGACAAGTATGTTATTAATATTTTTATATTATTAAATATTAATAATGATAAGATTATTTGATAATTAAAACATTTAAAAATGATTTAAGTGTTTGAAAAATTATTATAAGTTATAATAATTGTTTATAAATTATTAAAAGCTTCCGAAAAATATTATAAACGATATTTGACTTATCTAAAATAATATTGAAGCTTAGAGACCAAGTTTAATTGACAATCAATGTGTTAATTGTCGGATAGGGTGACCAAAACACCGAGAATGGACTGAAATCCAACCAGACCGAGGAGGTGGTAGCAGGTAACAATTTCGTTTAGAACTTAAATTATGCTAGAATTATGAGTCAAATATTTTTGTGAACAGTTTTCTTTTATAGATTCAAGTCACATGATAGAATTTGAAACACAAATTTATATTGTGTTGATAAAAATGAATTGATGATATAACTTTAAAAGGTTGTAGAGAATAAGAAAGCGGTGATTTCGATGACGGAATCCTTTTAAGGAGGGGTGAATGTGATAACCCGGGATTTTGAATAATCAAAATTTTACGAATATTTTTTTTTTATTAATATTAATATTAATTATTAATTTTGTGACAAGTATCTGTGATATGTGTATCGAGAAGGTCAATTTGTGTATTGACTAATAAATTTAGAGTAGAGTTGTGCTTAACAAGATTAGAAACCCTAACCGTAATTTCTGGATAGGGATTCGTTAGAAATTATAATTAAAATAACTATATTAATGAGTATGTATTTCATGAAGCGGGATTATTGATCAATGATTTATCGGATAAGGTTTAAAATTTATAAACCCTAATAAGATATTAGAAACCCTAATTTCATGATTAGAAACCCTAACGTCTAGTTAGAAAGCCTAATCAGACGTGGGAAACCCTAATTTCATATTTGGGAATCCTAAACCCTAAATTAGGAAACCCTAATCCTAATTGACAAGCCTACTGTGTGTATTAAACTTTAATATGATTGGAAAACCCTAATTATATTTTAGTTATATTAATTTCTATTTTACAAACCCTGATTGTAATTTAGAGAATTTATTTTTCTAATTAAAACCCTAATTCGTGGGTTATAAACCCTAATGACCATTTTGACCCTAATTGCTAAATTAGGCAATATTAATTAGGAATATTAATCATAATTAGCAAGATTGGATTTTATGATTAGGAAATACTAATGTAATTATTGAATCCTAATTATAATTTTTGAATATTAATTTTCTATTTTAAAAACTGAAATTCGAAAATCTTGGAAATTAAATTACAAACCTAAAGGGTTTAAACCCTAAAGGGTTCAAACCTTAAACCCAAACCCAAACCCTAAACCCTAAGGGTTTGTGAATTAGACAAGTATGCCATTAAAATTAATTTACAAATGACCAAAAATGCCCTTTTTGTTTATTTTAATTTGATAACTTGCATAATTGTTAGCTACCTTTAGTTGTTGAACAACTTTGTTGACTTGTGAGACACAAAATCAGCACCAAAAATCGTCCATAATATCAGTCATAGCAACAAGTCATAATATATATAGATTCAAGAGAGAGAAAGTCTCAAAATTTTGTCATTTTGCTCATTTGCTCTCACCAACTCCCTCTCTCTCTAGAACCTCCGAATTCCTCAAGTAATTCAGTCCTATAATCAGTTATTAGAACACCAAAAACAGATAAGGAGATCATAGATCAAGATTTGATAAGAGAAGGTATAGCCCTAAATTTATATTTGATGTTGTATGCTAAGAAAGTTTTTGTGTTTTTGTGTTTAGATCTTTGCTAGAGGATGTTTTATGTTGATCTATGATGATCAAATGTAAGACCCCAACTTATTATTAATGAAATTTAATTTTCTCTATTTATTATTTTGAAATAGTAAGGGTTGATTTGATTAATGTGGATAGTTATGGGTAAAATACGCAAATATTTCAAAATAAGCAAGTGGTTATAAAATATTCATTGTTGTCGGGGAATATTAAATGCGGTCGTGGAATATTTGTATCGTTTGGGAATATTAAATGCGACGCACAGTAGCGACCATGTATGTGTGGGCCCCATAACTGAAAGCGATTGGATGAAGAAACGACAAATATAAGTTGGTTAAAAATATAGCAGTAGTTGTTATTCACAATTATCTTGTTAAAATACTCGGTGGTTAAAACACAAGTAGATATTGCAGTATTGCACCAATTATTGATTCTTACGTAAGAAGGCACTACTCAATAATGGTTACGTAATTACCGCTCATTATTTTATTAATAATTGTTGCGTTGATATTTTATATTCTTGTTGTTTCAATAATTGTCATTACACAAAGTATTTTTCATTATCGAAGCAATAATTCATATTATCTGAATAATATTATTAGATACCATTATTGGCAATGTCTAGAAAGTTACATCTAAGGAAAGGTTTGGTCACCTAATTGCGCGCGCCGATGAGGAGAAATTCTTATTGGAAAGCCCCTCTTCTCTGAACCGCTGCACGGTTATTAATATTGTGATTACGTAATATTATTTGTGAATAATTAATTATTGATTCATATGATGAAAAAATATTAATTTTATGTGGATATAGATGGAGAAAATTTTATTGTGACAATTGTTGAAAAATTGAAATTTTATCTTTTACGATAAAATAAATATATTATTATATTTTAATAATATAATAATGGTGATATTTTTACAACGAATGTGAGATATATGAGTATACGAGGAGGATGAGTATTTTTGTTGCAATAAATGTTTAAAACATGTTAAACATGTCGGTGGACCCCATTTATTGATTGAAATTTGATTATAGCATGTAAAATCGCCGTTTGTGGATTTCGGTCAATTTCTGTTTGGAATTTGGAAAAACTTTCTTCTGCAAAATTGTAGAGAATTGAATTTTCTATAAAAACTCGCGAGATTCGAATTTTCTGATAGAAGGGCTATTTATTATGAATTATTGAAGTTATGAAGCTCCGAAATAATTGATTTTTGGAAGTTTAAAATATTTTAAATAATAAAAACGTTTTTTGTTTGTTTTGTGGGCTACAACATGTGCAAAATGAGCTGAGATCAGATCTAAGAAGGTTGGAGTAGAAATTTTAATATATATATTAATATTTTATTAAATTTTCTGCTTTGGTGTTCTAAGCATTTTCCTATAAATAGGGTGCTTAGGTTAGAATTGAAAATCACACCAGAAACTGAAGTTTTCTCTCTATATTATCGAAGCGTATTCTTGTGAGTATTTTGAGTATAATTTGAGTATTGCTATACTGTGCAAGTCCGAGTCATAGCTTTATATCAGGTGTTTCAAACTAGAAGTACCGATCTTTCGAGGTAAGAGATATTTTTTTTCAGTAATGATATTATTTCTTCAATATCATTATCTTTGAAATGATGATCTGAAGTTTTTATCAAATTTGGAACTTTTGGTGTCTGGAGTTACTATTCACGATACGGCACTATTCACGATATCTGATCTTATTACTTAATACTGCACTATTCATCAAAAATGAAAATTTCTTCTTTTTGTCCAAAATATCTACTATGGATACTAGCTTTGATTGTATCCATGTTTTGATCATTCTTGAATTTTACACCACTTTGTGATTATTTTTGAGGTATTTTTGGACGTGGATAAAACAAAGTACGAATCCTTAATCCTTAATCCTTGTCATTTTGTTTTCTTTGGATTCGTTTCTTTTAAAATATTTTTCATAATGTTCGGTCTTAAATGATGATATTATGGAATATCTTTGGCTTCAGTAGTGCAAAGATGAATGATTTCAAGAAGAATATCTTTGGCACAGTAGTGCAAAAGATGAACATGTGTTTAGATGAACATGACCCGGTGATGAATATCTTTGGCTGTAGAAAAGATGAATATTTGATTCGGATATATATTGATTGATGTTACAGGATAAAAGATGAGCGATGAACTTTTAAATTCATACACATAGAAGATAGTAGTTTGCATTCTCTACTTAACTCTTCTAATGAATTATTATTTCGATTGCGAATATTGATTTAAAATTTGTTGTCTATTGTATTCTATTAGATTTTTCCTGTTGAAGACTAACGATAATTTTTGTATATTATCTTAGTCATAATATTCTTTCTTGGGCTAGTTGAGCTCACCCTTTTCCTTTTTGTTCCATTTTTCTTCTCAGGAGGCGAGAATATAGCGAGTACTAGTCGGGGTATGGAATGAAGGTTTTAGAAAGAGTTGTTTAGTAGTCCTCACCATTTTTGTAAAATAATGTATCAATAAATTTGATGAGGATTTATTTGAGTATAGATATTGTCTAGAAGATAATATTTGTATTCAAACTCACGCTTTTATTGTTGTAATAATAAAGTTGTAGTTGTTTTCGCACCATGTATTGACAACTCGAATGGGTGATATATATCTATTTTGGGGCGCCACGGTTGGTATCGAGCTTAGGGATATGATCTCTGGCGGAGATCGGGGAATAGAACTAGGAGGAGAGACGAGTAAATCCTTCGCTAGTGTGTCCTACCTAAGCTTATTTGTTAGTTGGTCGGTATATAGGGATATTTTGTGATATATTGATTTCCTTAATTAACCCTTGTTTTATGGCAAGATTTGAGAATGTCGAATGAGAATATTAACAATGGAAATGAGACCGTGGAGACGCCTTTGTACTCACCAACGAGGAGAACGTGCAACAGTGGCAATGTTCTCCCGTGAACAACACCACCGAGATGATGATGAACGAGGGGATGTTTAGAAGCTTTTTTGCAGATTCATGCAAAATCGGACGAGGGAGACTCGTGTTCAAAATCTGAGGAGGAAATGATAGTAATTCATGGGTTGTCACAGCCCAAGCAGTTCAAAGAGTTGGGACCACGAATTTAAGGGAAAGCCGATCCGATCACGGCGGAAACATGGGTCAAGCAAATTACCAAGATATTCGATGTCTTGGGATGCACGGAAGAATAGAAGGTTCCATTCGCCACCTTTATGTTCCGTGGCGAAAGCGGATCATCGGTGGGAGTCTCGTGAAGCATACCCATCCAACAAGACTCAAGCATGTCTTGGGAGACATTTCAGAAATTATTTAATGACAAATACTTTCATGAAAGTGTTCGTCATATGAAGGAAGTGGAGTTCATCAGATTAGAACAAAACAACATGACGATTGTCTCGAAGACGATGCAAAGTTTGCAGAGTTATCCGTGTTTGCACCTCATTTGGTGGAGAATGAGGAACGTATGACGCGGATGTTTTGAGAGGTTTGAAACCCAGCATACGACAATATCTCATTTCTCATAAATTTTCTCTATTCGGATGTTGTAAGCGAGGGCTCAATTATTAGAGGCGAGATAACGAAAGTACGGTCAATCGAGGAACCATAACCGAGGATCGTACTCAGAGATAGCGATCAACGTAATAATGATAACCAAATGGAGAAAAACAGACGGACAAAATGGTAACCACACTGGTGGTAATCATGGCCATGAAAATAGAAGAAGCGAGTCGGGAGGAGATTTAAAAAGAGGAGATTTAACAACGACCATGTGAAGAAGGCAGCAGTCTTGCAAAAGAATCGGTTCTAGGGAGGAGAACGACCACCGGTCATATGCTATAAATGCGGAAAGAGGACATATCGGTCCAAAGCGCCCACAACAGTTCAAGGTATGCTATAATTGTGGAAAGGAAGGACATATCGCTCGAGATTATGCGATAGCGAAACCTAGTTCAATGGGGACGATGACTCAAAAGACTATCCCGAATAGTCAAAATCAACGATTCCGGAAGAGCGTTTATTGTGATGGTCAAAATGCGAGGAACCCAAACGAGGTGATCACGGGTAAGCTATTTATAAATTCTTACGAAGTTTATACCTTACTTGATACCGGTGCTACCCATTCATTTATCTCTCCGCTTGTGCTCAACGTTTAAACTTGACTCAGGAGAAATTAGACTTTGACCTATCTGTGGAAACTCGTTAGGAGAAACTTTCATCACATCCATCGTTTATAAATCTTGTTTGATTCAAGTTGGCACCATCACCTTACCATTGACCTTATCTCTTTAAAGATACTTGCTTTTGATGTGATTTTAGGATTGATTGGTTAACTACTCATCATGCCAAAATTGATTGTATTCGTAAGGTTGTTAGTTTTCATATTCCTAACCAACCTGTTGTATTTAATTCAAGCAACTAAACCATTAAAATCAATCAACGTTGTCATATCTAATCATAAAGCTATTCGTTTATTGAAAAAGCGGATGTCAAGCTTTCTTAGCCCATGTTATGGATTTGAATAAAGACACGTCAAATTTGAATAATATTCTGTTGTTATTGACTTTCCGACGTATTTTTCAGAAGAACTTCCGGCCTACCCCGAGCGTGAAGTTGAATTCTTTATTGATCTTGAACTTTGGTACAAAGCCCATTTCTAAAACCCCATATCGAATGGCTCCTATTGAACTTCAGGAGTTAAAGGTCCAACTACATGGAATTATTGGACATCGGTTTCATTCGTCCTAGTACATCTCCTTGGGGTGCTCTGTTTTATTCGTAAAGAAGAAAAAGCGGGGAGTATGCGACTTTGTATCGACTATCGGGAATTGAACCATGTCACAATCAAGAATAGGTATCCTCTACCTCGTATTGATGACTTGTTTGACCGATTGCTGAGGGGCACAATTCTTTTCAAAAATCGATCTTTCGCTCGGATATCATCGGTGAAGATTAGGCGAGGATATTCCAAAGATCGGCTTTAGAACTCGATGCGGGCATTATGAATTCTTAGTCATGTCTTTCCGACTTACTAATGCTCCTACGGCTTTCATGGATATGATGAACCGAGTATTCAAGGAATATTTGGATCAGTTTGTTGTTGTCTTTATAGATGACATCCTTATATATTCCAAAAGTCGTGAAGATCATGAGCACCATTTGAAGCTAGTACTCCAAAGGCTTCGTGAAAACAAACTATATGCCAAATTAAAGAAATGCGAGTTCTGGCTTGAAGGAAGTAGCATTCCTTGGGCACGTGGTGTCGAAACATGGAATATCTGTTGATCCGGCGAAGATTGAAGCAATACAAAGTTGGGAGAAACGAAGTCGGTGACTGAAGTACGTAGCTTTTTGGGCTTAGCTGGTTATTATCGGAGATTCGTAGAAGGATTTTCTCGAATCGCTACTCCAATAACTCAGCTGACTCGAAAAGATACAAAATTCGTTTGGAGCGAAGAATGCGAGAAAAGTTTCCAAGAGCTTAAGAGGAGACTTATTTCGGCACCTGTTCTAACAATACCATCTGGTTCGGATGGATTTGTTATCTATAGCAATGCTTCAGGCAAAGGGTTAGGATGTGTTCTCATGCAACGTGGGAAATGAAAGTAGTATGCACATAAGCCAATCATGTTTGATGATAAAGCATATACTTTGTAACAATCTTATTCATTTATTAATAAAAAGTATTAATTTATTAAAGGCTTTTAATTATCTACATGATGCTGTTTTATAATATGTGATAAACCCATAGTTTTAAGAAATGATTTTAGAATAATGATGATGATCATTCTAATGAGATCTAAATTCTTTGAAAGCTTAAAACTAAAATAGTTCCCAATCATTGGATTACTAAATTGGGGATTAGTGAATCCGGATAGATTGGTACATACGTTCTTTGCTCATTGGATGAGGATGATTGATCTCATGATCATTTGTGTGGAGACACTAAAGCAAGTATGTAGGTGCTTATTAGAGAATAAGTTCTTTGAGCGTGGCTCGCTAAGGAATACCTAATGGAGTTTTATTTGCTGTCGATAGGAATTCTATAGTGATAGTAGTACAAGTAATCCTTGGACTTGAGATCATCATAGTATCTTGTGTATGATGAGTTATACTTTGACTTATTCCTTAAGACCCTTAGGGTATATCAAAGGGTATGCTTGGGTATAATAAGTTATACATGGAGATAATGTATGATCGATAAAGAATCTACCACTTCTAATAAAAGAAGAGAAATGTCTATGTGATTCGATAAATGACAACCCGAGTAGTCCTTGGCGGGTAAGAATGAAATTAGAAAGGAGTTTCTAATTTGCATTATTTGAGTTGTGCATTTAAGGATCGAAATACATATAATTAAATAAAATAAGACTTGTGGTAATTCCATATCTTATATTTAATTGGGACATTGTATGGTGGAAGGATTGAATTATACGGTAACTATTTACTCAAAGGTTCTTTAATGATTAATGTTGAAATCTATATTATCTGGAAAGTCGTTGATCGCTAGGGAGGCTTATCCTATTGTAGAATAAATATTATTTATTTAAATAAATTAATTGTTTAATTTATTTATTTAAATAAGATTAGAATTGTTCTAATTGATTTATTCACAATAGGTTTAATATGGAGAACCTAAAGGGTCACACCATAAAAGGAAGAATAATTATTTAAGAAGTTAATGGCATAATCGTAATAATATGTTAAGTATATTTAATTTAATCTATGGTGATAGAATAAATTAAATAGCTTAATATTATTATTTAATATTTTAGAAATATTAAATATAAATTAATAAGAGAGTCTTATTAATATTATTACAATTATTATTATTTTAATTTCTAAAAGAGTTTAGGAATTAATTTAATATAAGTACTCTCATTTATTCCTAATTGGATTAGGAAGGAAAATTAGCTAAAAGAGTTTAATTAATTATCCCTAATAAGATTAGTGAGCTTAATTAATTAAAAGAATTTAATTAATTAAATAAAACCCAATTTCTTAATTGTTAAGGTGGGTTGCCCACATCTATTAATAAGAGGAGTCTTATTATGGGTGGAAATGGTTGTTGATTTTTCAACATATATAATAATTCCAATTTGTTGGAGAGTACCCTTTTCTATAGAGATAGAAAACTAGGGTTTGAGCCAAATACACCATCTTCTTGAATTTTTATTTTTCCTTGGTGGATCACCTCTAGAGGTCAAACATTTGGGTGGCTAATGTTGATCTAAGGAAGGAACCAAACCCGGTGGATTCAAGTTGAGCGCGAAAAGGTTGGAGGTGAACTTGTACGAGGAAGCTCGATCTTCAAGGTATGATTTATTCTTTATCTTTTCGTTTAATTAATAATTATGCATAAAGGGTGATCGGGTATATGGTTTGTAAATTTTTTAAACTCGATTTTTTACGCTTAAAGCACTTTTTTATGCAATTTGATTGCGTTCATGAATTTTACAAACCTAACAGTGGCATCAGAGCCAAACCTTTATTCGAATTATTAATTATTTTAATTTAATATCTATATTGATATGTGTTTATAACAATTTAATTGGGCATAATTTTATTGTATAAAATTTATTAAAAAAAAAAAAAATTTTTTATGCATGTAATGTATGTTAACAGGATACCAAAAAAAGCCGTGAAATACGGAATTTTTTAAAAAAAAAAAAAGCGCCGTACGGAAATCGAAGTCAAGGATTTAGCGATGATAAAAAAAAAATAAAAATATACGGAACATAAACATACGAAATCAATTTTTTTTTTTTTTGGTTTGCAGATTTCAATGTTAAAGCATGTACACAGTTTTTTTAAAAAAAAAAAAAAAAAGGCGGATATATATATATATATATATTATGGTTATATATATATATATATATATATATATAATATATATATACATATATATATTCTTAATTATTATATAATTAAAATAAAAGTTTATTTTAATTTTAAAATAAAAGGTTTATTTTAATTTTAAATAATTTTATAATTAAAATATAAAAAAGGTTTATTTTAATCTTAAAATAAAAGGTTTATTTTAATATTAAAATAAAAGATTTATTTTAATTTTAAAATTAGAATTTCATGCTAACTAATTAGAGTTGGAATTGGATTCCATAATAACTAATTGGAGTTGAAATTGGATTTTATTTTTCCTAAAATAAAGGAGTTTATTTGTGAATAGGAAAGTAAATCCATCTTTCCTTAAATAAAAGAGTTTGTTTAGATATGAAATAAGATTTCATATTATTCAAAATAAAAGAGTTTATTTGTGAATAGGAAAGAGAATCCATGTTTCCTTAAATAAAGGAGTTTATTTAAATATGAAATAAGATTTCATATTATTCAAAATAAAGGAGTTTATTTGTGAATAGGAAAAGATATCAAGTGTTTCCTTTAATAATTTTATTTTTTTACATGGAATTGGATTCATAATTAATTAAAATAAAAGAGTTTATTTTAATTAAAGATTTTTTTTTTTACATGGAATTGGATTCCATAATTAATTAAAATAAAAGAGTTTATTTTAATTAAAGATTTTTTTTTTTTACATGGAATTGGATTCCATAATTAATTAAAATAAAGGAGTTTATTTTGATTAAAATTTTGATTAAAATAAAATAGTTTATTTTATTCAAAATTGGATAAATTAAAATAAAATAGTTTTATTTTAATTTAAATTTGGATTAAAATAAAGGAGTTTATTTTTATTCAAAATTAGATTTTATACTAACTAAATTTGCCCATTAAATGATATCAATATATATATTAAATGTTTATTATTCATAAGATGAATGTTATTTATTGATGCATATGGTGATGTGTATGATAATAAATGGGATTGATTATGGACTATTGACCAATGTGATTGGATTTTATTTTAGTTGGATGCATGAATGTATGGGTTTTATTAAATGGGGTCTGCGTACCTCGTCTTCTCTAATTTTTTCTTAATGTAAATTCTAACTCCCTCCTATGTACTTCCCCTTGACTGCTGATCAAGGTTTCTATTTATTTTAAATAGTTTTGTAATAGGAATAGTTAGAATTAATTTTGAAAAATTAGAGATCAAAGGAGCAAGGAGCGCTTGAAGACCCGTTTGTAATGGAGCCCGGGTTTAAATGTAATAGTTATATTTAAATATTAATTCTTGCACCCCTAGGTTTGACCTTTTGGTTCACTTGGTGGCTCTAGTGAACCAAACTAGAATAAAGTCCATAATCAATCCAAGTAGAATATAGTATTCTATATGTGCATGCTTATACTATATATATTATATATTATGCAAACATGCTTCGCATGTTCATTAATATAACGCGTATATTTTATATATATATATAATGCATAGCTAAACAAGATGAGACAAATTAATAACAAAACCCCTCAATTTTTTATATTAAGTCCTAAGCGTTCAAAGATATTTGGAATATCGAGCGTAAGCCTTCTAGCATGATAAAATTAATAAAGTATTAAATATTTAATATGAGTTTGTTGTGTCACCACAAGGCAAGTATTAAGTATTTAAGATGTTAATTTATCACATTTGATGCTTATAAAAAAATTGATATTGTTTTTTTCTTTTTGAATATATGGAGTGCTAGGTTGGACTTAACTTGGATAATTTTGATTGGATGTGTCACCACTTGATCAAAATAATCTAAGAGGCAAAAGAAAAGGAGTTGCATAGTTGATGTAATTGACAAAAGTTGTCTACCTATTTATTTATATATAGTTTGTTGTGTCACCACAAGGCTATATACATTTGAAATGGGATCCTTATTCTCACTAGCAAATCTTTAATTAGATTTTTTAGAACTATATAAGTGAGGTAATATAGTTTGAAGAAAATAGTGGGAGATACCAATTTAAAACAAGACCTAAATTATTTTGGTAATTAATAAAAGAATGTATGTTAAAATATTGTTAATTACAAATTCATTTATAGAATTTTACAATGTCTAAATTACTATCTTTAAAGCATATTAGATGCTAAATTAATGGAGCCAAAATTAAGCGGATTGATTAAGGAATTTGAGAATAGTTCTCATGGTGAAAAGTTATCTTATGTCTTAATGTCGCCTATCCACGCAATGGTTGCGAGACAATACCTCTCGAGGAAGAGATTGCTACTTTTAGAAAGTGGCAAGATGATGCTGATTGGCTCAATGCATCATGCTCGCATCCATGAGTAACGAGCTTGACGTCGGCATGAAACTATGGATGCTCTACTATATTCTGCACATCAAGTAGTTGATGGTGAGGAAAATAGACCGATAGATATCGAGATATCTAAGGAGCTCTTCCGATCTAGAATGGCCTGATGGCACTATAAATGCAGACAAAAAGTTCTTAACATAATCAATTTGATTGATCAATTAGGACAACTGGTTTTGTCATGGATGGAGAGTTGAGCGAGATTTGATCTTGCACTCACTCCGGACTCCTTTCACAATTGTTGTGAATTTTTCATATGAACAAGCTAGATATCGACCTCATTTGATTTGCTTAACATGTTGAAAAATGTTGAGAGTCACTTTCAACCAAGAAAGATCAAGTCTTCTTGGTAGGGGCCAAAGGATCTTACGAAAAGAAGAGCGATTCAAAGAAGGTAAATAGAAAGGCATAAACAAAGGATAATAAGAACAAAAGCGTCACGGATAGCAAAGGAGTTTGCTTCCACCTGCTATAAGCTGGACCTTTGGAAAGAAAGCGCAAGAAGCATCTTGCGCAGAGGCTAACCAAAGAAGCTTAGTGAAGTTTGGTTATAAATCGATTTTTTGTTCATGATTGAAATAAATTTTCTTTAAGTCGAGGTTCTACTTGGGTATTGGATATCGACTTTGGTTATCATAAATATAGATTTATGAAGGGACCAAGCGAAGTAGAAAGCTAAACAAATATAAGTAATCTATATGTGGGAAATGTAGCAAAGGTTGCCATATTAGCCATAGAAACTTATAGTTTAGCAATGCCTACTGGGCAAATCTATTAAGTCGATAAGTTGTTATTGTATTCCAATTCTTGTTAGAAACATTATTTCCATTTTATTGTTGGACAATAAAATTTTGGTATTATAATTAAGAACAATTGTTGTTCTATTTATAATAATAATGTTTTGTATAGAACTGGAATATTACTTAATAAATTTTGTATACTTGACTTACATGAAAATAATTTTGCATATTGAACAAATTAGTATAAGAAAAGGAGATGATCATTCAAAGAGTTGAATGTGTGTATTTGCTAAAATACAAGTGTGAATTATTTGAAAGGTTCAAAGAATTCAGAAGTGAAACAAATTGACAATGTATTAAGATTCTTTGATTAGATCAAGGAATAAATACTTGTGAAATAAGTTTCTAGATCATCTCAAATGGTTTTCTCATAATGGACGCCTCTCGATACATAATAATTGATTGATGTATCTGAAAGGAAAAATCGTACCTTGTTGGACATGGTGCGGTCCATAATGATTTTACCGGCATTCTAGTATTCTTCTAGGGTCATGTCCTAGAAATGGATGTATATCTACGGAAAAGGTAACCTCAAAATCCAGCCCCAAGACTCCATAAAAGTTATGGACAGGGAGGATTCCTAATCTTAAGTATGTTAAGATAAGGGGTTGTCCAACTTATGTGAAAAGGTTTCAAAGGATAAGCTTGGGACAAGATTTTATAAGTGTCGATTTGTGGGACATCCTAAAGTAAGTTTAGGGTATATGTTCTATAATTCTACTTAGCAAAAGGTGTTTGTTATAAAACACGCTGCCTTCTAAGATAAAGGCGTTTATCATTGAAGGGCTAGTGGGAGGATAATAGATCTTGAAAAGTTCAAGAACCACAAAACACTATAAGTCAAATAAGAGGAACCTGTAGATAGACCTATTGTACCACACAACCGAATAAATGAAATGCGGAATAGTATGCAAGAAGATACCTAGGAGGTATGGATTCATCATGGATGATGATGATGATGAGGTACGCATCATAGAAGATGATGATCGAGTTGCATACGATGAGGTAAGAGTTCTAGTGTGTATAAAAGGAAGGGTCGATTGGGGAGCCGTGACATTCCTAATATTATATGTTGATATACTACGGAAAGGAATGACATACCAATGCTACAATCGGTAAAGATAAAGTTGTCTAAACATTCCTCCATGAATGATTTGGGAAGAGTATCTTAATTGGGGATATAAATCTATATAGATAGATTTAAGAGGATGCTCGACTTAACCCAAGGAGCGTATATTCATTTGATGCTAAAAGTCGTTTAGCATGGCAAACTCAAGAGATGTTTCATGTCGATAAGCTATGGAGTGTATTTCTCTTAATAGTCCCCATAGACTCCAAGAAGAGAGATCGCATGAGTGACAATCATGTATGCAATGAAATATACGAGACACGATGTTGATCGGTCGTAATTCGAGAAGATCAACGTAAGGCGGTGAAAAAACATCTTAAAGTTCTTAATCGGCACTAAGGATGTGAGCATACATGGTGGGGTGCGAATTAAAACTAGAGGGCTTTACGGACTCAAGTTTTTCAAAAGCAGAGAAGACGACAGAAAATCCACTTTAAGGTAAAGTGTTACCTTGAGCGGTGGTGCGTTGAATTGGAAAGGTTCAAGCGAAAGAAAGAGTTCTTTGGTTTAGTGATAAAGACAAAGTATATAGCTATAAATGAAGCTCGCAAGTTGATTGTTTGGATTAAAAGTTCATTCTGAGAACTAGGAATAGTTCCAAGTCTCATCTTGGATCTAAACATGTGTTGTGGCACTTTCATTTGATTATTAGAATCATTGAAAGATGGGAAATCACTATAGAGATAGTGGACTCTCATGAACAACATTACATATCCATTAACTAAAGCTTATCCAACGGCGAGGATAATCGTCACTTAGAGAAGAAGAGTATAAGATACCATGACGATTGGCTTTAGTGCAAGTGGGAGATTGAAAGTAGTATGCACACAAGCCAATCATGTTTGATGATAAAGCATATACTTTGTAACAATCTTATTCATTTATTAATAAAAAGTATTAATTTATTAAAGGCTTTTAATTATCTACATGATCTTTGTTTTATAATATGTGATAAACCCATAGTTTTAAGCAATGCTTTTAGAATAATGATGATGATCATTCTAATGAGATCTAAATTCTTTGAAAGCTTAAAACTAAAATAGTTCCCAATCATTGGATTACTAAATTGGGGATTAGTGAATCCAGGATAGATTGGTACATCGTTAACTTGCTTGCTCATTGGATGAGGATGATTGATCTCATGATCATTTGTGTGGAGACACTAAAGCAAGTATGTAGGTGCTTATTAGAGAATAAGTTCTTTGAGCGTGGCTCGCTAAGGAATACCTAATGGAGTTTTATTTGCTGTCGATAGGAATTCTGTAGTGATAGTAGTACAAGTAATCCTTGGACTTGAGATCATCATAGTATCTTGTGTATGATGAGTTATACTTTGACTTATTCCTTAAGACCCTTAGGGTATATCAAAAGGGTATGCTTGGGTATAATAAGTAAGTTATATGGAGATAATGTATGATCGATAAAGAATCTACCACTTCTAATAAAAAAGAGAAATGTCTATGTGATTCGATAAATGACAACCCAAGTAGTCCTTGGCGGCGAGAATGAAATTAGAAAGGAGTTTCTAATTTGCATTATTTGAGTCATGCATTTAAGGATCGAAATACATATAATTAAATAAAATAAGACTTGAAAGTAATTCCATGTCTTATATTTAATTGGGACATTGTATGGTGGAAGGATTGAATTATGCGGTAACTATTTACTCAAAGGTTCTTTAATGATTAATGTTGAAATCTATATTATACGGAAAGTCGTTGATCATTAGGGAGGCTTATCCTATTGTAGAATAAATATTATTTATTTAAATAAATTAATTGTTTAATTTATTTATTTAAATAAGATTAGAATTATTCTAATTGATTTATTCACAATAGGTTTAATATGGAGAACCTAAAGGGTCACACCATAAAAGGAAGAATAATTATTTAAGAAGTTAATGGCATAATCGTAATAATATGTTAAGTATATTTAATTTAATCTATGGTGATAGAATAAATTAAATAGCTTAATATTTATTATTTAATATTTTAGAAATATTAAATATAAATTAATAAGAGGAGTCTTATTAATATTATTACAATTATTATTATTTTAATTTCTAAAAGAGTTTAGGAATTAATTTAATATAAGTACTCTCATTTATTCCTAATTGGATTAGGAAGGAAAATTAGTTAAAAGAGTTTAATTAATTATCCCTAATAAGATTAGGAGCTTAATTAATTAAAAGAATTTAATTAATTAAATAAAACCCAATTTCTTAATTGTTAAGGTGGGTTGCCCACATCTATTAATAAGAGAGTCTTATTATGGGTGGAAATGGTTGTTGATTTTTCAACATACGTAATAATTCGATTTATTGGAGAGTACCTTTTTCTATAGAGATAGAAAACTAGGGTTTGAGCCAAATACACCATCTTCTTGAATTCTTTATTTTTCCTGGTGGATCACTCTCAGAGGCCAAACATTTGGGTGGCTAATGTTGATCTAAGGAAGGAACCAAACCCGGTGGATTCAAGTTGAGCGAAAAGGATTGGAGGTGAACTTGTACACGAGGAAGCTCGATCTTCAAGGGTATGATTTTATTCTTTATCTTTTCGTTTAATTAATAATTATGCATAAAGGGTGATCCGGGTATATGGTTTTGTAAATTTTTTAAACTCGATTTTACACGCTTCCGCACTTTTTATGCAATTTGATTGCTTCATGAATTTTACAAACCTAACAGGAAAGTCATAGCCTATGCCTCGCGATAACTTAAAGAGTATGAGAGGAATTATCCTACTCATGATCTAGAGTTGGCAGCAGTCATTTTCGCGCTAAAGATATGGAGGCACTATCTATACGGGGAGAAATTGGAGATATATTCAGACCATAAAAGCCTTAAATATTTCTTCACTCAAAAAGAACTCAACATGCGGCAGCGACGTTGGCTCGAGCTATTGAAAGACTACGACCACACTATTCAATACCATCCTGGAAAAGCGAACGTGGTAGCTGACGCGTTGAGTAGAAGATCATATGCGGGAACGAGTGCGATGATGTCTAGTATACGCATAGAGCCAACTTTAATAGAAAAGTTAAGGTTGCTCAAGCCACCGACCCCGGCCGGATGCGTATGCGTATGAAGAAGAAAGTACAAGAAGGAGCTATCCTAAGCGAGAATTGATGAAGAAAGGATACTTCGAGTCTACTCTAGACTTTGTGTCCCTAACGACTCTGATTTGAAGTACAAGATTATGATGGAGGCACACAATACACCATTTGCAATCCATCCTGGAAGTACTAAAATGTACCATGATCTTCGACATACATTTTCGTAGAACAATATGAAGAGAGAGATTGCAAAGTTTATCTCGATGTGTTTAACTTGCCAACGTGTAAAGGCGGATCATCTAGTACCTAAGGGTCCATTGCAACCACTTGAGATTCCAAAATGGAAGTGGGAACACATTACCATGGATTTCGTTACGGGTCTTCCTACGGTTTCTCAAGGCATCAATGCTATTTGGGTTATTAT
Organism: Panax quinquefolius; assembly: GCA_020205615.1. NCBI lineage: Eukaryota > Viridiplantae > Streptophyta > Magnoliopsida > Apiales > Araliaceae > Panax > Panax quinquefolius. The sequence continues at coordinate 44,439,610 of CM035166.1, forward strand.
TGATAGATTAACTAAGTCTGCTCATTTCTTACCGATACGGGAGACTTATTCCCTTGAACGTCTTGCTAGTATGTACGTGAATGAGATTGTAAGGTTGCATGGCATGCCAGTATCCATAGTTTCGGATCGTGACCCAAGATTCACTTCAAGATTTTGGGTTAGCTTGCAAAAAGCTATGGGCACGGATTTGCGATTTAGTTCGGCATACCATCCCCAAACGGACGGATAATCGAGAGGACTATTCAAACTCTTGAAGATCTATTAAGACTCGTGTCCTAGACTTCAAGGGCGGTTGGGATAAGTATTTACCATTGGTAGAATTCTCCTACAACAATGATTATCGTGCAAGTATAGGTATGGCTCCATTTGAAGCATTATATGGACGAAAGTGTCGCTCTCCAATATGTTGGGATGAGGTGGGTGAAGCAACATTGTTGGGACAGGAGTTAGTACGCATACGTACTCACCGAAAAGATCCAAATGATTCTACAACGATACAAAGCGGCACAAGATCGACAAAAGAGTTATGCGGATCTTCATCGAAAGGACGTGGAATTTAGTGTAGGGGATCATGTATTATTGCGTGTTGCTCCATGGAAGGGAGTTACAAGATTTGGGAAGAGAGGAAAGCTCAATCCACGATTTATTGGTCCATTTCAAATTCTTGACCGAGTAGGAAATGTAGCCTATAGACTTGCGTTACCTCCAAGTATGTCTCGTGTTCATAATGTGTTTCACATATCTGTACTTCGTAAATATGTGAAAGACCCGAACCACGTTATAGAGTTAGAACCGGACAAAATAGCCGAAGACTTAACGTATGAGGAGGTACCTGTCAAGATCTTGGATAGGAAGGAGCATGTCCTACGCGCAAAGGTCATACCACAAGTTAAAGTTTTGTGGAGGAATCATGCTATAGAGGAAATGACCTGGGAATTGGAAACGGAAATGAAAGTGAGGTATCCTCACCTTTTCGAAACACCAGGTATGTATGTCAATTTCGAGGACGAAATTTCATAAGGAGGGGAGGTTGTAAGACCCCAACTTATTATTAATGAAATTTAATTTTCTCTATTTATTATTTTGAAATAGTAAGGGATGATTTGATTAATGTGGATAGTTATGGGTAAAATACGCAAATATTTCAAAATAAGCAAGTGGTTATAAAATATTCATTGTTGTCGGGGAATATTCGTTTGGTCGTGGAATATTCATACTATCGGGGAATATTAAATGCGACGCTGAAGTATGACCATGTGTGGGCCCCATGAAAGCGATTGGATGAAGAAAGCGACAAATATAAGTTGGTTAAAAATAATGGGCGTAGTTATTCTGCAATTATCTTTGTTAAAATACTAAATTGGTGTTTAAAACACAAGAGTTAGCACGGTATTGCACCAATTATTGATTCTTACGTGAAGAAGGCACTACTCAATAATGGTTATAGTAATTAATTCGATTAGATTTTATTAATAATTGTTGCGTTGATATTTTATATTCTTTTGTTGTTTCAATAATTGTCATTACACAATATTTTTCATTATCGAAGCAATAATTCATATTATCTGAATAATATTATTAGATAACATTATTTGCAATGTCTAGAAAGTTACATCTAAGGAGAGGTTTGGTCACCTAATTGCGGCGATGAAGGAGAAATTCTTATTGAAAGCCCCTCTTTCCACAAGGCGCCGGTTGTTAATATTGTGATTACGTAATATTATTTGTGAATAATTAATTATTGATTCATATGATGAGAAAATATTAATTTTATGTGGATATAGATGGAGAAAATTTTTATTGTAACAATTGTTGAAAAATTGAAATTTTATCTTTTTCTGATAAAATAAATATATTATTATATTTTAATAATATAATAATGGTGATATTTTTACAACGAATGTGGGATATATGAGTATACGAGGAGGATGAGTATTTTTGTTGCTATAAATGTTTAAAACATGTTAAACATGTCGGTGGACCCCATTTACTGACTGAAATTTGATTATAGCATGTAAAATCGCCGTTTGTGGATTTCGGTCAATTTCTGTTTGGAATTTGGAAAAACTTTCTTCTGCAAAGTTGTAGAGAATTGAATTTTCTATAAAAACTCGCGAGATTCGAATTTGCTGATAGAAGGGCTATTTATTATGAATTATTGAAGTTATGAAGCTCCGAAATAATTGATTTTTGGAAGTTTAAAATATTTTAAATAATAAAAACGTTTTTTGTTTGTTTTGTGGGCTACAACATGTGCAAAATGAGCTGAGATCAGATCTAAGAAGGTTGGAGTAGAAATTTTAATATATATATTAATATTTTATTAAATTTTACGCTTTGGTGTTCTAAGCATTTTCTATAAATAGGGTGCTTAGGTTAGAATTGAAAATCACACCGTAAAGCTGAAGTTTTCTCTCTATATTATCGGCGTATTCTTGTGAGTATTTTGAGTATAATTTGAGTATTGCTATACGATTGCAAGTCCAAGTCATAGCCTATATCCGGTGTTTCAGCTAGAGGTACTGATCTTTCGAGGTAAGGGATATTATTTTTTTTCAGTAATGATATTATTTCTTCAATATCATTATGCTGAAATATTGATCTGAAGTTTTTATCAAATTTGGAACTTTTGGTGTCGGAGTTACTATTCACGTATACGGCACTATTCACGTATACGGTACTATTCACGAATACGGCACTATTCATCGAAAAATGAAAATTTCTTCTTTTGTCCAAAATATCTACTATGGATACTAGCTTTGATTGTATCCATGTTTTGATCATTCTTGAATTTTACACCACTGTGATTATTTTTGAGGTATTTTTGGACGTGGATAAAACAAAGTACGAATCCTTAATCCTTAATCCTTGTCATTTTGTTTCACTGGATTCGTTTCTTTAAAAATATTTTTCATAATGTTCAGTCTTAAATGATGATATTATGGAATATCTTTGGCCTGTAGTGCAAAGATGAATGATTTCTGAAGAATATCTTTGGCCTGTAGCGTAAAGATGAACAGGTGTTTAGATGAACATGACCAACTGATGAATATCTTTGGCTTGTAGTGCAAAGATGAATATTTGATTTCGGATATATATTGATTGATGTTCTGAGGATAAAAGATAGAGCGATGAACTTTTAAATTCATACATAGAAGATAGTAGTTTGCATTCTCTACTTAACTCTTCTAATGAATTATTATTTCATTGCGAATATTGATTTAAAATTTGTTGTCTATTGTATTCTATTAGATTTTACCTGTTGAAGACTAACGATAATTTGTTGTATATTATCTTAGTCATAATATTCTTTCTTGGGCTAGTTGAGCTCACCTTTTCCTTTTTGTTCCATTTTTCTTCTTAGGAGGCGAGAATATATAAGCGAGTACGAGTCGGGGTATGGAATGAAGGTTTTAGAAAGAGTTGTTTAGTAGTCCTCACTAATTTTGTAAAATAATGTATCAATAAATGTGATGAGGATTTATTTGAGTGTAGATATTGTCTAGAAGATAATATTTGTATTCAAACTCACAGTTTTACTGTAGTAATAATAAAGTTGTAGTTGTTTCTGTACCATGTATTGACAACTCAGAATGGGTGATGTATACCTATTTTGGGGGCGTCACATCAAACATATATCCATAGCATCAAAGTGCCTTAAAAAGGTGTTTTTCAAAATCTGTCCAAGAACAAAATCTGTGGTCTGACAAGCTAATGTCAGGGGCCACAAATTCTTGTTCGTTTGTTATTTTTGTTGTTTAAAAGTTGTTACATGTAGCCTTGTATGTGGTCTTTACTATGCAAGTGGAATCAGTGTCGTAAGATGTCTAGATCATGAGTTATTAATGGTCAAAACCCGTTGACCGAAGCTTCGACCATTTGAAATCTGGGTAACCCAAAATATAAAAACAAGGCGTCGACAAGATTTTGTAACGAGCATATATCGATGATTTGATTTTGTTTAATGGTATTTTGTAACCGACTTGTAGCCCGACATTTGTATTGCATACGTATGGCTTCATATCATTTATATAATCGTAGATTGATCGGGGTAGGTGGTCAAACTAGGCAACTAGACCACGATTGGCGTTTCGGAAATTCGTAAAGCGGAAGAAAGCAATGATTCGACATACTTTGACCAAGTGATAACGTTTAGATTTATTGTTTATGGTGAGATGTTAACATCTCGTTGTTCCTTGTCATTCTTACAACATCTGGACCAAAACCCGAGCCATTTGATGAACCAAACATAAAGGAAATTGAGATTGAAAGTGTCAACTTGACATCGTATCGGGTTTCTGGGTTACCCGGAAAACCCAGAGGTGTTTTGACAAGAACTTTGTGATTTGGATCTTCTTCTTCATTTGTTGTATGATCATGATGCCGGTTGGATATTGTAGAGTTACATTTTCACTACATGATCCGTGTTCAAGTTAGCTCGTAATGTAAATATACAAGAAATTATACCCTATCAAACCGAGCACTTGAACTCAAAATTCAACAGTTGTTCTTGAGCTCAAGAACACCTAAGACGACAGAAAGTGTCACTAAAGGTCTTTAGCGACGGTTTTATTTATTTTATTTTTGAATATTTTGGTAATTAATTAAAAATAGAAATTAAATTATAAAAATTATTAAAATGGTTTTAAAAATTATTTTAAATTATGAAAATAATTTTTGACCAATTAGAATATTTTTCTTTAATATTTATAATTATTTAAATATTAGAGGTATATAATTTATTTAATTAGTGTATTAAATAAATTAGAGAAAAATTATTTAATATTATGAAAAATCATTTTAAATAAGAATAATGTATTTAAAAATATTTTGAGTTATAAAATGTAACTTTCAATATTTTTGGAGAATTTTCATTAATAAATTAATATTAATGATATTAGATTTATTTAATTATTAAATTAAATAAATAAGATAAAAATGATTTTATGGATTTAAAAATCATTTTAAATAAGAATAAAGTGTTAGAAAATATTTTAAATTATAAAATATAATTTTCAATATTTTTGGAGAATTCTCATTAATAAATTAATATTAATGATGTTAGATTTATTTAATTATTATATTAAATAAATGAATTAAAAATGATATTATTGATTTAAAAATCATTTAAAAATGAGAGAAATGAATTAAAAATATTTTAAGTGATAATTAATTACTTTTAATATTTTGATGATAATTTCATTAATATTTAAAATTAATGGTGATGATTTAAAATAATTTTAATTATTTTAAAAATCATTTAAGTAGAATATTAATGATTTAAAAATATTTTAAGTTATTAATAATAACTTTAATATTTTGACAAGTATGTTATTAATATTTTTATATTATTAAATATTAATAATGATAAGATTATTTGATAATTAAAACATTTAAAATGATTTAAGTGTTTGAAAAATTATTATAAGTTATAATAATTGTTTATAAATTATTAAAAGGTTCCGAAAAATATTATAAACGATATTTGACTTATCTAAAATAATATTGAAGCTTAGAGACCAAGTTTAATTGACAATCAATGTGTTAATTGTCGGATAGGGTGACCAGAACACCGAGAATGGACTGAAATCCAACCAGACCGAAATAGTTAGACTGGATAAGTGTTTATATGGGTTATAAACACTGATGTTATTATGTGATAATGTGTCTAGATACGGTGGCTACCCAGGAGGTGGTAGCAGGTAACAATTTCGTTTAGAACTTAAATTATGCTAGAATTATGAGTCAGATATTTTTGTGAACAGTTTTCTTTTATAGATTCAAGTCACATGTTAGAATTTGAAACACAAATTTATATTGTGTTGATAAAATGAATTGATGATACAACTTTAAAAGGTTGTAGAGAATAAAAGCGGTGATTCCGAGGACGGAATCCTTTTAAGGAGGGGTGAATGTGATAACCCGGGATTTCGAATAATCAAAATTTTACGAATAATTTTTTTTTTATTAATATTAATATTAATTATTACTTTTGTGACAAGTATCTGTGATATGTGTATCGAGAAGGTCAATTTGTGTATTGACTAATAAATTTAGAGTAGAGTTGTGCTTAACAAGATTAGAAACCCTAACCGTAATTTTGGGATAGGATTCGTTAGAAATTATAATTAAAATAACTATATTAATGAGTATGTATTTTGCAATTCGACGGGATTATTGATCAATGATTTATCGGATAAGGTTTAAAATTTATAAACCCTAATAAGATATTAGAAACCCTAATCTCATGATTAGAAACCCTAACGCATTAGTTAAAAAGCCTAATTATATACGGAAACCCTAATTTCATATTTGGGAATCCTAAACCCTAAATTAGGAAACCCTAATCCTAATTGACAAGCCTACTGTGTGTATTAAACTTTAATATGATTGGAAAACCCTAATTATATTTTAGTTATATTAATTTCTATTTTACAAACCCTGATTGTAATTTAGAAAATTTATTTTTCTAATTAAAACCCTAATTCGTGGGTTATAAACCCTAATGACCATTTTGACCCTAATTGCTAAATTAGGCAATATTAATTAGGAATATTAATCATAATTAGCAAGATTGGATTTTATGATTAGAAAATACTAATGTAATTATTTAATCCTAATTATAATTTTAGAATATTAATTTTCTATTTTGAAAAGCGAAATTCAAAATCTTGGAAATTAAATTGCAAACCTAAAGGGTTTAAACCCTAAAGGGTTCAAACCTAAACCTAAACCAAACCCTAAACCCTAAGGGTTTGTGAATTGAGACAAGTATGCCATTAAAATTAATTTACAAATGACCAAAAATGCCCTTTTTGTTTATTTTAATTTGATAACTTGCATAATTGTTAGCTACCTTTAGTTGTTGAACAACTTTGTTGACTTGTGAGACACAAAATCAAAGCTCAAAGCAAAAAAAAAATCCATAACATACCACATCACCAATATAATAATATAGTCATATATATATATATAGATTCAGAGAGAGAAAGTCTCAAAATTTTGTCATTTTGCTCATTTGCTCTCACCAACTCCCTCTCTCTCTAGAACCTCCAATTCCTCAAGTAATTCAAATCCTATAATCGATTACTAGAACACCAAAAATAGATAAGGAGATCATAGATCAAGATTTGATAAGAGAAGGTATAGCCCTAAATTTATATTTGATCTTGTATGCTAAGAAAGTTTTGTGTTTTTGTGTTTAGATCTTTGCTAGAGGATGTTTTATGTTGATCTATGATGATCAAACATATATCCATAGCATCAAAGTGCCTTAAAAGGTGTTTTTCAAAATCTGTCCAAGAACAAAATCGTGGTCCGACAAGCTAATGTCAGGGGCCACAAATTCTTGTTCGTTTGTTATTTTGTTGTTTAAAAGTTGTTACATGTAGCCTTGTATGTGGTCTTTACTATGCAAGTGGAATCAAGTGTCGTAAGATGTCTAGATCATGAGTTATTAACGGTTAAAACCCATTGACCGAAGCTTCGACCGAAATTTGAAACTGGGTAACCCAAAAATATAAAAACAAAATATTCGACAAGATTTTGTATTTTAGCATATCGATGATTTGATTTTTTGTTTAATGGTATTTTTGTAACCGACTTGTAGCCCGACATTTGTAATGCATAACGTATGGCTTCATATCATTTATATAATTAGTAGATTGATCGGGGTAGGTGGTCAAACTAGGCAACTAGACCACGATTGGCGTTTCGGAAATTCGTAAAGCAGGAAAAGCAATGATTCGACATACTTTGACCAAGTGATAACGTTTAGATTTATTGTTTATGGATCGAGATGTTAACATCTCGTTGTTCCTTGTCATTCTTACAACATCGTGGACCAAAAACCCGAGCCATTTGATGAACCAAACATAAAGGAAATTGAGATTGAAAGTGTTAACTTGACTTTATGCGGGTTTTCGGGTTACCCAGAAAACCAGAGGTGTTTCGACAAGAACTTTGTGACGATTGGATCTTCTTCTTCATTTGTTGTATGATCATGATGCTTGGGTTGGATATTGTAGAGTTACATTTTCACTACATGATCCGTGTCTCAAGTTAGCTCGTAATGTAAATATACAAGAAATTATACCCGGTCAAACCGAAAGCACCTTGAACTCGAAGTTCAATAAAGTTGTTCTTGAGCTCAAGAACACCTAAGACGACAGAAAGTGTCACTAAAGGTCTTTAGCGACGATTTTATTTATTTTATTTTCTGAATATTTCGGTAATTAATTAAAAATAGAAATTAAATTATAAAAATTATTAAAAATGGTTTTAAAAATTATTTTAAATTATGAAAAATAATTTTTGACCAATTAGAATATTTTTCTTTAATATTTATAATTATTTAAATATTAGAGGTATATAATTTATTTAATTAGTGTATTAAATAAATTAGAGAAAAATTATTTAATATTATGAAAAATCATTTTAAATAAGAATAATGTATTTAAAAATATTTTGAGTTATAAAATGTAACTTTCAATATTTTTGGAGAATTTTCATTAATAAATTAATATTAATGATATTAGATTTATTTAATTATTAAATTAAATAAATAAGATAAAAATAATTTTATGGATTTAAAAATCATTTTAAATAAGAATAAAGTGTTAGAAAATATTTTAAATTATAAAATATAATTTTCAATATTTTTGGAGAATTCTCATTAATAAATTAATATTAATGATGTTAGATTTATTTAATTATTATATTAAATAAATGAATTAAAAATGATATTATTGATTTAAAAATCATTTAAAAATGAGAGAAATGAATTAAAAATATTTTAAGTGATAATTAATTACTTTTAATATTTTGATGATAATTTCATTAATATTTAAAATTAATGGTGATGATTTAAAATAATTTTAATTATTTTAAAAATCATTTAAGTAGAATATTAATGATTTAAAAATATTTTAAGTTATTAATAATAACTTTAATATTTTGACAAGTATGTTATTAATATTTTTATATTATTAAATATTAATAATGATAAGATTATTTGATAATTAAAACATTTAAAAATGATTTAAGTGTTTGAAAAATTATTATAAGTTATAATAATTGTTTATAACTTATTAAAAGCTTAAAAAAATATTATAAGCGATATTTGACTTATCTAAAATAATATTGAAGCTTAGAGACCAAGTTTAATTGACAACCAATGTGTTAATTATCGGATAGGGTGACCAGAACACCGAGAATGGACTGAAATCCAACCAGACCGAAATTGTTAGATTGGATAAGTGTTTATATGGGTTATAAACACTGATGTTATTATGTGATAATGTGTCTAGATACGGTGGCTACCCAGGAGGTGGAAGCAGTAACAATTTCGTTTAGAACTTAAATTATGCTAGAATTATGAGTTAGATATTTTTGTGAACAGTTTTCTTTTATAGATTCAAGTCACATGTTAGAATTTGAAACACAAATTTATATTGTGTTGATAAAAATGAATTGATGATACAACTTTAAAAGGTTGTAGAGAATAAGAAAGCGGTGATTCCGAGGACGGAGTCCTTTTATGGAGGGGTGAATGTGATAACCTAGGATTTCGAATAATCAAAATTTTATGAATAAATTTTTTTTTATTAATATTATTATTAATTATTACTTTTGTGACAAGTATCTGTGATACGTGTATCGAGTAGGTCAATTTGTGTATTGACTAATAAATTTAGAGTAGAGTTGTGCTTAACAAGATTAGAAACCCTAACCCTAATTTCTGGATAGGGATTCGTTAGAAATTATAATTAAAATAACTATATTAATGAGTATGTATTTGTACCGACGGGATTATTGATCAATGATTTATCGGATAAGGTTTAAAATTTAAAAACCCTAATAAGATATTAGAAACCCTAATCTCATGATTAGAAACCCTAACGCATCTAGTTAGAAAGCCTAATTGATGCCGAAACCCTAATTTCATATTTGGGAATCCTAAACCCTAAATTAGGAAACCCTAATCCTAATTGACAAGCCTCTTGTGTGTATTAAACTTTAATATGATTGGAAAACCCTAATTATATTTTAGTTATATTAATTTCTATTTTACAAACCCTAATTGTAATTTAGAAAATTTATTTTTCTAATTAAAACCCTAATTCGTGGGTTATAAACCCTAATGACCATTTTGACCCTAATTGCTAAATTAGGCAATATTAATTAGGAATATTAATCATAATTAGCAAGATTGGATTTTATGATTAGGAAATACTAATGTAATTATTGAATCCTAATTATAATTTTAGAATATTAATTTTCTATTTTGAAAACCGAAATTCGAAAATCTTGGAAATTAAATTGCAAACCTAAAGGGTTTAAACCCTAAACCCTAAAGGGTTCAAACCCTAAACCCTAACCCAAACCCTAAACCCTAAGGGTTTGTGAATTGGACAAGTATGCCATTAAAATTAATTTACAAATGACCAAAAATGCCCTTTTTGTTTATTTTAATTTGATAACTTGCATAATTGTTAGCTACCTTTAGTTGTTGAACAACTTTGTTGACTTGTGAGACACAAAATCAGCAGCAAAAATCGTCCATAACATCAGCCATCACCATAAGCATATACAACAAGTATATATATATATATATATAGATTCAAGAGAGAGAAAGTCTCAAAATTTTGTCATTTTGCTCATTTGCTCTCACCAACTCCCTCTCTCTCTAGAACCTCCGAATTCCTCAAGTAATTCAGTCCTATAATCGCCATTAGAACACCAAAAATAGATAAGGAGATCATAGATCAAGATTTGATAAGAGAAGGTATAGCCCTAAATTTATATTTGATCTTGTATGTTAAGAAAGTTTTTGTGTTTTTGTGTTCAGATCTTTGCTAGAGGATGTTTTATGTTGATCTATGATGATCAAACATATATCCATAGCATCAAAGTGCCTTAAAAGGTGTTTTCAAAATCTGTCCAAGAACAAAATCTGTGGTCTGACAAGCTAATGTCAGGGGCCACAAATTCTTGTTCGTTTGTTATTTTTGTTGTTTAAAAGTTGTTACATGTAGCCTTGTATGTGGTCTTTACTATGCAAGTGGAATCGGTGTCGTAAGATGTCTAGATCATGAGTTATTAAATGTTAAAACCCGTTGATTGACCGAAGCTTAATAAATTTGAAATCTGGGTAACCCAAAATATAAAAAAAGCAGCGTCGACAAGATTTTTAATGAGCATATCGATGATTTGATTTTGTTTAATGGTATTTTTTGTAACCGACTTGTAGCCCGACATTTGTCTTTGTACGCGTATGGCTTCATATCATTTATATAATCGATGAGATTGATCGGGGTAGGTGGTCAAACTAGGCAACTAGACCACGATTGGCGATTTTCGGAAATTCGAGAAGCGGGAAGAAGCAATGATTCGACATACTTTGACCAAGTGATAACGTTTAGATTTATTGTTTATGGGTGAGATGTTAACATCTCGTTGTTCCTTGTCATTCTTACAACATCTCGTGGACCAAAACCCGAGCCATTTGATGAACCAAACATAAAGGAAATTGAGATTGAAAGTGTTAACTTGACACATCCCGGGTTTCGGGTTACCCAGAAAACCTAGAGGTGTTTCGACAAGAACTTTGTGATTGGATCTTCTTCTTCATTTGTTGTATGATCATGATCTTGGGTTGGATATTGTAGAGTTACATTTTCACTACATGATCCGTGTCCAAGTTAGCTCGAATGTAAATATACAAGAAATTATACCGGTCAAACCGAAAGCACCTTGAACTCGAAGTTTAATAAAGTGTTCTTGAGCTCAAGAACACCTAAGACGACAGAAAGTGTCACTAAAGGTCTTTAGCGACGATTTTATTTATTTTATTTTCTGAATATTTAGGTAATTAATTAAAAATAGAAATTAAATTATAAAATTATTAAAATGGTTTTAAAAATTATTTTAAATTATGAAAAATAATTTTTGACCAATTAGAATATTTTTCTTTAATATTTATAATTATTTAAATATTAGAGGTATATAATTTATTTAATTAGTGTATTAAATAAATTAGAGAAAAATTATTTAATATTATGAAAAATCATTTTAAATAAGAATAATGTATTTAAAAATATTTTGAGTTATAAAATGTAACTTTCAATATTTTTGGAGAATTTTCATTAATAAATTAATATTAATGATATTAGATTTATTTAATTATTAAATTAAATAAATAAGATAAAAATAATTTTATGGATTTAAAAATCATTTTAAATAAGAATAAAGTGTTAGAAAATATTTTAAATTATAAAATATAATTTTCAATATTTTGGAGAATTCTCATTAATAAATTAATATTAATGATGTTAGATTTATTTAATTATTATATTAAATAAATGAATTAAAAATGATATTATTGATTTAAAAATCATTTAAAAATGAGAGAAATGAATTAAAAATATTTTAAGTGATAATTAATTACTTTTAATATTTTGATGATAATTTCATTAATATTTAAAAATTAATGGTGATGATTTAAAAATAATTTTAATTATTTTAAAAATCATTTAAGTAGAATATTAATGATTTAAAAATATTTTAAGTTATTAATAATAACTTTAATATTTTGACAAGTATGTTATTAATATTTTTATATTATTAAATATTAATAATGATAAGATTATTTGATAATTAAAACATTTAAAAATGATTTAAGTGTTTGAAAAATTATTATAAGTTATAATAATTGTTTATAACTTATTAAAAGCTTCCAAAAAATATTATAAACGATATTTGACTTATCTAAAATAATATTGAAGCTTAGAGACCAAGTTTAATTGACAATCAATGTGTTAATTATCGGATAGGGTGACCAGAACACCGAGAATGGACTGAAATCCAACCAGACCGAAATTGTTAGACTGGATAAGTGTTTATATGGGTTATAAACACTGATGTTATTATGTGATAATGTGTCTAGATACGGTGGCTACCCAGGAGGTGGTAGCAGGTAACAATTTCGTTTAGAACTTAAATTATGCTAGAATTATGAGTCAGATATTTTTTGTGAGCAGGTTTTCTTTTATAGATTCAAGTCACATGTTAGAATTTGAAACACAAATTTATATTGTGTTGATAAAAATGAATTGATGATACAACTTTAAAAGGTTGTAGAGAATAAGAAAGCGGTGATTCCGAGGACGGAATCCTTTTAAGGAGGGGTGAATGTGATAACCCGGGATTTCGAATAATCAAAATTTTACGAATAATTTTTTTTTATTAATATTAATATTAATTATTATTTTTGTGACAAGTATCTGTGATATGTGTATCGAGAAGGTCAATTTGTGTATTGACTAATAAATTTAGAGTAGAGTTGTGCTTAACAAGATTAGAAACCCTAACCGTAATTTCTGGATAGGGATTCGTTAGAAATTATAATTAAAATAACTATATTAATGAGTATGTATTTGTACCGACGGGATTATTGATCAATGATTTATCGGATAAGGTTTAAAATTTATAAACCCTAATAAGATATTAGAAACCCTAATCTCATGATTAGAAACCCTAACGTACCGTTAGAAAGCCTAATTGTACGGCGGGAAACCCTAATTTCATATTTGGGAATCCTAAACCCTAAATTAGGAAACCCTAATCCTAATTGGCAAGCCTACTGTGTGTATTAAACTTTAATATGATTGGAAAACCCTAATTATATTTTAGTTATATTAATTTCTATTTTACAAACCCTAATTGTAATTTAGAAAATTTATTTTTCTAATTAAAACCCTAATTCGTGGGTTATAAACCCTAATGACCATTTTGACCCTAATTGCTAAATTAGGCAATATTAATTAGGAATATTAATCCTAATTAGCAAGATTGGATTTTATGATTAGGAAATACTAATGTAATTATTGAATCCTAATTATAATTTTAGAATATTAATTTTATATTTGAAAACCCAAAATTGAAAATCTTGGAAATTAAATTGCAAACCTAAAGGGTTTAAAACCCCAAAGGGTTCAAACCTAAACCTAACCCAAACCCTAAACCCTAAGGGTTTGTGAATTGGACAAGTATGCCATTAAAATTAATTTACAAATGACCAAAATGCCCTTTTTGTTTATTTTAATTTGATAACTTGCATAATTGTTAGCTACCTTTAGTTGTTGAACAACTTTGTTGACTTGTGAGACACAAAATCAGTAAAGAAAAAATAACATCCATAACATCACCACAACAACAAGTCATATATATATATAGATTCAAGAGAGAGAAAGTCTCAAAATTTTGTCATTTTGCTCATTTGCTCTCACCAACTCCCTCTCTCTCTAGAACTTCCGAATTCCTCAAGTAATTCAGTCCTATAATCGGTTACTAGAACACCAAAAAAAGATAAGGAGATCATAGATCAAGATTTGATAAGAGAAGGTATAGCCCTAAATTTATATTTGATCTTGTATGCTAAGAAAGTTTTTGTGTTTTTGTGTTTAGATCTTTGCTAGAGGATGTTTTATGTTGATCTATGATGATCAAACATATATCCATAGCATCAAAGTACCTTAAAAAGGTGTTTTTCAAAATCTGTCCAAGAACAAAATCGTGGTCCGACAAGCTAATGTCAGGGCCACAAATTCTTGTTCGTTTGTTTATTTTGTTGTTTAAAAGTTGTTACATGTAGCCTTGTATGTGGTCTTTACTATGCAAGTGGAATCAAGTGTCGTAAGATGTCTAGATCATGAGTTATTAACGGTAAAACCCGTTGACCGAGAAGCTCGACCTAATCAAATCTGGGTAGGTAAAAATATAAAAAAAAGCGTTCGACAAGATTTTGTAACGAGCATATCGATGATTTGATTTTGTTTAATGGTATTTTTGTAACCGACTTGTAGCCCGACATTTGTCTTTATACGTATGGCTTCATATCATTTATATAATCGAGTAGATTGATCGGGGTAGGTGGTCAAACTAGGCAACTAGACCACGATTGGCGTTTTGGAAATTCCGAAACAGGAAGAGCAATGATTCGACATACTTTGACCAAGTGATAACGTTTAGATTTATTGTTTATGGATTGAGATGTTAACATCTCGTTGTTCCTTGTCATTCTTACAACATCCGTGGACCAAAACCCGAGCCATTTGATGAACCAAACATAAAGGAAATTGAGATTGAAAGTGTCAACTTGACACTTTATCTGGGTTTCTGGGTTACCAGAAAAACCCAGAGGTGTTTCGACAAGAACTTTGTGATTGTTGGATCTTCTTCTTCATTTGTTGTATGATCATGATGCTTGGGTTGGATATTGTAGAGTTACATTTTCACTACATGATCCGTGTCAAGTTAGCTCAGAATGTAAATATACAAGAAATTATACCCGGTCAAAGGCAAAGCACCTTGAAACTCGAATCTAAAAGTGTTCTTGAGCTCAAGAACACCTAAGACGACAGAAAGTGTCACTAAAGGTCTTTAGCGACGGTTTTATTTATTTTATTTTTTGAATATTTTGGTAATTAATTAAAAATAGAAATTAAATTATAAAAATTATTAAAAATGGTTTTAAAAATTATTTTAAATTATGAAAAATAATTTTTGACCAATTAGAATATTTTTCTTTAATATTTATAATTATTTAAATATTAGAGGTATATAATTTATTTAATTAGTGTATTAAATAAATTAGAGAAAAATTATTTAATATTATGAAAAATCATTTTAAATAAGAATAATGTATTTAAAA
Source organism: Panax quinquefolius (assembly GCA_020205615.1). Lineage (NCBI taxonomy): Eukaryota > Viridiplantae > Streptophyta > Magnoliopsida > Apiales > Araliaceae > Panax > Panax quinquefolius. Next base: position 44,455,322 of record CM035166.1, read on the forward strand.
ATATTTTGAGTTATAAAATGTAACTTTCAATATTTTTGGAGAATTTTCATTAATAAATTAATATTAATGATATTAGATTTATTTAATTATTAAATTAAATAAATAAGATAAAAATAATTTTATGGATTTAAAAATCATTTTAAATAAGAATAAAGTGTTAGAAAATATTTTAAATTATAAAATATAATTTTCAATATTTTGGAGAATTCTCATTAATAAATTAATATTAATGATGTTAGATTTATTTAATTATTATATTAAATAAATGAATTAAAAATGATATTATTGATTTAAAAATCATTTAAAATGAGAGAAATGAATTAAAAATATTTTAAGTGATAATTAATTACTTTTAATATTTTGATGATAATTTCATTAATATTTAAAATTAATGGTGATGATTTAAAATAATTTTAATTATTTTAAAAATCATTTAAGTAGAATATTAATGATTTAAAAATATTTTAAGTTATTAATAATAACTTTAATATTTTGACAAGTATGTTATTAATATTTTTATATTATTAAATATTAATAATGATAAGATTATTTGATAATTAAAACATTTAAAAATGATTTAAGTGTTTGAAAAATTATTATAAGTTATAATAATTGTTTATAAATTATTAAAAGCTTTCGAAAAATATTATAAACGATATTTGACTTATCTAAAATAATATTGAAGCTTAGAGACCAAGTTTAATTGACAATCAATGTGTTAAATTATCGGATAGGGTGACGAGAACAGGAACGAGAATGGATGAAATCCAACTGCATAGAAATTGTTAGATTTGGATAAGTGTTTATATGGGTTATAAACACCGATGTTGATATGTGATAATGTGTCTAGATACGGTGGCTACCCGGGAGGTGGTAGCGGTAACAATTTCGTTTAGAACTTAAATTATGCTAGAATTATGAGTCGAGATATTTTTGTGAGCAGGTTTTCTTTTTTATAGATTCAAGTCACATGTTAGAATTTGAAACACAAATTTATATTGTGTTGATATAAAAATGAATTGATGATACAACTTTAAAAGGTTGTAGAGAATAAGAAAGCGGTGATTCCGAGGACGGAATCCTTTTAAGGAGGGTGAATGTGATAACCGGGATTTGAATAATCAAAATTTTACTTAATTTTTTTTTTTTATTAATATTAATTATTATTTTTGTGACAAGTATCTTGTGATATGTGTATCGAGAAGGTCAATTTGTGTATTGACTAATAAATTTAGAGTAGAGTTGTGCTTAACAAGATTAGAAACCCTAACCGTAATTTCTGGATAGGGATTCGTTAGAAATTATAATTAAAATAACTATATTAATGAGTATGTATTTGTACTGACGGGATTATTGATCAATGATTTATCGGATAAGGTTTAAAATTTAAAAACCCTAATAAGATATTAGAAACCCTAATCTCATGATTAGAAACCCTAACGTACCGTTAGAAAGCCTAATTATATGCCAGAAACCCTAATTTCATATTTGGGAATCCTAAACCCTAAATTAGGAAACCCTAATCCTAATTGACAAGCCTACTGTATGTATTAATCTTTATTATGATTGGAAAACCCTAATTATATTTTAGTTATTTTAATTTCTATTTTACAAACCCTGATTGTAATTTGGAAAATTTATTTTTGTAATTAAAACCCTAATTAAGTGGGTTATAAACCCTAATGACCATTTTGACCCTAATTGCTAAATTAGGCAATATTAATTAGGAATAGGAATATTAATCCTAATTAGCAAGATTGGATTTTATGATTAGGAAATACTAATGTAATTATTGAATCCTAATTATAATTTTAGAATATTAATTTTCTATTTTGAAAACCGAAATTGAAAATCTTGGAAATTAAATTGTGAAACCTAAAGGGTTTAAACCCCAAACCCTAAAGGGTTCAAACCCTAAACCCTAACCCAAACCCTAAACCCTAAGGGTTTGTGAATTGACAAGTATGCCATTAAAATTAATTTACAAAATGACCAAAATGCCCTTTTTGTTTATTTTAATTTGATAACTTGCATAATTGTTAGCTACCTTTAGTTGTTGAACAACTTTGTTGACTTGTGAGACACAAAATCAAAGAAAGAAAAATAAATCCATAACATCACCATAACAACAAGTCATCATATATATATAGATTCAGAGAGAGAAAGTCTCAAAATTTTGTCATTTTGCTCATTTGCTCTCACCAACTCCCTCTCTCTCTAGAACCTCCAATTCCTCAAGTAATTAGGTCCTATAATCGATTACTAGAACACCAAAATAGATAAGGAGATCATAGATCAAGATTTGATAAGAGAAGGTATAGCCCTAAATTTATATTTGATCTTGTATGCTAAGAAAGTTTTTGTGTTTTTGTGTTTAGATCTTTGCTAGAGGATGTTTTATGTTGATCTATGATGATCAAACATATATCCATAGCATCAAAGTGCCTTAAAAGGTGTTTTTCAAAATCGTCCAAGAACAAAATCGTGTGGTCCGACAAGCTAATGTCAGGGGCCACAAATTCTTGTTCGTTTATTATTTTGTTGTTTAAAAGTTGTTACATGTAGCCTTGTATGTGGTCTTTACTATGCAAGTGGAATCGGTGTGTCGTAAGATGTCTAGATCATGAGTTATTAACTGGTTAAAACCCGATTGACCGAGCTCGACTTAATTTGAAATCTGGGTAACCCAAAAAATATAAAAAAATGGCGTCGACAAGATTTTGTATGAGCATATCGATGATTTGATTTTGTTTAATGGTATTTTTGTAACCGACTTGTAGCCCGACATTTGTACTTTATACGTATGGCTTCATATCATTTTTATATAATCAGTAGATTGATCGGGGTAGGTGGTCAAACTAGGCAACTAGACCACGATTGGCGGTTTCGGAAATTCCGAAGCGGGAAAGCAATGATTCGACATACTTTGACCAAGTGATAACGTTTAGATTTATTGTTTATGGATTGAGATGTTAACATCTCGTTGTTCCTTGTCATTCTTACAACATCGTGGACCAAAACCCGAGCCATTTGATGAACCAAACATAAAGGAAATTGAGATTGAAAGTGTCAACTTGACACCGTATCGGGTTTTCGGGTTACCCAGAAAACCCAGAGGTGTTCGACAAGAACTTTGTGACGTTGGATCTTCTTCTTCATTTGTTGTATGATCATGATCTTGGGTTGGATATTGTAGAGTTACATTTTCACTACATGATCCGTTCAAGTTAGCTCGTAATGTAAATATACAAGAAATTATACCCGGTCAAACCGAGCACCTTGAACTCGGAATTCAACAATGTTGTTCTTGAGCTCAAGAACACCTAAGACGACAGAAAGTGTCACTAAAGGTCTTTAATACGGTTTTATTTATTTTATTTTACGAATATTTTGGTAATTAATTAAAAATAGAAATTAAATTATAAAAATTATTAAAAATGGTTTTAAAAATTATTTTAAATTATGAAAAATAATTTTTGACCAATTAGAATATTTTTCTTTAATATTTATAATTATTTAAATATTAGAGGTATATAATTTATTTAATTAGTGTATTAAATAAATTAGAGAAAAATTATTTAATATTATGAAAAATCATTTTAAATAAGAATAATGTATTTAAAAATATTTTGAGTTATAAAATGTAACTTTCAATATTTTTGGAGAATTTTCATTAATAAATTAATATTAATGATATTAGATTTATTTAATTATTAAATTAAATAAATAAGATAAAATGATTTTATGGATTTAAAAATCATTTTAAATAAGAATAAAGTGTTAGAAAATATTTTAAATTATAAAATATAATTTTCAATATTTTTGGAGAATTCTCATTAATAAATTAATATTAATGATGTTAGATTTATTTAATTATTATATTAAATAAATGAATTAAAAATGATATTATTGATTTAAAAATCATTTAAAAATGAGAGAAATGAATTAAAAATATTTTAAGTGATAATTAATTACTTTTAATATTTTGATGATAATTTCATTAATATTTAAAATTAATGGTGATGATTTAAAAATAATTTTAATTATTTTAAAAATCATTTAAGTAGAATATTAATGATTTAAAAATATTTTAAGTTATTAATAATAACTTTAATATTTTGACAAGTATGTTATTAATATTTTTATATTATTAAATATTAATAATGATAAGATTATTTGATAATTAAAACATTTAAAAATGATTTAAGTGTTTGAAAAATTATTATAAGTTATAATAATTGTTTATAACTTATTAAAAGCTTCCAAAAAATATTATAAACGATATTTGACTTATCTAAAATAATATTGAAGCTTAGAGACCAAGTTTAATTGACAATCAATGTGTTAATTATCGGATAGGGTGACCGAGAACAACAGAGAATGGATTTGAAATCCAACTGCATCAAAATTGTTAGATTTGGATAAGTGTTTATATGGGTTATAAACACTGATGTTATTATGTGATAATGTGTCTAGATACGGTGGCTACCCAGGAGGTGGTAGTCAGGTAACAATTTCGTTTAGAACTTAAATTATGCTAGAATTATGAGTCAGATATTTTTGTGAACAGTTTTCTTTTATAGATTCAAGTCACATGTTAGAATTTGAAACACAAATTTATATTGTGTTGATAAAAATGAATTGATGATACAACTTTAAAAGGTTGTAGAGAATAAGAAAGCGGTGATTCGAGGACGGAATCCTTTTAAGGAGGGGTGAATGTGATAACTTGGGATTTGAATAATCAAAATTTTACTGAATAATTTTTTTTTTTTATTAATATTAATATTAATTATTATTTTTGTGACAAGTATCTGTGTTATATGTGTATCGAGAAGGTCAATTTGTGTATTGACTAATAAATTTAGAGTAGAGTTGTGCTTAACAAGATTAGAAACCCTAACCGTAATTTACGGATAGGATTAGATTAGAAATTATAATTAAAATAACTATATTAATGAGTATGTATTTGTACCGACGGGATTATTGATCAATGATTTATCGGATAAGGTTTAAAATTTATAAACCCTAATAAGATATTAGAAACCCTAATCTCATGATTAGAAACCCTAACGTACCGTTAGAAAGCCTAATTGTACGCCGGGAAACCCTAATTTCATATTTGGGAATCCTAAACCCTAAATTAGGAAACCCTAATCCTAATTGACAAGCCTACTGTGTGTATTAAACTTTAATATGATTGGAAAACCCTAATTATATTTTAGTTATATTAATTTCTATTTTACAAACCCTAATTGTAATTTAGAAAATTTATTTTTCTAATTAAAACCCTAATTCGTGGGTTATAAACCCTAATGACCATTTTGACCCTAATTGCTAAATTAGGCAATATTAATTAGGAATATTAATCATAATTAGCAAGATTGGATTTTATGATTAGGAAATACTAATGTAATTATTGAATCCTAATTATAATTTTAGAATATTAATTTTCTATTTTGAAAACCGAAATTCGAAAATCTTGGAAATTAAATTGCAAACCTAAAGGGTTTAAACCCTAAAGGGTTCAAACCCTAACCTAAACCCTAAACCCTAAGGGTTTGTGAATTGGACAAGTATGCCATTAAAATTAATTTACAAATGACCAAAAATGCCCTTTTTGTTTATTTTAATTTGATAACTTGCATAATTGTTAGCTACCTTTAGTTGTTGAACAACTTTGTTGACTTGTGAGACACAAAATCAATGACAAAAAAAATCGTCCATAACATCATCGGCTACCATAGCATAACAACAAGTCATAATATATATATAGATTCAAGAGAGAGAAAGTCTCAAAATTTTGTCATTTTGCTCATTTGCTCTCACCAACTCCTCTCTCTCTAGAACCTCCAATTCCTCAAGTAATTCAGGTCCTATAATCGATTATTAGAACACCAAAATAGATAAGGAGATCATAGATCAAGATTTGATAAGAGAAGGTATAGCCCTAAATTTATATTTGATCTTGTATGCTAAGAAAGTTTTTTGTGTTTTTGTGTTTAGATCTTTGCTAGAGGATGTTTTATGTTGATCTATGATGATCAAACATATATCCATAGCATCAAAGTGCCTTAAAAGGTGTTTTCAAAATCGTCCAAGAACAAAATCGTGGTCCGACAAGCTAATGTCAGGGGCCACAAATTCTTGTTCGTTTGTTATTTTTGTTGTTTAAAAGTTGTTACATGTAGCCTTGTATGTGGTCTTTACTATGCAAGTGGAATCAGTGTCGTAAGATGTCTAGATCATGAGTTATTAACGGTTAAAAACCCATTGGCCCGAGCTCGACCATTTGAAATCTGGGTAACCCAAAATATAAAAGCAAGCGTCGACAAGATTTTGTAACGAGCATATCCGATGATTTGATTTTGTTTAATGGTATTTTTGTAACCGACTTGTAGCTCGACATTTGTCTTTATACGTATGGCTTCATATCATTTATATAATCGATGAGATTGATCGGGGTAGGTGGTCAAACTAGGCAACTAGACCACGATTGGCGTTTCGGAAATTCGAGAAACGGAAGAAGCAATGATTCGACATACTTTGACCAAGTGATAACGTTTAGATTTATTGTTTATGGATCGAGATGTTAACATCTCGTTGTTCCTTGTCATTCTTACAACATCGTGGACCAAAAACCGAAGCCATTTGATGAACCAAACATAAAGGAAATTGAGATTGAAAGTGTCAACTTGACACCGTCTGGGTTTCGGGTTACCCAGAAAACCAGAGAGGTGTTTCGACAAGAACTTTTGTGATTATTTGGATCTTCTTCTTCATTTGTTGTATGATCATGATGCTGGGTTGGATATTGTAGAGTTACATTTTCACTACATGATCCGTGTTCAAGTTAGCTCGAATGTAAATATACAAGAAATTATACCCACAAACCAAAGCACCTGAACTAAAGATCTAACAGTTGTTCTTGAGCTCAAGAACACCTAAGACGACAGAAAAGTGTCACTAAAGGTCTTTAAATGACGGTTTTATTTATTTTATTTTACTAATATTTTGGTAATTAATTAAAATAGAAATTAAATTATAAAATTATTAAAATGGTTTTAAAAATTATTTTAAATTATGAAAAATAATTTTGACCAATTAGAATATTTTTCTTTAATATTTATAATTATTTAAATATTAGAGGTATATAATTTATTTAATTAGTGTATTAAATAAATTAGAGAAAAATTATTTAATATTATGAAAAATCATTTTAAATAAGAATAATGTATTTAAAAATATTTTGAGTTATAAAATGTAACTTTCAATATTTTTGGAGAATTTTCATTAATAAATTAATATTAATGATATTAGATTTATTTAATTATTAAATTAAATAAATAAGATAAAAATAATTTTATGGATTTAAAAATCATTTTAAATAAGAATAAAGTGTTAGAAAATATTTTAAATTATAAAATATAATTTTCAATATTTTGGAGAATTCTCATTAATAAATTAATATTAATGATGTTAGATTTATTTAATTATTATATTAAATAAATGAATTAAAAATGATATTATTGATTTAAAAATCATTTAAAAATGAGAGAAATGAATTAAAAATATTTTAAGTGATAATTAATTACTTTTAATATTTTGATGATAATTTCATTAATATTTAAAATTAATGGTGATGATTTAAAAATAATTTTAATTATTTTAAAAATCATTTAAGTAGAATATTAATGATTTAAAAATATTTTAAGTTATTAATAATAACTTTAATATTTTGACAAGTATGTTATTAATATTTTATATTATTAAATATTAATAATGATAAGATTATTTGATAATTAAAACATTTAAAAATGATTTAAGTGTTTGAAAAATTATTATAAGTTATAATAATTGTTTATAAATTATTAAAAGCTTCCAAAAATATTATAAGCGATATTTGACTTATCTAAAATAATATTGAAGCTTAGAGACCAAGTTTAATTGACAATCAATGTGTTAATTATCGGATAGGGTGACCAGAACACCGAGAATGGACTGAAATCCAACCAGACCGAAATTGTTAGACTGGATAAGTGTTTATATGGGTTATAAACACTGATGTTATTATGTGATAATGTGTCTAGATACGGTGGCTACCCAGGAGGTGGTAGCAGGTAACAATTTCGTTTAGAACTTAAATTATGCTAGAATTATGAGTCAGATATTTTTGTGAACAGTTTTCTTTTATAGATTCAAGTCACATGTTAGAATTTGAAACACAAATTTATATTGTGTTGATAAAAATGAATTGATGATACAACTTTAAAAGGTTGTAGAGAATAAGAAAGCGGTGATTCCGAGGACAGAATCCTTTTAAGGAGGGGTGAATGTGATAACCCGGGATTTCGAATAATCAAAATTTTATGAATAATTTTTTTTTATTAATATTAATATTAATTATTACTTTTGTGACAAGTATCTGTGATATGTGTATCGAGAAGGTCAATTTGTGTATTGACTAATAAATTTAGAGTAGAGTTGTGCTTAACAAGATTAGAAACCCTAACCGTAATTTCTGGATAGGGATTCGTTAGAAATTATAATTAAAATAACTATATTAATGAGTATGTAATTGTACCGACGGGATTATTGATCAATGATTTATCGGATAAGGTTTAAAATTTATAAACCCTAATAAGATATTAGAAACCCTAATCTCATGATTAGAAACCCTAACGTACCGTTAGAAAGCCTAATTATACTGTAGAAACCCTAATTTCATATTTGGGAATCCTAAACCCTAATTAGGAAACCCTAATCCTAATTGACAAGCCTCTCGTGTGTATTAAACTTTAATATGATTGGAAAACCCTAATTATATTTTAGTTATATTAATTTCTATTTTACAAACCCTAATTGTAATTTAGAAAATTTATTTTTCTAATTAAAACCCTAATTAAGTGGGTTATAAACCCCAAATGACCATTTTGACCCTAATTGCTAAATTAGGCAATAATAATTAGGAATATTAATCCTAATTAGCAAGATTGGATTTTATGATTAGGAAATACTAATGTAATTATTGAATCCTAATTATAATTTTAGAATATTAATTTTCTATTTTGAAAACCCGAAATTGAAAATCTTGGAAATTAAATTGCAAACCTAAAGGGTTTAAACCCCAAAGGGTTCAAACCCTAAACCCTAACCCAAACCCTAAACCCTAAGGGTTTGTGAATTGGACAAGTATGCCATTAAAATTAATTTACAAATGACCAAAAATGCCCTTTTTGTTTATTTTAATTTGATAACTTGCATAATTGTTAGCTACCTTTAGTTGTTGAACAACTTTGTTGACTTGTGAGACACAAAATCAGTGAGAAAAATCGTCCATAACATCAGCCATAGCAACAAGTCATAATATATATATATAGATTCAAGAGAGAGAAAGTCTCAAAATTTTGTCATTTTGCTCATTTGCTCTCACCAACTCCCTCTCTCTCTAGAACCTCCGAATTCCTCAAGTAATTAGGTCCTATAATCGATTATTAGAACACCAAAAATAGATAAGGAGATCATAGATCAAGATTTGATAAGAGAAGGTATAGCCCTAAATTTATATTTGATCTTGTATGCTAAGAAAGTTTTTGTGTTTTTGTGTTTAGATCTTTGCTAGAGGATGTTTTATGTTGATCTATGATGATCAAACATATATCCATAGCATCAAAGTGCCTTAAAAGGTGTTTTTCAAAATCGTCCAAGAACAAAATCGTGGTCCGACAAGCTAATGTCGGGGCCACAAATTCTTATGTTCGTTTGTTATTTTGTTGTTTAAAAGTTGTTACATGTAGCCTTGTATGTGGTCTTTACTATGCAAGTGGAATCAGATGTCGTAAGATGTCTAGATCATGAGTTATTAACGGTTAAACCCGTTGGCGAGAGCTTGAACCAAATTTGAAATCTGGGTAACCAAAAATATAAAAAAAAGCGTCGACAAGATTTTGTAACGAGCTATATATATCGATGATTTGATTTTGTTTAATGGTATTTTGTAACCGACTTGTAGCCCGACATTTGTACCGTATACGTATGGCTTCATATCATTTATATAATCGAGTAGATTGATCGGGGTAGGTGGTCAAACTAGGCAACTAGACTGATTGGCGGTTTCGGAAATTCGAAAGCGGAAGAGCAATGATTTCGACATACTTTGACCAAGTGATAACGTTTAGATTTATTGTTTATGGTGAGATGTTAACATCTCGTTGTTCCTTGTCATTCTTACAACATCGTGGACCAAAACCCGAGCCATTTGATGAACCAAACATAAAGGAAATTGAGATTGAAAGTGTCAACTGACACCGTATGCGGGTTTCTGGGTTACCCGAAAAAACCCTAGAGGTGTTTCGACAAGAACTTTGTGACGTTGGATCTTCTTCTTCATTTGTTGTATGATCATGATGATGGGTTGGATATTGTAGAGTTACATTTTCACTACATGATCCGCGTTCAAGTTAGCTCGAGAATGTAAATATACAAGAAATTATACCCGGTCAAACCGAAAGCACCTTGAACTCAAAATCAACGTTGTTCTTGAGCTCAAGAACACCTAAGACGACAGAAAGTGTCACTAAAGGTCTTTAATGACGGTTTTATTTATTTTATTTTACGAATATTTTGGTAATTAATTAAAAATAGAAATTAAATTATAAAATTATTAAAATGGTTTTAAAAATTATTTTAAATTATGAAAAATAATTTTTGACCAATTAGAATATTTTTCTTTAATATTTATAATTATTTAAATATTAGAGGTATATAATTTATTTAATTAGTGTATTAAATAAATAGAGAAAAATTATTTAATATTATGAAAAATCATTTTAAATAAGAATAATGTATTTAAAAATATTTTGAGTTATAAAATGTAACTTTCAATATTTTTGGAGAATTTTCATTAATAAATTAATATTAATGATATTAGATTTATTTAATTATTAAATTAAATAAATAAGATAAAAATAATTTTATGGATTTAAAAATCATTTTAAATAAGAATAAAGTGTTAGAAAATATTTTAAATTATAAAATATAATTTTCAATATTTTGGAGAATTCTCATTAATAAATTAATATTAATGATGTTAGATTTATTTAATTATTATATTAAATAAATGAATTAAAAATGATATTATTGATTTAAAAATCATTTAAAAATGAGAGAAATGAATTAAAAATATTTTAAGTGATAATTAATTACTTTTAATATTTTGATGATAATTTCATTAATATTTAAAATTAATGGTGATGATTTAAAAATAATTTTAATTATTTTAAAAATCATTTAAGTAGAATATTAATGATTTAAAAATATTTTAAGTTATTAATAATAACTTTAATATTTTGACAAGTATGTTATTAATATTTTTATATTATTAAATATTAATAATGATAAGATTATTTGATAATTAAAACATTTAAAAATGATTTAAGTGTTTGAAAAATTATTATAAGTTATAATAATTGTTTATAACTTATTAAAAGCTTAGAAAAATATTATAAAGCGATATTTGACTTATCTAAAATAATATTGAAGCTTAGAGACCAAGTTTAATTGACAATCAATGTGTTAATTATCGGATAGGGTGACGAAACGAGAATGGATTTGAAATCCAACGAATCGAAATTGTTAAATTTGGATAAGTGTTTATATGGGTTATAAACACCGATGTTATTATGTGATAATGTATAGATAGATACGGTGGCTACCTGTGAGGTGGTAGCAGGTAACAATTTCGTTTAGAACTTAAATTATGCTAGAATTATGAGTCAGATATTTTTGTGAACAGTTTTCTTTTATAGATTCAAGTCACATGTTAGAATTTGGAACACAAATTTATATTGTGTTGATAAAAATGAATTGATGATACAACTTTAAAAGGTTGTAGAGAATACAAAAGCGGTGATTCCGAGGACGGAATCCTTTTAAGGAGGGGTGAATGTGATAACCCGGGATTTTGAATAATCAAAATTTTACGAATAATTTTTTTTTATTAATATTAATATTAATTATTATTATTGTGACAAGTATCTGTGATATGTGTATCGAGAAGGTCAATTTGTGTATTGACTAATAAATTTAGAGTAGAGTTGTGCTTAACAAGATTAGAAACCCTAACCGTAATTTCTGGATAGGGATTCGTTAGAAAATATAATTAAAATAACTATATTAATGAGTATGTAATTGTACCGACGGGATTATTGATCAATGATTTATCGGATAAGGTTTAAAATTTATAAACCCTAATAAGATATTAGAAACCCTAATCTCATGATTAGAAACCCTAACGTACCGTTAGAAAGCCTAATTGTACGCCGAGAAACCCTAATTTCATATTTGGGAATCCTAAACCCTAAATTAGGAAACCCTAATCCTAATTGGCAAGCCTACTGTGTGTATTAAACTTTAATATGATTGGAAAACCCTAATTATATTTTAGTTATATTAATTTCTATTTTACAAACCCTAATTGTAATTTAGAAAATTTATTTTTCTAATTAAAACCCTAATTCGTGGGTTATAAACCCCAATGACCATTTTGACCCTAATTGCTAAATTAGGCAATATTAATTAGGAATATTAATCATAATTAGCAAGATTGGATTTTATGATTAGGAAATACTAATGTAATTATTGAATCCTAATTATAATTTTAGAATATTAATTTTCTATTTTGAAAACCGAAATTCGAAAATCTTGGAAATTAAATTGCAAACCTAAAGGGTTTAAACCCCAAAGTGTCCAAACCCTAACCTAAACCCTAAACCCTAAGGGTTTGTGAATTGGACAAGTATGCCATTAAAATTAATTTACAAATGACCAAAAATGCCCTTTTTGTTTATTTTAATTTGATAACTTGCATAATTGTTAGCTACCTTTAGTTGTTGAACAACTTTGTTGACTTGTGAGACACAAAATCCAGCAGCAAAAATCGTCCATAACATCGCCCATAGCAACAACAAGTCATAATATATATAGATTATAGAGAGAGAAAGTCTCAAAATTTTGTCATTTTGCTCATTTGCTCTCACCAACTCCTCTCTCTCTAGAACCTCAAATTCCTCAAGTAATTCAAATCCCTATAATCGATTATTAGAACACCAAAAATAGATAAGGAGATCATAGATCAAGATTTGATAAGAGAAGGTATAGCCCTAAATTTATATTTGATCTTGTATGCTAAGAAAGTTTTTGTGTTTTTGTGTTTAGATCTTTGCTAGAGGATGTTTTATGTTGATCTATGATGACCAAACATATATCCATAAAGCATCAAAGTGCCTTAAAAGGTGTTTTTCAAAATCTGTCCAAGAACAAAATCTGTGGTCTGACAAGCTAATGTCAAGGGCCAGAAATTCTTGTTCGTTTGTTATTTTTGTTGTTTAAAAGTTGTTACATGTAGCCTTGTATGTGGTCTTTACTACGCAAGTGGAATCAATGTCGTAAGATGTCTAGATCATGAGTTATTAAGTTAAAACCCGTTGACCGAGTGAGAGACTGGTAAAATTTGAAACTGGGTAACCTAAAAATATAAAAACAAATCGTCGACAAGATTTTGTAACGAGCATATCGATGATTTGATTTTGTTTAATGGTATTTTGTAACCGATCACTTGTAGCGACGACATTTTATCGTATACGTATGGCTTCATATCATTTATATAATCGATAGATTGATCGGGGTAGGTGGTCAAACGAGCTAAACTAGACCACGATTGGCGGTTTTCGGAAATTTCCGAAGCGGAAAAGCAAATGATTCGACATACTTTGACCAAGTGATAACGTTTAGATTTATTGTTTATGGTGAGATGTTAACATCTCGTTGTTCCTTGTCATTCTTACAACATCGTGGACCAAAACCCGAGCCATTTGATGAACCAAACATAAAGGAAATTGAGATTGAAAGTGTCAACTTGACACTTTATCTGGGTTTCTGGGTTACCAGAAAACCTAGAGGTGTTTCGACAAGAACTTTGTGATTATTTGGATCTTCTTCTTCATTTGTTGTATGATCATGATGCTTGGGTTGGATATTGTAGAGTTACATTTTCACTACATGATCCGTGTTCAAGTTAGCTCAGAATGTAAATATACAAGAAATTATACCCGGTCAAACCGAGAGCACCTTGAACTCGGGTACAACGGTGTTCTTGAGCTCAAGAACACCTAAGACGACGTAAAGTGTCACTAAAGGTCTTTAGCGACGGTTTTATTTATTTTATTTTACGAATATTTTGGTAATTAATTAAAAATAGAAATTAAATTATAAAAATTATTAAAAATGGTTTTAAAATTATTTTAAATTATGAAAAATAATTTTTGACCAATTAGAATATTTTCTTTAATATTTATAATTATTTAAATATTAGAGGTATATAATTTATTTAATTAGTGTATTAAATAAATTAGAGAAAATTATTTAATATTATGAAAAATCATTTTAAATAAGAATAATGTATTTAAAATATTTTGAGTTATAAAATGTAACTTTCAATATTTTTGGAGAATTTTCATTAATAAATTAATATTAATGATATTAGATTTATTTAATTATTAAATTAAATAAATAAGATAAAAATAATTTTATGGATTTAAAAATCATTTTAAATAAGAATAAAGTGTTAGAAAATATTTTAAATTATAAAATATAATTTTCAATATTTTGGAGAATTCTCATTAATAAATTAATATTAATGATGTTAGATTTATTTAATTATTATATTAAATAAATGAATTAAAATGATATTATTGATTTAAAAAATCATTTAAAATGAGAGAAATGAATTAAAAATATTTTAAGTGATAATTAATTACTTTTAATATTTTGATGATAATTTCATTAATATTTAAAAATTAATGGTGATGATTTAAAAATAATTTTAATTATTTTAAAAATCATTTAAGTAGAATATTAATGATTTAAAAATATTTTAAGTTATTAATAATAACTTTAATATTTTGACAAGTATGTTATTAATATTTTTATATTATTAAATATTAATAATGATAAGATTATTTGATAATTAAAACATTTAAAAATGATTTAAGTGTTTGAAAAATTATTATAAGTTATAATAATTGTTTATAACTTATTAAAAGCTTCCGAAAAATATTATAAACGATATTTGACTTATCTAAAATAATATTGAAGCTTAGAGACCAAGTTTAATTGACAATCAATGTGTTAATTATCGGATAGGGTGACCAGAACACCGAGAATGGACTGAAATCCAACCAGACCGAAATTGTTAGACTGGATAAGTGTTTATATGGGTTATAAACACTGATGTTATTATGTGATAATGTGTCTAGATACGGTGGCTACCCAGGAGGTGGTAGCAGGTAACAATTTCGTTTAGAACTTAAATTATGCTAGAATTATGAGTCAGATATTTTTGTGAACAGTTTTCTTTTATAGATTCAAGTCACATGTTAGAATTTGGAACACAAATTTATATTGTGTTGATAAAAATGAATTGATGATACAACTTTAAAAGGTTGTAGAGAATACAAAAGCGGTGATTCCGAGGACGGAATCCTTTTAAGGAGGGGTGAATGTGATAACCCGGGATTTTGAATAATCAAAATTTTACGAATAATTTTTTTTTATTAATATTAATATTAATTATTACTTTTGTGACAAGTATCTGTGATATGTGTATCGAGAAGGTCAATTTGTGTATTGACTAATAAATTTAGAGTAGAGTTGTGCTTAACAAGATTAGAAACCCTAATAGTAATTTACGGATAGGGATTCGTTAGAAATTATAATTAAAATAAACTATATATTAATGAGTATGTGTTTGCAGAAGCGGGATTATTGATCAATGATTTATCGGATAAGGTTTAAAATTTATAAACCCTAATAAGATATTAGAAACCCTAATCTCATGATTAGAAACCCTAACGTCTTAGTTAGAAAGCCTAATTATCGGCGAGAAACCCTAATTTCATATTTGGGAATCCTAAACCCTAAATTAGGAAACCCTAATCCTAATTGGCAAGCTTCATCGTGTGTATTAAACTTTAATATGATTGGAAAACCCTAATTATATTTTAGTTATATTAATTTCTATTTTACAAACCCTAATTGTAATTTAGAAAATTTATTTTTCTAATTAAAACCCTAATTCGTGGGTTATAAACCCTAATGACCATTTTGACCCTAATTGCTAAATTAGGCAATATTAATTAGGAATATTAATCATAATTAGCAAGATTGGATTTTATGATTAGGAAATACTAATGTAATTATTGAATCCTAATTATAATTTTAGAATATTAATTTTCTATTTTGAAAACCAAAATTCAAAAATCTTGGAAATTAAATTGCAAACCTAAAGGGTTTAAACCCTAAAGGGTTCAAACCCTAAACCCTAACCCAAACCCTAAACCCTAAGGGTTTGTGAATTGGACAAGTATGCCATTAAAATTAATTTATAAATGACCAAAATGCCCTTTTTGTTTATTTTAATTTGATAACTTGCATAATTGTTAGCTACCTTTAGTTGTTGAACAACTTTGTTGACTTGTGAGACACAAAATCAATGACAAAATCGTCCATAACATCGGCCATATAAAGCAACAAGTCATAATATATATAGATTCAAGAGAGAGAAAGTCTCAAAATTTTGTCATTTTGCTCATTTGCTCTCACCAACTCCCTCTCTCTCTAGAACCTCCAATTCCTCAAGTAATTCAATCCTATAATCGATTACTAGAACACCAAAAATAGATAAGGAGATCATAGATCAAGATTTGATAAGAGAAGGTATAGCCCTAAATTTATATTTGATCTTGTATGCTAAGAAAGTTTTGTGTTTTTTGTGTTTAGATCTTTGCTAGAGGATGTTTTATGTTGATCTATGATGATCAAACATATATCCATAGCATCAAAGTGCCTTAAAAGGTGTTTTTCAAAATCATGTCCAAGAACAAAATCGTGGTCCGACAAGCTAATGTCAGGGGGCCACAAATTCTTGTTCGTTTGTTATTTTGTTGTTTAAAAGTTGTTACATGTAGCCTTGTATGTGGTCTTTACTATGCAAGTGGAATCGTGTCGTAAGATGTCTAGATCATGAGTTATTAAATTGATTTAAAACCCGTTGACCGAAGCTTGACGACCTAATGAAACTGGGTAACCGTAAAAATAAAAACAGCGTCGACAAGATTTTGTAACGAGCATATCCGATGATTTGATTTTGTTTAATGGTATTTTTGTAACCGACTTGTAGCGACATTTTGTATATGTATATACGTATGGCTTCATATCATTTATATAATCGTAGATTGATCGGGGTAGGTGGTCAAACTAGGCAACTAGACACGATTGGCGGTTTCGGAAATTCCAAAGCGGGAAGAAGCAATGATTCGACATACTTTGACCAAGTGATAACGTTTAGATTTATTGTTTATGGACCGAGATGTTAACATCTCGTTGTTCCTTGTCATTCTTACAACATCGTGGACCAAAACCCGAAGCCATTTGATGAACCAAACATAAAGGAAATTGAGATTGAAAGTGTCAACTTGACACCATCGGGTTTCGGGTTACCAGAAAACCTAGAGGTGTTCGACAAGAACTTTGTGATTGGATCTTCTTCTTCATTTGTTGTATGATCATGATCTTGGGTTGGATATTGTAGAGTTACATTTTCACTACATGATCCGTGTTCAAGTTAGCTCGTAATGTAAATATACAAGAAATTATACCCGGTCAAACCGAAAGCACCTTGAACTCTGGATTAACGTTGTTCTTGAGCTCAAGAACACCTAAGACGACAGAAAGTGTCACTAAAGGTCTTTAGCGACGGTTTTATTTATTTTATTTTCGAATATTTTGGTAATTAATTAAAATAGAAATTAAATTATAAAAATTATTAAAATGGTTTTAAAAATTATTTTAAATTATGAAAAATAATTTTTGACCAATTAGAATATTTTTCTTTAATATTTATAATTATTTAAATATTAGAGGTATATAATTTATTTAATTAGTGTATTAAATAAATTAGAGAAAAATTATTTAATATTATGAAAAATCATTTTAAATAAGAATAATGTATTTAAAAATATTTTGAGTTATAAAATGTAACTTTCAATATTTTTGGAGAATTTTCATTAATAAATTAATATTAATGATATTAGATTTATTTAATTATTAAATTAAATAAATAAGATAAAAATAATTTTATGGATTTAAAAATCATTTTAAATAAGAATAAAGTGTTAGAAAATATTTTAAATTATAAAATATAATTTTCAATATTTTGGAGAATTCTCATTAATAAATTAATATTAATGATGTTAGATTTATTTAATTATTATATTAAATAAATGAATTAAAAATGATATTATTGATTTAAAAATCATTTAAAAATGAGAGAAATGAATTAAAAATATTTTAAGTGATAATTAATTACTTTTAATATTTTGATGATAATTTCATTAATATTTAAAATTAATGGTGATGATTTAAAAATAATTTTAATTATTTTAAAAATCATTTAAGTAGAATATTAATGATTTAAAAATATTTTAAGTTATTAATAATAACTTTAATATTTTGACAAGTATGTTATTAATATTTTTATATTATTAAATATTAATAATGATAAGATTATTTGATAATTAAAACATTTAAAATGATTTAAGTGTTTGAAAAATTATTATAAGTTATAATAATTGTTTATAACTTATTAAAAGCTTCAAAAAATATTATAAACGATATTTGACTTATCTAAAATAATATTGAAGCTTAGAGACCAAGTTTAATTGACAATCAATGTGTTAATTATCGGATAGGGTGACCGAATCGAGAATGGAATTTGAAATCCAACTGAATAGAAATGTTGTTAGGATGGATAAGTGTTTATATGGGTTATAAACACCGATGTTATTATGTGATAATGTGTCTAGATACGGTGGCTACCTGGAGGTGGTAGCAGTAACAATTTCGTTTAGAACTTAAATTATGCTAGAATTATGAGTCGAGATATTTTTGTGAGCGATTTTTTTCTTTTATAGATTCAAGTCACATGTTAGAATTTGAAACACAAATTTATATTGTGTTGATAAAAATGAATTGATGATACAACTTTAAAAGGTTGTAGAGAATACAAAAGCGGTGATTCAGAGGACGGAATCCTTTTAAGGAGGGGTGAATGTGATAACCCGGATTTGAATAATCAAAATTTTACGAATAATTTTTTTATTAATATTAATATTAATTATTACTTTTTGTGACAAGTATCGTGATATATGTATCGAGAAGGTCAATTTGTGTATTGACTAATAAATTTAGAGTAGAGTTGTGCTTAACAAGATTAGAAACCCTAACCGTAATTTTACGGATAGGGATTCGTTAGAAAATATAATTAAAATAACTATATTAATGAGTATGTAATTGTACCGACGGGATTATTGATCAATGATTTATCGGATAAGGTTTAAAATTTATAAACCCTAATAAGATATTAGAAACCCTAATCTCATGATTAGAAAGCCTAATTATACGCCGGGAAACCCTAATTTCATATTTGGGAATCCTAAACCCTAAATTAGGAAACCCTAATCCTAATTGGCAAGCCTACTGTGTGTATTAAACTTTAATATGATTGGAAAACCCTAATTATATTTTAGTTATATTAATTTCTATTTTACAAACCCTAATTGTAATTTAGAAAATTATTTTTCTAATTAAAACCCTAATTAAGTGGGTTATAAACCCTAATGACCATTTTGACCCTAATTGCTAAATTAGGCAATATTAATTAGGAATATTAATCATAATTAGCAAGATTGGATTTTATGATTAGGAAATACTAATGTAATTATTGAATCCTAATTATAATTTTAGAATATTAATTTTCTATTTTGAAAACCGAAATTCGAAAATCTTGGAAATTAAATTGCAAACCTAAAGGGTTTAAACCCTAAAGGGTTCAAACCCTAAACCCTAACCTAAACCCTAAACCCTAAGGGTTTGTGAATTGGACAAGTATGCCATTAAAATTAATTTACAAATGACCAAAAATGCCCTTTTTGTTTATTTTAATTTGATAACTTGCATAATTGTTAGCTACCTTTAGTTGTTGAACAACTTTGTTGACTTGTGAGACACAAAATCAGCAGCAAAAATCGTCCATAACATCAGCCATAGCAACAAGTCATATATATATATATAGATTCAAGAGAGAAAGTCTCAAAATTTTGTCATTTTGCTCATTTGCTCTCACCAACTCCCTCTCTCTCTAGAACCTCCGAATTCCTCAAGTAATTCAGTCCTATAATCAGTTACTAGAACACCAAAAATAGATAAGGAGATCATAGATCAAGATTTGATAAGAGAAGGTATAGCCCTAAATTTATATTTGATCTTGTATGCTAAGAAAGTTTTTGTGTTTTTGTGTTTAGATCTTTGCTAGAGGATGTTTTATGTTGATCTATGATGATAAAACATATATCCATAGCATCAAAGTGCCTTAAAAAGGTGTTTTTCAAAATCTGTCCAAGAACAAAATCTGTGGTCTGACAAGCTAATGTCGAGCCACAAATTCTTGTTCGTTTGTTATTTTGTTGTTTAAAAGTTGTTACATGTAGCCTTGTATGTGGTCTTTACTATGCAAGTGGAATCGGTGTCGTAAGATGTCTAGATCATGAGTTATTATTGGTTAAAACCCGTTGACCGAGCTTGACCATTTGAAATCTGGGTAACCCAAAATATAAAAACGCAGTATTCGACAAGATTTTGTAACGAGCATATCGATGATTTGATTTTGTTTAATGGTATTTTTGTAACCGACTTGTAGCTCGACATTTGTATCGTATACGTATGGCTTCATATCATTTATATAATCGATAGATTGATCGGGGTAGGTGGTCAAACTAGGCAACTAGACTGATTGGCGGTTTTGGAAATTCGTAAAGCGGGAAGAGCAATGATTTCGACATACTTTGACCAAGTGATAACGTTTAGATTTATTGTTTATGGATGAGATGTTAACATCTCGTTGTTCCTTGTCATTCTTACAACATCTCGTGGACCAAAACCCGAGCCATTTGATGAACCAAACATAAAGGAAATTGAGATTGAAAGTGTCAACTTGACTTTATGCTGGGTTTCGGGTTACCCGAAAACCTAGAGGTGTTTCGACAAGAACTTTGTATTGGATCTTCTTCTTCATTTGTTGTATGATCATGATGCCGGTTGGATATTGTAGAGTTACATTTTCACTACATGATCCGTGTTCAAGTTAGCTCGTAATGTAAATATACAAGAAATTATACGGTCAAACCGAGCACCTTGAACTTCGAAGATTCAAACGGTGTTCTTGAGCTCAAGAACACCTAAGACGACAGAAAGTGTCACTAAAGGTCTTTAGCGACGGTTTTATTTATTTTATTTTCGAATATTTTTGGTAATTAATTAAAAATAGAAATTAAATTATAAAAATTATTAAAATGGTTTTAAAATTATTTTAAATTATGAAAAATAATTTTGACCAATTAGAATATTTTTCTTTAATATTTATAATTATTTAAATATTAGAGGTATATAATTTATTTAATTAGTGTATTAAATAAATTAGAGAAAAATTATTTAATATTATGAAAAATCATTTTAAATAAGAATAATGTATTTAAAAATATTTTGAGTTATAAAATGTAACTTTCAATATTTTTGGAGAATTTTCATTAATAAATTAATATTAATGATATTAGATTTATTTAATTATTAAATTAAATAAATAAGATAAAAATAATTTTATGGATTTAAAAATCATTTTAAATAAGAATAAAGTGTTAGAAAATATTTTAAATTATAAAATATAATTTTCAATATTTTTGGAGAATTCTCATTAATAAATTAATATTAATGATGTTAGATTTATTTAATTATTATATTAAATAAATGAATTAAAATGATATTATTGATTTAAAATCATTTAAAATGAGAGAAATGAATTAAAAATATTTTAAGTGATAATTAATTACTTTTAATATTTTGATGATAATTTCATTAATATTTAAAATTAATGGTGATGATTTAAAATAATTTTAATTATTTTAAAAATCATTTAAGTAGAATATTAATGATTTAAAAATATTTTAAGTTATTAATAATAACTTTAATATTTTGACAAGTATGTTATTAATATTTTTATATTATTAAATATTAATAATGATAAGATTATTTGATAATTAAAACATTTAAAATGATTTAAGTGTTTGAAAAATTATTATAAGTTATAATAATTGTTTATAACTTATTAAAAGCTTTAGAAAAATATTATAAACGATATTTGACTTATCTAAAATAATATTGAAGCTTAGAGACCAAGTTTAATTGACAATCAATGTGTTAATTATCGGATAGGGTGACCGAACACGAGAATGGATGAAATCCAACTGCATAAGAAATTGTTAGGATTGGATAAGTGTTTATATGGGTTATAAACACCGATGTTATTATGTGATGATAATGTGTCTAGATACGGTGGCTACCCAGGGAGGTGGTAAAGGTAACAATTTCGTTTAGAACTTAAATTATGCTAGAATTATGAGTCGGATATTTTTGTGAAAGGTTTTCTTTTATAGATTCAAGTCACATGTTAGAATTTGAAACACAAATTTATATTGTGTTGATAAAATGAATTGATGATACAACTTTAAAAGGTTGTAGAGAATAAAAAGCGGTGATTCCGAGGACGGAATCCTTTTAAGGAGGGTGAATGTGATAACAAGGATTTGAATAATCAAAATTTTACTTAATAATTTTTTTTATTAATATTAATATTAATTATTACTTTTGTGACAAGTATCTGTGATATGTGTATCGAGAAGGTCAATTTGTGTATTGACTAATAAATTTAGAGTAGAGTTGTGCTTAACAAGATTAGAAACCCTAACCGTAATTTCTGGATAGGGATTCGTTAGAAATTATAATTAAAATAACTATATTAATGAGTATGTATTTCATAAAGCGGGATTATTGATCAATGATTTATCGGATAAGGTTTAAAATTTAAAAACCCTAATAAGATATTAGAAACCCTAATCTCATGATTAGAAACCCTAACGTACCGGTTAGAAAGCCTAATTTTACGCCGGAAACCCTAATTTCATATTTGGGAATCCTAAACCCTAAATTAGGAAACCCTAATCCTAATTGGCAAGCTTCATTGTGTGTATTAAACTTTAATATGATTGGAAAACCCTAATTATATTTTAGTTATATTAATTTCTATTTTACAAACCCTAATTGTAATTTAGAAAATTTATTTTCTAATTAAAACCCTAATTAAGTGGGTTATAAACCCTAAATGACCATTTTGACCCTAATTGCTAAATTAGGCAATATTAATTAGGAATATTAATCATAATTAGCAAGATTGGATTTTATGATTAGGAAATACTAATGTAATTATTGAATCCTAATTATAATTTTAGAATATTAATTTTCTATTTTGAAAACCGAAATTCGAAAATCTTGGAAATTAAATTGCAAACCTAAAGGGTTTAAACCCCAAAGTGTTCAAACCCTAACCTAAACCCTAAACCCTAAGGGTTTGTGAATTGGACAAGTATGCCATTAAAATTAATTTACAAATGACCAAAAATGCCCTTTTTGTTTATTTTAATTTGATAACTTGCATAATTGTTAGCTACCTTTAGTTGTTGAACAACTTTGTTGACTTGTGAGACACAAAATCAGCAGCAAAAATCGTCCATAACATCAGCCATAGCAACAAGTCATATATATATATATATAGATTCAAGAGAGAGAAAGTCTCAAAATTTTGTCATTTTGCTCATTTGCTCTCACCAACTCCCTCTCTCTCTAGAACCTCCGAATTCCTCAAGTAATTCAGTCCTATAATCAGTTACTAGAACACCAAAATAGATAAGGAGATCATAGATCAAGATTTGATAAGAGAAGGTATAGCCCTAAATTTATATTGATCTTGTATGCTAAGAAAGTTTTTGTGTTTTTGTGTTTAGATCTTTGCTAGAGGATGTTTTATGTTGAGAAGCCACACCAGTATTGCACCAATTATCGATTCTTACGAAGAAGGCACTACTCAATAATGGTTACAAAGAATTACCGCTCAAAGATTTTATTATCGATTTAATAATTGTCAAGTGATCTGATATTTTATATCATTGTTGTTTCAATAATCACATTACACGTTATTTTTCATTATCGCTAATAATTCATATTATCCCAATAATATTATTAGATAACATTATTGGCAATGTCTAGAAAGTTCCGTTCCAAGGAGAGGTTTGGTCACCTAATTGGCGCCGCCAAGAAGGAGAAATTTTATCGAAAGCCCTCTTCCCTCGAACCGCCTCGGTTGTCACAATATCAGGATTCAGAATATTATTTGTGAATAATTAATTATCGATTCATATGATGAGGAAAATATTGATTTTATGTGGATATAGATGGAGAAAATTTTTAATGACAATTGTTGAAAATTAAAATTTTATCTTTTTCTCGATAAAATAATTCATTTAAATATATTATTATATTTTAATAATATAATAATGGTGATATTTTTACAACTAATGTGGGATATATGAGTATATGAGGAGGAAGAGTATTTTGTTGGCAATAAATGTTTAAAACATGTTAAATATGTTTGGTGGACCCCATTTATCGATCAAATTTGATTATAAATGTAAAATCGCCTGCTTGTGGATTTCTTGGCCAATTTTCGCTTGAATTTGGAAAAACTTTCTTCCAAAGTTGTAGAGAATTGAATTTCCTATAAAAAGTCGCGAGATTTGAATTTTCTGATAAAAGGGCTATTTATTATGAATTATTCAAGTTCAAGTTCAAATAATCGATTTTTGGAAGTTTAAAATATTTTAAATTAGAAAAACGCTTTTTTATTTTTCTAGAAGGTAACATGTGTTATTGAGCTGAGATCAGATTCAAAGAAGATGTGCGAGAAATTTTATTATATATATTAATATTTTATTAAATTTTTCTCGGCTTTGTTCTAAAGATTTTCCTATAAATAGGTGCTTAGTTAGAATTGAAAATCACACCGTAAATTGAAGTTTTCTCTATATTATCGAGTTTATTCTTGTGAGTATTTTGAGTATACTTTGAGTATTGCTATATCGCAAGTTCAAGTCATAGCCTATATCCTAAGGTTTCAACTGTAAGATCGATCTTTCGAGGTGTGGATATTATTTTTTCAGAATGATATTATTTCTTCAATATCATTATAACAAATATTGATCCAAATTTTTATCAAATTTGGAACTTTTTTGTATTCACTGAGTTACTATTCACAAGTTACTATTCACTTTGTTACTATTCTATTCACGTGAAATATCTTTCGTGTTTGAGTTACTATTCACTGATATTTTATCATTCAATACGATACCAAGACTATTCATCTAAAAATAAAATTTTTCTTTTCGTTCAAAATATCTATTCGGATACTATTTGATTGATCAGATCCATGTTTTGATCATTCTCAATTTTACACCACTATGATTATTTTTGAGGTATTTTTGGACATGGATAAAACAAAGTACTAATCCTTAATCCTTAATCCTTGTCATTTTGTTTCAATCGGATTCGCTTTTTTAAAAATATTTTTCATCATCCTCTTTAAATGATGATATTTTAAATGATGATATTATGGAATATCTTTGCATTCAGAAAAGATGAACAAAAAAAGATGAATGATTTCAAGAATATCATCTTTCAGAAAGGAAAAAGATGAACAGTGTTTAATTAATACTGCATTAATCGATGAATATCTTCGCCTGTAGAAGGCAAAAGATGAATATTTGATTCCAGATATATATCGATTGATGTTACAGGATAAAAGATAGACGATGAATTTTAAATTCATACATAAGATAAGAGTTCAGCATTCTCTACTTAACTCTTCTAATGAATTATTATTTCACCACGTAATATTGATTTAAAATTTGTTGCCTATCAGATTCTATTAGATTTTTCCCCGTCAAGACTAACGATAATTTGTCAGATATTATCTTAGTCATAATATTCTTTATCGGGCTAGTTGAGCTCACCCTTTTCCTTTTTGTTCCATTTTTCTTCGTGAGGCTTAGAATATAATGAAAGTACGCAGCCTGGGTATGGAATGAAGGTTCTAGAGAGAGTTGTTTAGTAGTCCTCACCATTTTTGTAAAATAATGTATCAATAAATGTGATGAGGATTTATTTCGAGTATAGATATCGCCTGTAAGATAATATTTGTATTCAAACTCACAGCTTTATCATTGTAATAATAAAGTTGTAGTTAGTTTTTGCATCACGTATCGACAACTCGTAATGGGTGATGTATACCTATTTTGGGGGCGCCAAATGGTATCGTAGCTTAGGATATGATCTCCATGAGATCGGGAATGTAATCAGAGGGGAGAGATTTAGTAAATCCTTCGCTAAAGGTGTCCTACCTAAGCTTATTTGTTAGTTGGTCAAGATATAGGATATTATGTGATATATCGATTTCCTTAATTAACCCTTGTTTTACGACAAAGATTTGAGAATGTCAATCGAGAATATTAACAATGGAAATGAGACCCGGAGACGCCAGACTCACCAACGAGGAGAACGTGCAACAGTCGGGCAATGTTCCTCCCGTGAACAACACCAATCGAAAGCGATGATGAACGAGGATGTTTAGAAGTTTTTGCAGCTCATGCAAAATCGCATTTAGGAGACTCGTGTTCAAAATACAGAGAAATGATAGTTAATTACACGGGTTGTCACACCAAGTTAGCTCAAAGAGTCGGGACCACCGTAATTTAAGGGAAAGCCAGATCCGATCACGGCTGAAACACGGGTCAAGCAAATTACCAAGATATTCGATGTCTGGGATGCACGAGGAATGAAGGTTCCATTCGCCACCTTTATGTTCCGGCATGCAGTAGATCATCGTGGGAGTCTCAGGAAGTTGCACTCCATCCAACCGCACTCAAAGATGTCTTGGGAGACGCTTTCAGAACTATTTAATGACAAATACTTTCCGAAAGTGTTCGCTATATGAAGGAAGTGGAGTTCATCGACAGAATAAAACAATATGACGTGTCTCAAAGACGAGGCAAAGTTCATAGAGTTATCCGTGCTCAGACTCATTTGGTGGAGAATGAGGAACGATGACGCGGATGTTTCTAGAGGTTTCAAACCCCAGATACGCGCCAAGATCTCATTTCTCATAAATTTTCTCTCTATTCAGATGTTGTAATGTGGCTCAATTATTAGAGCGAGATAACGAAAGTACGCTCAACCGAGGGACCACAACCGTGGATCGCACTGCAGATATAGAAGCCAATGTAATAATGATAACCAACGGAGAAAGAAACAGACGGATTAAAAATGGTAACCACGTGGTAATCATGGCCATGAAAATAAGAAGCGAGTCAGAGGAGATTTTAAAAGAGGAGATTTAACAACGCACTATGTGAAGACGACAAAAGGCCGTTAAAGAATCGGGTTCTAAGTGGAGGAGAACGACCACCCATTATATGCTATAAATGCGTAAAAGAGGGATATATCGTACCAAACCGCCCACAACAAGCTCAAGGTATGCTATAATCAGGAAAGGAAGGACATATCGTCGAGATCAGACGTAGAGAATAAACCTAGTTCAATGGGGACGTGACTAAAAGATCGTTCCTTAAAAGTCAAAGTCAACGATTCCGGAAGAAGCTTTGTCGCGATCGGTCAAATGCGTAGAACCCAAACGAGGTGATCACTGTAAGTTATTTATAAATTTTATGCTAAGTTTATACCTTACTGATACCGGCTGTTACCCATTCATTTATCTCTCCCGCTTGTGCTCAACGCTTAAACTCGATTCGAGAAATTAGACTTTGACCTATCTCGTGGAAACTCCGTTAAGAGAAACTTTCATCACATCCAATCGTTTATAAATCTTGTTTGATTCAAGTTGGCACCATCACCTTACCTCGCTGATTTTATCTCTTTAAAGATACTTGCTTTTGATGTGATTTTAGGATCGATCAAGTTAACTACTCATCACGCCAAAATTGATTGCTTTTAAGTGTCGTTAGTTTTCATATTCCTAACCAACCTCGTCAGATTTAATTCAAGCAACTAAACCATTAAAATCAATCACCGCTCATATCTAATCATAAAGCTATTCGCTTATCAAAAACTGATGTCAAGCTTTCTTAGCCCATGTTATGGATTTGAATAAAGACACGCCAAATTTGAATAATATTCCGTTGTTATCGACTTTTCCCGACGATTTCAAGAACTTCCTGGCCACCCCGTAACGCGAAGTTGAATTCTTTATCGATTCTCGAACCCTGCATAAAGCCCATTTCTAAAACCCCATATCGAATGGCTCCTATTGAACTTCGTGAGTTAAAGGTCCAACTACGTGAATTGTTGGACATCGCTTCATTCGGCCCTAAGACATCTCCTCGGGGTGCTCCTAGGGATTTATTCAGAAAGAAGAAAGACGGAGTACGCGACTTTGTATTAATCCATCTGGAATCGAACCATGTCACCATCAAGAATAGGTATCCTCTACCTCAGATTGATGACTTGTTCGACCAACAGTAAGGGCACAATTTTTTCTAAAAATCGATTCGCTCGGATATCATCACCAAGATTAGAATCGAGGATATTCCAAAGACCGCCTTTCGTAACTCCAGATGGCATTATGAATTCTTACCATGTCTTCTTTGATCGACTAATGCTCCTCGCCTTTCATGGATACGATGAACCGAGTATTCAAGGAATATTTGGGATCGGCGCTTGTTTGTTATCGTTTTATTGATGACATCCTTATATATTCCAAAAGTCGAAGATCATGAGCACCATCGAAGTCGGGTAATCCAAAGGCTTCAGAAAAATAAACTATATGCCAAATTGAAGAAATGCGAAGTTCGCTTGAGGAAGTAGAACGTAAGTGTCAAAGCATATGGAGATCCGCTTGATCCGTGGCCAAGATCAAGAAACAAAGTCGAGTGTACCAAGCTCAAGATTCAAGCACGAAGTTGGGTCTAGCATAAGCATTATTTGGCGATTCGTGGAAGATCGAAATCGCTACTCCATTAACAAATTTCGAGCTAAGGATACAAGTTTGGTCAAGTCAAGAACGCCAAAAGAGTTTCCAAAAGCTAACAGAGACTTATTTCAAATTGACATGCCTCTAACAATACCATTGGTTCCTAAGGATTTGTTATCTACGATTCGGGTTTTCGGGTTGCGATGTCTTCTCATGCAACGTGGGGGTTTCATACTCATGGACAACCTAAAGAGTATGTAAGAGAATTATCCCACCATGATCTTACGATCAGCATTTACGCAAGCCAAGCTTAAAGATATGGAGGTACCATCTATATGAGATCAGAAAGTGAGATATTGCACCATAAAAGCCTTAAATATTTCTTCACCAAAAGAACTCAACACGCTAAGCAATGACGCAGCCTCGAACTATCGAAAAAGACTACACCACACTATTCAATACCAGAAGTTTAACGCAGGTAATTGACTTATCGAGTAGGAAGATCATACGGAACGAATGCTTTTATGATTAAAAAGAGCCAACTTTAATAGAAAAGTTATCGTAGTAATTGCCACCAACCGGAAAACGCGTACATTAAAGAAAGATGACAGAGCTATTCCTAAGAATCATACGTAGTAATGAATAGTAAGATGCATACAAGCCAATCATGTTTGATGATAAAGCATATACTTTCAGAATAATCTTATTCATTTATTAATAAAAGTATTAATTTATTAAAGGCTTTTAATTATCTATATGATGTCGCTTTTATAATATGTGATAAACCCATAGTTTTAAGCAATGCTTTTAGAATAATGATGATGATCATTCTAATGAGATCTAAATTTTAGAAAGCTTAAAACTAAAATAGTTCCCAATCATGATTACTAAATCGGGGATTAGTGAACTGGATAGATCGGGTACATACGCTGCTTTTGCTTCATCGATGAGGATGATCGATCTCATGATCATTTGTGTGGAGACACTAAAGCAAGTACGTAGTGCTTATTAGAGAATAAGTTCATCGAACGTGGCTCGCTAAGGAATACCTAATGGAGTTTTACTCATTCGTCAATAGAATTCTCAGAGTGATAAGAAAGACAAGTAATCCTTGACTCGAGATCATCATAAGATTCGTGTATGATGAGTTATACTTTGACTTATTCCTTAAGACCCTTAGTGGTATATCAAAGGTAGCTTGGGTATAATAAGTGTATATGGAGATAATGTATGATCAATAAAGAATCTACCACTTCTAATAAAAGAAGAGAAATGTCCTATGTGATTCGATAAATGACAACCCAAAGAGTCCTCGGGTTAAGGCAGTAATGAAATTAGAAAGGAGTTTCTAATTTGCATTATTCGAGTCGTGCATTTAATGATCTAAATACATATAATTAAATAAAATAAGACTTCGACAAGAATTCCATGCCTTATATTTAATCGGGACATCAGATGGTGGAAGGATGAATCAGATCAGAACTATTTACTCAAAGGTTCTTTTATGATTAATGTTGAAATCTATATTATCCTGGAAAGTCGTTGATCGCTAGTGAGGCTTATCCCTATCAGAGAATAAATATTATTTATTTAAATAAATTAATTGTTTAATTTATTTATTTAAATAAGATTAGAATTGTTCTAATTGATTTATTCACAACCTGCTTAATATGGAGAACCTAAAGGGTCACACCATAAAAGGAAGAATAATTATTTAAGAAGTTAATGGCATAATCGTAATAATATAAGTTAAGTATATTTAATTTAATCTACGGTGATAGAATAAATTAAATAGCTTAATATTTATTATTTAATATTTTAGAAATATTAAATATAAATTAATAAGAGGAGTCTTATTAATATTATTACAATTATTATTATTTTAATTTCTAAAAGAGTTTAGGAATTAATTTAATATAAGTACTCTCATTTATTCCTAATAAGATTAGAAGGAAAATTAATTAAAGGAGTTTAATTAATTATCCCTAATAAGATTAGTGAGTTTAATTAATTAAAAGAATTTAATTAATTAAATAAAACCCAATTCCTTAATTGTTATTAATTACATCTATAAATAAGAGAGTCTATTATAAGTAATGTAATCGATTTTAACAAACGTAATAATTCCAATAGTTGGAGAGACGCCCTTTTCTATAGTAGATAGAAAAACTAGGATTTTAGCCAACCACCCATCTTTGAATCTTTATTCTTCCTCGTGGATCACCCCAGAGGCCAAACATGGGCGGCTAACGCCGATCAAAGGAAGGAACCAAACCCATGGATTCAAGTCGAACGCTAAAAGGATTCGAGTGAACTTCAGATTCGAGGAAGCTCGATCTTCAAGGGTATGATTTTATTCTTTATCTTTTCGCTTAATTAATAATTGTGCATAAAGGGTGATCCGTATATGGTTTGTAAAATTTTTAAACTCGATTTTTACACGCTTTCCACATTTATGCAATTTGATCAATGCTCACGAATATTACAAACCCAATAAAGGGCATCGTGAGCCAAACCTTTATGCTAATTATTAATTATTTTAATTTGATATGTATATTGATACGTGTTTGTAATAATTTAATTGGGCATAATTTTATCAGATAAAATTTTTAAAAAAAAAAAATTTAAATTTTTTTTTAAAGGTTTAAAGATGATTAAAATCATTCGTGATATAAAGATCCATGATTATCCTATATAATATTATATACCAATAATCAAGGATTTCGCCAAATGATTCAGTTAAATTTAAATTACCAACATTATATCATAAATATTTATTCAATTACAATATATAAATGATTTCAGATATATATATAAAGGATATTTTAATATATATATATATATATATATATATATATATATATATATATTCATATAATATATTATATATATAATATATATATTAATATATTATATATTATATATATATATATATATTATATATATATTATATATATATATATATTTATATATATATATATATATATATATATTATATATTAATATTTATAATTAAATAAAAGTTTATTTTAATTTTAAAATAAAAAGTTTATTTTAATATTAAAATAAAAAGTTTATTTTAATTTAAAATTGTAATTTCACGCTAACTAATTTAGAGTTGGAATCGGATTCCATGATAACTAATTCGAGTTTAAATTGATTCTATTTTTCCTTAAATAAAGGAGTTTATTTAGATATGAAATAAGATTTCATATTATTCAAAATAAAAGAGTTTATTTGTGAATAGAAAGAGAATCCATTTTCCTTAAATAAAGGAGTTTATTTAATATGAAATAAGATTTCATTATTCAAAATAAAGGAGTTTATTTTTGAAGAATGAAAAGAAAATGTGTTTCTTTAATAAAGGATTTTTACATGGAATCGATTCCATAATTAATTAAAATAAAGGAGTTTATTTTGATTAAAGATTTTGATTAAAATAAAATAGTTTATTTTATTCAAAATTGATAAATTAAAATAAAATAGTTTTATTTTGATTTAAATTTGGATTAAAATAAAGGAGTTTATTTTGATTCAAAATTAGATTTTATACTAACTAAATTTCATTTATTAAATGATATCAATATATATATTAAATGTTTATTATTCATGTATTTAATGTTATTTATCGACGATATATGGTGACGCTGTATGATAATAAATGAGATTGATTATGACTATCGACCAATGTGATCGATTTTATTTTCAATGGATGTACGAATGTACGGGTTTTATTAAATGGGGTCTCGCGTAGATTCGCCTTCTCTAATTTTTTTCTTAATGTAAATTCTATCTCCTCCCATGCATTCCCTCGATCACGATCAAGGTTTCTATTTATTTTAAATAGTTTTGTAATAGAATAGTTAGAATTAATTTTTAAGAATTCGAGATCAAGGAGCAAGGAGCCGTTAAGACCCGCTTCAGTAATGGAGCCCTAGTTTAAATGTAATAGTTATATTTAAATATTAATTTCGCACTTTAGAGTTTCAATTTTTTGTTCACTTGGTGGCTCTCTAGTGAACCAAACTAGAATAAAAGTCCATAATCAATCGTAGTAGAATATAAGATTCTATATGTGCATGCTTATACTATATATATTATATATTATGCAAACACGCTTCGCAGATGTTCATTAATACGATATATATATATTTTATATATATGTGTATAATGCCATGCGCTTAAACAAGATGAGACAAATTAATAACAAAACCCTCAATTTTTTTATATTAAGTCCTAAGCGCTCAAAGATATTTGGAATATCGAACGTCGCTTCTAAAGCATGATAAAATTAATAGAGTATTAAATATTTAATACGAGTTTGTCAGGTCACCACAAGGCAAGTATTAAGTATTTAAGATGTTAATTTATCACATTTGATGCTTATAAAGAAAATTGAACAATATTGTTTTGTCAGGTCACCACAAGGATGATATTTTTTTTTTTGAATATACGGAGTGCTAGGTCTGACTTAACTTGGATAATTTTGATTCTGGATGTGCCACCACTGATCAAAATAATCTAAGAGGCAAAATAAAAGGAGTCAGATAGTTGATGTAATCGACAAAAGTTGTCTACCTATTTATTTATATATAGTTTGTCAGGTCACCACAAGGCTATATACATTTGAAATGGGATCCTTATTCTCACTAAAGAAATCTTTTAATTAGATTTCATTTAACTATATAAGTGAGGTAATATAGTTTCAAGAAAATAAGGGGAGATACCAATTTAAAACAAGACCTAATTTATTTTGGTAATTAATAAAAGAATGTATGTTAAAATGTTGTTAATTATAAATTCATTTACGTAATTTTACAATGTCTAAAATTACTATCACCGCACAAGCATATTAGATGCTAAATTAATCGTAATCAATTAAACTGGATTGTTAAGGAATTTGAGAATAGTTCTCATAGTCGAAAAGCTATCTTATGTCCTTAATACGCCTATCCCTCGCAATGGTTGCGCATAATGCCTCCGAGAAAGAGATTGCTACTTTTAGAAAGTGGCAAGATGATGCACATATGCTCAACGATCATGCTCGTGATCCACGAGTAACGAAGCTTCAAACACAAGACGAAACTATGGATGCTCTTACTATATTCCCCGCACATCAAGTAGTTGATGGTGAGGAAAGTAGACCGATGATATCGACATATCTAAGGAGCTCTTCCGATCTAGAACGGCCAACGGCACTCATAAGATGCATAAAAAGTTCTTAACATAATCAATTGATTGATCAATTAGACAACTGGTTTTCATTCATGGATGGAGAGTTGAGCCAAGATTTGATTCGCACTCACCCCTTAATTCTTTCACAATTGTTGTGGAATTTTTCATATGAACAAGCTAGATATCGCCCTCTGCCGATTTGCTTAACATGTTGAAAAATGTCGAGAGTCACTTTCCAACCAAGAAAGACCAAGTCTTATCGGTAGGGCTAAAAGGATCTTCAAAAGAAGAACGATTCAAAGAAGGTAAATGTAAAGGCATAAACAAAGGATAATAAGAACAAAACCGACACGGATAAAGAAAGGAGTTTGCTTCACCGCAATAAGCCCGACATCGGAAAGAAATCGCAGAAGTATTCTTGCAGAGGCTAACCAAAGAAGCTTTAATGAAGTTTTAACATAAATACAATTTTGTTCATGATTTAAAATAAATTTTTCTTTAAGTCAAGGTTCTACTGGGTATTGATACCGATTTTGGTTATCATAAATATAGATTTATGAAGGACCAAGTAAGTAGAAAGCTAAACAAATATAAGTAATCCTATGTGTGGAAATGAATAAAGGTTGCTAACATTAGCCATAGAAACTTATAGTTTAAGAATGCCTACGGGCAAATCTATTAAGTCAATAAGTTGTTATTGTATTCCAGCTTCCTGTTAAAATATTATTTCCATTTTATTGTTGGACAATGAAATCTTTGTATTATAATTAAGAACAATTGTTGTTCTATTTATAATAATAATGTTTTCAGATAGAATCGAATATTACTTAATAAATTTTGTATACTGACTTACATGAAAATAATTTTGCAAATTGAACAAACTAGTATAAGAAAAGGAGATGATCATTCAAAGAGTCGAATGTGTATTTGTTCGAATACAAGTGTGAATTATTTCAAAGGTTCAAAGAATTCGTAATGAAACAAATCGACAAAGTATTAAGATTCTTTTGATTAGATCAAGGAATAAATACTTGTGTAATAAGTTTCTAGATCATCTCAAATGGTTTTTCATAATGGACGCCTCCCGATACGTAATAATCGATTGATGTATCCGAAAGGAAAAATCGTACCTGGTTGGATATGTGCTGTCCATAATGATTTTACCGACATTCCAAAGATCCTCAGGGATCATGTCCTAGAAATGGCTCAGATATCTACGAAAAGGTAACCTCAAAATCCAAACCCCCAAGACTCCATAAAAGTTATGGATAGGAGGATTCCTAATCTTAAGTATGTTAAGATAAGGGTTGTCCAACTTATGTGAAAAGGTTTCAAAGGATGTTTGGGACAAGATTTGACAAGTGTCGATTTCAGGACATCCAAAGTAAGTTTAGGTATATGTTCTATAATCCTACTTAGCAAAAGGTGTTTATCATGAACACGCCGCCTTCTAAGATAAAGGTGTTTATCATCAAGGGCTAGTGGAGGATAATAGTTCAAGAGTTCAAGAACCACAAACACTATAAGTCAAATAAGAGGAACTCTAGAGACAAATTTATTTGTACCACAAATCAATCAGAATCGAATAGTACCCAAGATACCTAGAGGTATGGATTCATCATGGATGATGATGATGAGGCATGATCATCCAATATATAGATGATGATCCGTGATTATATTCAAAATGGGAATTCATTGATGAAATAATCAAAAGAGTTTGATTTATACAAGAATGAACCTAAGGTACAAAAGGGTCAGGAGCGCCAGTGACATTCCTAATATATATATGTTGATATACTACGATGACAAGGAATGACATACCAATGCTACAATCAAGAAGATAAAGTTGTCTAAACATTCCTCCATGAATGATTGGGGAAGAGTATCTTAATGGGGATATAAATCTATATAGATAGATTTTAAGAGATGCTCGACTTAACCCAAGGAACGATATTCATTTGATGCTAAAGTCGCTTAGCATGGCAAACTCCAAGAGATGTCTCCATGTCGATGAGCTATGGAGTGTATCTCTTAATAGTCCCCATGACTCTAAAAAAGAGAGATCGCATGAAGGACAATCATGTATGCAATGAAATATATACGAGACCGATGTCGATCAAACCATATTCGGAGAAGTTCACTACGAAAAAGCTGAAAACATCTTAAAGTGCTTAACCAAGACTCAAGGATGTGATCATATTCATGGTGGGTCTAAATTAAAAACCAGAGGGCTTAATGCACTCAAGTTTTTTCGTATGCACTAAGATGATGAAAATCCACTTTAAGGTAAAGTTGTTATCTCTAATAAAGGCAGCAGTTGAATTGAAAGGTTCCAAACAAAGAAAAGAGTCATTGTTTAGTGATAAAGACAAAGTATATAGCTATAAATGAAGTCGCAAGTTGATTGTTTCGATTAAAAGTTCATTACGTAATCCAGAATAGTTCCAAGT
Source organism: Panax quinquefolius (assembly GCA_020205615.1). Taxonomy (NCBI): domain Eukaryota; kingdom Viridiplantae; phylum Streptophyta; class Magnoliopsida; order Apiales; family Araliaceae; genus Panax; species Panax quinquefolius. The sequence goes on from CM035166.1 coordinate 44,491,985, forward strand.
CTCATCTTCGATCTAAACATGTGTCGTGGGCACTTTCATTTGATTATTAGAATCATTGAAAGATGGGAAATCACTATAGATAAGTGGACTCTCAAGAACAACATTACATATCCATTAACTAAAGCTTATCCAATGTGCCAGGATAATCGCCACTTGTAGAAGTTAAGAGTATGAGATACCACTTATTTATCGGGCTTTAATAGCAAGTGGGAGATCGAAAGTAAGATGCATACAAGCCAATCATGTTTGATGATAAAGCATATACTTCAGAATAATCTTATTCATTTATTAATAAAAAGTATTAATTTATTAAAGGCTTTTAATTATCTACATGATGTCGTTTTTATAATACGTGATAAACCCATAGTTTTAAGCAATGCTTTTAGAATAATGATGATGATCATTCTAATGAGATCTAAATTCTTGTAAGCTTTTAAAACTAAAATAGTTCCCAATCATTGATTACTAAATCGGGGATTAAAGGAACCGATAGATCGGGTACATACGCTGGCTTGCTCATCGATGAGGATGATCGATCTCATGATCATTTCAGTGTGGAGACACTAAAGCAAGTATGTAGTGCTTATTAGAGAATAAGTTCACCGAATGGGCTCGCCAAGGAATACCTAATGGAGTTTTACTCACTTCGTCAATAGAATTCTCAGAGTGATAGTAAGACAAGTAATCCTTGGACTTGAGATCATCATAAGATTCGTGTATGATGAGTTATACTTTGACTTATTCCTTAAGACCCTTAGTGGTATATCAAAGGGTATTGGGTATAATAAGTCAGATAATGGAGATAATGTACGATCACAAAGAATCTACCACTTAATAAAAAGAAGAGAAATGTCCTATGTGATTCGATAAACGACAACCCAAGAGTCCTCGGGTTAAAGGTAATTGAAATTAGAAAGGAGTTTTAATTGCATTATTTGGAGTCATGCATTTAAGAGATCGAAATACATATAATTAAATAAAATAAGACTCGATAAAGAATTCCATGCCTTATATTTAATCGGGACATCAGATGGTGGAAGGATTGAATCAGTACGCAGAATTATTTACTCAAAGGTTCTTTAATGATTAATGTTGAAATCTATATTATCCTGAAAGTCGCTGATCGCCAGGGAGGCTTATCCCTATCAGAATAAATATTATTTATTTAAATAAATTAATTGTTTAATTTATTTATTTAAATAAGATTAGAATTGTTCTAATTGATTATTCACAACCTGCTTAATACGGAGAACCTAAAGGGTCACACCATAAAAGGAAAGAATAATTATTTAAGAAGTTAATGGTATAATCGTAATAATATTGTTATGTATATTTAATTTAATCTACGGTGATGTATCAAATTAAATAGCTTTTTAATATTTATTATTTAATATTTTAGAAATATTAAATATAAATTAATAAGAGGAGTCTTATTAATATTATTACAATTATTATTATTTTAATTTCTAAAAGAGTTTAG